>CM017764.1:46600084-47200084 GCA_008009225.1 Acer yangbiense
GGTGTACCAACAATTGATGATGCGTCAACATTGGTACCGATTTGATTTTGCTCTTGCTACCAAGTTGGCAGAATCTTTGGGTAAGGAGGGAATTTTTGAACACTGTCGAGAGATATTTGATCACATTATTTATCGGGGACATGTGCCTAGTGAATCTACATTTCACGCCTTGATCGATGCATATCTTGGTGTACTAGATAAACGTTGCTTGGACAAAGCATGTGGTATTTATAATGGTATGATTCATCAGGGAGGTTCCCAGCCCCATCTCAATTTGCATAATTCTCTCTTCAGAGCTCTCATAAGCAAACCTGGAGGCTCATCAAAACATTACCTTAAACAAGCTGAGTTGATTTTTCACAATTTGGTGACATCGGGACTTGAGATACAAAAGGATATTTATGCTGGTCTAATCTGGCTACATAGCTATCAAGACCTGTAGATAAAGAAAGGATAGCCTCACTGAGGGAAGAAATGCGACGAGTGGGAATCGATGAGGGCAAAGAAGTACTCTTTTCTAACTTGAGAGTTTGCTCAAAGGAAGGGGACGTGGAAGAAGTATTCTTATTTCTTTTTAAAGAAGATTAAGGTTATAAAATCTAAAAAATTTAAAAAACAAAGAAGAGATACGTATATTGATCTAAACTATTTCTTTTGTTTTTTGAAAATAATAATTATATTTAGTGTGTGTAAATATATAAATATATATACTTATACACACTAAATATAATTATTCTTTTCAAAAAAAAAAAAAATTGACTTCCCAAAAACATCTAAAATAAATTAATGTCATCCACTTTTTTACCAAAATATCACTCATTGTAAAAATTGATTTCAAAAAAACATCTAAAATAATTAATGGCATCCTTTTATTTACCAAAATACCACTCATTGGATAGAATTGGATGGAATGGCCATTAGTGTCACAAAGTTTGCCAATAATGGCCATTTTGGAACAACTTTCCAATCCAGCGGCCATTTTGATAGTGTGTCATCAATTTGATGGTCAACGGGGTAATTATCCCTTTAAAAAATGGTGTTTTAGACGGAAGCATTGGAGACCAAATTTTGAGTTGATTGTCTATCAAATCTATTTTTATGCCACATAGGAAGCAAGTCTTTTGACATTGTTGCCATGTCATCAATTATTGGTATGCAAGTCACTTTTACATTGGAGATGCTCTAATAATCATTCTCCGTGAAAATACCCAAAATATTAGTAATGTGGGTATAGTAAACTTTTTTTTTTTTCCAGTAGAGGATTATTCCGGAAAGAAAGGACCCTTTCAGTTGGAAAATGAATTTTAAGACATTTATGCTTAGAATTAAGTGTAGCATTTTGTGATTTATTATGAATTGTGGCACAGGTTGTATTCAGTAAGGCAGTCTGCTGCGGTTGCATATGGGGCACTTTGCGCCGTGGTGTGTTCTATCCCTATAGGATCAAATGGTAGGCAGAACCATGTTATGCTCGGTAGTATGGTGGACAGGTTTATTGGTTGGGCTTTGCCCTTGCTTACCAATATCAGTGCTGGAGATGGGACCACAGAACTGGCATTGGAAGGCTTACGTGAATTTCTTAGTATTGGGGATGTTGGTGGGATTGAAAGATATGCTTTATCAATCCTTAAAGCATGCCAAGAACTTCTTGAGGATGAAAGAACCTCCTTGAGTTTGTTACATCGGGTTCTGGGTGTTTTAACTTTGATATCATTGAAGTTTTCTAGATTCTTCCAACCTCATTTTCTAGACATTGTAGATCTGCTGCTTGGGTGGGCATTGGTACCAGACCTTGCTGAATCAGATAGACGTGTTATTATGGATAGTTTCTTGCAATTTCAGAAACATTGGGTGGGTAGTTTACAGTTCTCTTTGAGACTTCTGTCAAAGTTCTTGGATGACATGGATGTGTTGCTTCAGGATGGGATTCATGGAACCCCACAACAATTTCGAAGGTTGCTTGCATTGCTTTCTTGTTTTTCAACAGTATTGCAGTCCACTGCTTCTGGGTTGCTTGAAATGAATCTACTTGAACAGATTAGAGAACCAATTAGCAAAATGTATCCCCGACTGTTGGGATGTTTGTCTATGGTTGGACGGAAGTTTGGGTGGTCAAACTGGATCGGAGATTCATGGAAATGCTTGACTCTATTAGCAGAAATATTATGCGAACGGTTCTCCACTCTTTATCCACTTGCAGTTGATATCTTATTTGAAAGCTTAGAAATGAATAGTAAAACCCAACTTGTTGGAGCTGGGAAGATTACCTCCTTTCAAGTTCATGGAGTTATAAAAACTAATCTTCAGTTATTATCTCTGCAAAAGCTTGGTCTTCATTCGTCATCAGTGCAAAAAGTACTTCAATTTGATGCACCGATATCTCAGCTGCGTTTGCACCCAAATCACTTAGTGACAGGGAGTTCTGCTGCTACGTATATTTTCTTACTCCAACACGGTAATAATGAAGTTGTACAACAGGCAGTATCCTCATTGATTGAAGAGCTGGAGTTGTTGAAGGGTCTGCTTGGAAGATTTTCGGGTCATGGAAATGAGGTTGGTAGTGTCACAGATGTTAAACCCTATTCAAAACTTGAGTTGTTAGCATTTATTAAATTTGATTTGAAAGTTTTGTTAACCTGTGTTTCCTTGGGTGGGGGTGGCAATTTGATTGGCCAACCAGACATTGCCACCTTATATCTCAAGAGGTCATAAAAATTGGTCTCTTTTATTATGGAGAAGCTAAATCCTTTTGAATCACCTATTCAGGACTCTGCGGAGTTGCAAGTGTATGTTGTCAAGACATTGGAAAGACTAACTGCTGTTGAATTGTTAAGCAAGGTTGCCTTGATAAATCAGAGTTCTAAGAAAACTCCGGTGGAGGTTGCTCCTGAACAAGTCCTTTCTGATAGCATTTTCAGGAATGAATGTTCAAATGTGATTTTTGAACATATGAAGAAGCACAGTGAGCTACTTGTAAAAGCTCTCCATTTTTCTTCTCCTCTTGCAGTTAAAGTAGCAGCCCTTGAATGGGTTAAAAATTTCTGTGAGAACCTTATTTCTATTTATGAGAATTCAAACCTGAATTGTTATTTCTATGAAGCATTTGGATATGTGGGTTTTGCTGGGAATATGGTTGTCTCAGTTTTGGAAGCTGCATCCGACAGGGAACCAAAAGTGAGGTCACATGTTGCATTAGTCTTGGAGCTACTTTTGCAGGCAAGACTTATACATCCCATGTACTTTTATTCCATATCTGAAGTGATCCTAGAAATACTCGGTGATCCAGATATTGACATAAAACAAAATGAGACTACCAAGTTAATTCCTTAATGCCCGGTCGAATCAGAGAAATCAAGGCCTCTTGGCTGTTTGTAGAGATTACAAACAAAATGAGACTACCAAGTTAATTCCTTAATGCCCGGTCAAATCTGATTAGAAGCTAAGAAAGGCTATGTATTGCAGGTACCGGTAGGGTCTGCATTCTTGATTATCCAAGGATGCTCCCAAAATCTTCTGAAGTGAGAGCCTTTGTGAGGAGTCTTGGACCAGAAGCTGCAAAAGTATTTACTTTGCATATTTAGGAAGGCAATTTCAATCTATTTATAGCAAAAATTTGCTTTTTAGATCAAATCAATGTGCACACAGCACGTAGTAGAGGTACAAACTTATCCGTAAAATGAGATTTTTAGCTTCTTCTAAGACGGGAGTGGAAGGAAAGAAGGAAAGCTCAGGTCGACCCTCATAATCCTATTCAATTCAAGCATGTATAAAATTTCGTTGATTGAATACATATTAAACCACACTAAATCAATCATTCTAGTAACCTCCCTCTTATCTTTTAAATGTGTCACTTTGAGTCTCAGCCTCAAATGGAGGGGCATCATATAAAAACTCATAGCAAAGAATGCCCAAAGTCCAGTTATCAACAGTATAGTCATGAGCTTTGTTTTCCACCATTTCCGGAGCTAAATAATCCAATGTTCCACGTATGGTGTGTCTTTTGCTTCTTGACTGTACCGACCATCCGAAATCAGCAATTTTCAATCGACCCTACATACACATATAAACCATTATTCAAACACAAACCTCATATGCGCTCAGCGCTCAAACCTATTGATAAATGATGTAGATGTAGCTAAACATTTCAACAAAATCATTAAGAACCAAAAATCACCTTGAGCCTGTATCTATTATTCTACGTAATTTTCTACTTTTAAAGTTTCCAGAATAAAATCACTGTAAGACTCCTTGAGTATGCAATTCAGAGAATCTAGAAGCATCAATACTCAACAAAACAAGACTTTATATTTACTGATTCCTACCAATTTGACCAAAAACATATCAAGTTACACTAACTAAATTCCAAGGAAGCAAAAGTTATAATTACCCAAAACATGAAATTTGTCAAATTGACCTAAAATACTGTAATACAATCCAATTATCATGATCTGATTTTCAATGTTTTTAGCTAAAAGTCTAAAACTAAACAATAAAAACTCAATTTAGTAAATTATACCTCATGATATACTAAATTGAGTTTTTAGTATATTATACCTCATGATATACTATATCTCTGTGAATCACATGCTTCTCATGACAATACGCCAATGCACCTTTATATATATATATATATATATATATATATATATATATACAGAAATTCTATTATCAGTTCGAACTGACAAAAGTTATATCAGTTCCTTGCATGTTGGCCACTGGATTTAAATACTTTGACTTGGCTGTATGCACTTGTCAGTCAAAGTATTTAAATCCAGTGGTCCACATACAAGGAACTGATATAACTTTTGTCGGTTCGAACTGATAATAGAAAGATTATATATTATTATTATTATTATTATTATTATATAAAATAAGGGTATTATGGGCATTTTGCAATTCAAACTAGTGGTTTTTAACCGAAGGATTAAATGCAGGGGTGTTCATGTAGAATATGCAAACGTGTCCATCTGACTGTATCAATATCAAACCTCAAGAGGTAGTAACTAGTAAGTGCCATTGTCCCACATAAAAAAGTTTTGACTTATGAGAAAATCTAGGATTTGTGAAGCGAAAGTAAACAATCAAGTTTTTCGTGAAGCGAAATTATTATATAAAGTAGAAAACATGGTCGCAATCTCCACCGAGCCAACCAAAACCCTAATTGCTTAACGATGCGCGCCTCCTCCGCCGCTTCTCACTTTAATTTCGTCGAACACTCGGCGAGCGAAGATAGTTCTGACGGGGAAGAGGAATGGGATTACTCGAACGGTGGCAAAGAAGGGTCTTTGTTGTTTGATTTGGGGGTGGCAGGGAGCGAAATGATCAGGCACATGGGTGCGCCGTCGTTGAAGGTGAAGGAGCTGGAGGAGTAAAAGGCCTATCAGTGACGAATTTCCGACGGTGCTAATTGCCGTCGGAAATGGTACCATTTCCGACGGCTATTTCAGTGCCGTCGGAAATGTGTCGGAAATGAGTAAAAATATGATACCAGATTTCCGACGGCCAAATACCGTCGGAAATAGTCTAAAAGCCGTCGAAAATAGTCTCGTTCCATTTGAAAAGTAAAAAAGGAATACACTATTTCCGACGGCCTTAATGCTGTCGGAAAATAGTCTTGTTCCATTTGAAAAGTAAAAAAAAAAGGAATACACTTTTTCCGACGGCCCAATGCCGTTGGAAATAGTCTTGTTCCATTTGAAAAGCAAAAAAAGGAATACACTATTTCCGACGGCCTCAATGCCGTCGGAAATAGTCTTGTTCCATTTGAAAAGAAAAAAAGAAATACATTATTTCCGACGGCCACATTATTTTCGACGGTATTGAGGCAGTCGAAAATAGTCTTTGTTTTGTTGACCTCAATTTCATGGAATAAATAAATAATTTATTACTATAATATTAATTAATAAATTATAATGGAATGTATGTAATTTATAACACTACACAAAAAATGTAACTTGTAGATCAATATTTTTAATGTATCACTATATGTGTTAAATGTATCCAAAATTCACTTTCAACAAAAACTCTAATAATTTTAATAAAATATTATTTTAAAAAACAATATCTCAATAGTTATATTTAAATAGTATACAAAAAAATATATTTAATTACATTGCATACAAACATATCAATAGCTTATATATAAATAATATGCAAAACATATCAGATATAAGGTTATAGCAAAATGGTAAGGGAAACCCTTACTGTCAACCAGGTCAAGGGTTCAAGCCACATGAATTTCATGGATTTAGAGTGCCACATGCTGGTTGATGTGGTGCCGGCTGATGACGTGGCACGTGTTGGGGTGACGTGGTGACTATCAAGTCGAGTCATGCTATTTTTTTTTTTATAATTCGACTATTTCCGACGGCAATAAGCCGTCGGAAATATAAGTAATTTTGACCACCTTGAATCACTATTTTCGACAGCATTTTATCTTTTCCGACGGCCATGGCCGTCGGAAATGGTGGTATTTGTGACAGCTCGTCGGCGAATAGTTATTTTTGACAAATGTATTTGTGACGGTCTTTGACGGTTTTTCCCGTCGGAAAAGCGTCTTTCCGACGGGAAATGGTCTTTTCCGATGGCATTTAGCCGTCGGAAAAGACCATTTTTTTTGTAGTATGCCCGGAGAGCGGAGAAGGTCGAAACTGACGTGGCTCTGTAAAGAATTGCCTGCGCTTGCTTGTGTGCAACGTAGTTATTTTGATATTTTCAGGATTTTGGATGCGGCGAGAAAGTGGTTGAGGCAGGAGGACGCCACTTATGTGGTTGTACATTTTATTCGGATTGGCGAATATATGGCCGCGCACAGGGTATATATATATATTCTTGATTACTGATTATATCATCGTTAAGACTTTTCTAGTTATATGGTTTTTGATTGCTCACTAGGGTTGTTGAATTATATATCGCTTAATTTTGTGGAATTTTTGGGTCCATGTTTGCATGCTATGGTGTTTTTTGATATTAGGAGGTGGTAAGTTTCGTTTTTGTTCTCATGGTTTGTACAAGAAGTGAAGAAAAATGAGTATGTTTACATAGGCTTATTTGCTTTTTTATTGGGGTTTAAAACTGCAATGGCAATGTTGGAAGTAATTTTTACACTGTGGTTATATATATATATGCACTGGATAAATTGCCAGGGCACACGAATTTTATGCCCAAAATAGTATTTTATATCGATTGTTTGTTTTACTCTTACATATGAAGTTTGTATTTGTCACCATAAGAACGATATTAAAAATCGTTTGTTACATGTTTTAGGTGTACAAATGGATGCAGGGTAAAGATTGGTATCGATTTGATTTTGCTCTTGCTACCAAGTTGGCAGACTCCATGGGTAAGCAGCAAAAGTGGAACGAATGTCAAGGTATATTTGATGACATTATTTATCGGCGACTTATGCCTAGTGAATCTACATTTCACTTCTTGATCGATGCATATCTTAGTGTACTAGATAAACGTCGATTAGACAAAGCATGTGGCATTTATAATGGTATGATTCATTAGGGAGGTTACCAGCCCCATCTCAATGTGCACAATTCTCTCTTCAGAGCTCTCATAAGCAAACTTGGATGCTCATCAAAACATTACCTTAAACAAGCTGAGTTGATTTTTCACAATTTGGTGACATCGGGACTTCAGATACAAAAGGATATTTATGTTGGTCTAATCTGGCTACATAGCTATCAGGGCACTGTAGATAAAGAAAGGATAGCCTCACTGAGGGGAGAAATGCAACAAGTGGGAATCGAGGAGGGCAAAGAAGTATTCTTGTCTAACTTGAGAGTTTGCTCAAAGGAAGGGGACGTGGAAGAAGTAGAAAGAATATGTCTCAAACTACTTGATTCTGATTATGGCATCCCCACTCAAGCTTTTGTTTATAAAATGGTAGCCTATGCCAAGATTGGAGAATTTACGAAATCCTTGGATACATTCACGGAGATACGGAAGCTTATGGGTTCTGCTATAGTTCCAGAATATCGTGAACTTATAGAGGTGTTATGTAAAGCTAAGAATACGAAACTTGCAGAATCTGTTATGGATGAATTTGTAAAGAGTGGCATGAAGCCATGAAGCCACCGCTCATCATGCCTTCTTATATTAACATAACAAACCTCAATTTGGGCATGCCTGATAGATTGCATTTGGCCTTCTTTGAGTATGAAAATATTCTTGTTTACAACATATATATACTTGGAGTCTTTGATTAAAGCTGGTAATGTTGAGAAAGCTGATGAGGTTTTTAATCAAATGCAAAGTGATGAGGCAATTGGTATTGACGCTAGATCATGCAACACCATGTTGAGTGGATACCTTTCTTCTTGCAACACCATTTCGAGTGGATACCTTGCTTCTGAAAAGTATAATAAGGTACACGACCTAAGATTTGATCTGATGTCGGAGAAGGATTATGATGTTGAACCGCGGTTGATGGACGATCTTGAATATGTCTTGAGGACGTTCAGGAAAGATTTAGTTAACTTATAAGTTTAACAAATGTTAGTTTTCATCCATCTAAACTATTTTTTTCTTTGTTTCATTTGATTGCTAATTATTTGTAAGAAATTTGAACTAAATTATTGTTAATGGCTGAAAATTATATATATATATATTTGTTATTTTCACTTTCATTATCTCTATATGCATTATATTCTCTCTAGCTATTTTAGTCTATCAGCACAAATATAAATAGGGTTGCTCTAATCTCTATTGCCACCCAAAAAAGTTCAAATAATATAAATTCAACAAATGAAAAAAATCAAATCACATAAAACTTCACAATTTAATCTTCTCCAATAGCTTAATAAAAACAATTAAAATCTATAATGGATCTAGATGGGGATGGATATCCTCAAAAATAAAATGAATATTAGGATGGTATCCATCCCTGAAATAATGTATTCATCCCCATTTAAAATTGAGCCGATTCTTATAGATATTCCATTGACCGGATAGTTATCAAATATCGACCCAAGACCAATCAGAAAATTACGACTTTTGACTGTTGCTATCTAGACCGCTATTCTCTTTCAAATATTACGACCCATCAGAAAATTACAATGATATTGTTTTGTGTTGTCTATAAAAACTAAAAGGACTAGCTAATTTTGCATATGCATGTATATATGATCTTTCAAGCTCATGGAACAACTAATTCTGCATAATCTGTTTATCTTGATCAGATTTGGAACTGTTCCGGCGAATGTAACTCCATCCCCAATACGAAGAGATTGTTCATTTTGCAAACTTTGACGAACGCTACTAGGATGAATGATGCACTTTATGCTGGAAAAAATGGTGCCAGCCACCTCCTTAGTCCAAGGTAACGACAACAGTTTACATATGTTTCGACAGTATTTTAGTCTTATTCGAAATTTCCACTGCAATCTAAGGAAACTAATCAAAAACCCTTTTGCAGTACTCAAGAATTGGTAGCAGTCAAGAAGCTGACAAGGTCATATCTTGGAAAATCAGCTTTTATTTCACAAAGCATACAGGAAGTAAATAAAGCTGAAACTCAGGCCAATCCATCTAGTCAAAATGCTGAATCAGGTACATCTTCTTGTTCTTCTTCAGTGAAGATTCAAATATTCCGTTATCGTATATTGTGTATATAATTGCTGATTTGCTGACTTTGCCTGCTTTGTCTTTGACAGCCATAGCTTCTTCATCTTCATGCCTGCACAATTTGGTAGTCATCACATTCATTTTAGTCCTAACAGAACTCATATTGCGTTTATGAGCACAAATATATAAAGAAGAGGACTCTCTACTTTATTTAGAGAAATATTATTGAAGTTTGTACTTTCTTTATTGTGAGAATTATATAGAGGTTTCCAAAATGTATTTTGTACCTTCAATGAAACTTGTCACATTATACTGAAAAAAGAGACGATCATATATATATGCATTGTATTCCCTGAATTTAGGCCTAATTATAGGTAGATGAATATTTTACTCAAAATTACACAAACTCCCCTACCGTTTTTTTTAACTATTAAAATTAATTCTGGTTTCAAAGGAGGGTACAGGATTCAAACCCCCAACCTCAATGATGTAGGATTGTAGGTGTGAGAGACATATTACTAGACCAACCTCATATTGTCCCGTATTCTTAGTTTTCAATAAAAGGTATAAGGGATTAGCTACTATACTCACATGGGTATGATAGTACCAAAAATTGGGAACCACCGGTTGATTTTAATATGAGAGTGTTTTCTCAAAAAATCAAAGTGGTTTCTAAAGAGAATAGCGGTCTAGGTAGCAACATGAGAATTGGGATATGGAGAATTGTTGTTATCCATAATCCTCCTTACAAAGACTCGAGGCGAACTGGAAAGGTAAATGTTGTTGTTAGGGTTCAAAATGAGTATCCGATTGCTGAACCACAAGAGGTAGATTTGGATGCGAAGCAAATTATGACTTTTTATTAAATGCGAGGGAAGTAAATTCCCACTTCCCAAGGGAGTACAGATACGGTTAGTTATAGACAAGCAATTGGTCCAAAAGTTCTAGGAAAGGAAAAAATTGAGTTTATGGTAAAAATGAGGCCTTATATAGCCAACTTTTCTGACGCCTCGGGGCACGTGTCAGGAGCTCTGTGGCTGGACCAGACAGCTGTCTCTGTAAAGTTGGGTATGGTCTGGTATCGAATGTCGTCCCCCGAAACATATATCGGTGTCCAATTATCGGTGGGTATGAGGTCCGATAAAAAATACTATTCTGAAGTGAACACCGATACATTCTTGTGGAGTTCCTATGATGTGGAACGGGAGTCATCTGTCGGGATATTTTAGGGATTACAATCGGGTCCAACAATTCCCCCTCGAGCTCGTAGGTCGACGTGTAACATCGGTTACAGGCTCGAAATAAGAGCTGGAGGTGAAGATCGGATGCTGACTCGGGTCTCTCCGGGCTGAGACTGGCCCGTTTCGTGGTTAGCGAGTGGGTGCCACGTGGCCGGGGAGGTGATGCGGCGTACAGGTGTCGAGCCGAGGGAGGACGGTTCGCGTCGCTTCGTATACTGTGCTGAGGGCCCTTATAAATAGTGGTGTAGGGTCACCCATAACTCCCCATTTGTGTTTTTCTAATTGATCAGAGCGTCTTCGGTGTCTGAGGGAGTGCACAAAAAAGAGTGAGAAAACAGGTTAGTCTCCGAGTTCGTATCTCTCCTATTCTCTTTGTTTTTGTTTTCTCTAGCTACATCTATCGATGGTTCGGAAGGCCGGGACATCGAGTCCTATAATCTCGTCGAGCTCAGAGTCTAGTTCGTCGGAGTCTACGTCAGGTAGAATCTCCGTAGGGAGTAGCACTAGGAGTGCTTTCGGTGATGTATACATTCAGGATGTCGGGAGTCCTGAAGTCCAACAGATGCGGGAAGGTGTCAGGCCCAAGCACTGAAGAACTTCAGGAGGGATATAACTCCGAAGACTTCGTTCGGGAAGAGATAGATCATACGAGGTTTGCAATAAACCTAATGAGGGAAAACAAAGTGGATACGAGGAAACTTAGCCGGTTTTCCCCGAACTGTGCGCATGAGGATTCCCAAGGAAGAGGAAAGGGCGAGTAATCCCAAAGGAAAGTCGGTAGCTTTTCATCCCGCGTTTCTGGAGATCGGTGCTAGGTTGCCACTACAAACCTACATCCGGAGGGTTCTGAGAGAGATAGGGATTGCTCCGGCCCAGCTGAATCCGAATGCTTAGAGGATAATGATCGGGATGTATTCCTTGTGGAGGGGCATGAGATATCCGGAGCCAACATTTACGGAGATTGGGCACTGCTACCGGCTTTACTCCTATAAATCTGGGGGTGATGGCTGGTGGGCTCTTGCTTGTTGTGACAAGCAAGACGGCGAACCTCTAATCATCGGGCTTCCTTCCTCAAATAAAGAATGGAAGAAGACTTGGTTCGTCGCTAGAGGCGACTGGGGCAAAGACTTGCAACTCGATGGTCGTCCACAGAAGGTTCGTTCGGTGTTCAATATCCCAGGTGTTTGGGGTCCCCTTAGGTTTATTGTCGGTGTTTATCATTTTTTTATCCCATCTTGATTTGTTTGTGTTTAATGGAGTGCTCTTCTTAGAGTGTCAATTTATTTTCTGGAATTGTATTAGGATCTGGTACCAAATCTTGATTGGTGGAATCAAATTTCTCATCGGAAATGCTGGTTCGGATTATTTCAGGCTCTGCATATATTGGACATACCCCGCAATATTTCAGTCTGCAACTTTGGCTGGTATCTAGACCCCTGAACAGATCTTCTATTTTTGAAAATCCTCTAAGAGGGATCCTTGGAGAGCTATCTTTTGGAGCCTTGAACATAACTTTAAAACTTGCTAAGTCATCCATACTTAGCTTACCATGTGAATATTCATGATACCCTAAAATAACGTGATCTGAGTTAATGAATATGCTCTCTTTATAGTTTCGGTCAGCATGAAAAGTCAATTCGCCTTTGTATGTAACCCGATCACCACAGTTGGTTTGAAAACAGCACACATAAGGGACCCCAACAGAAAATTCCTCAGTGTAACGATATCCCTTAAATGCAATAACAGCGCATAAAGCAAGTCCCAGGAACTTACGATTAGAGCAATTATGTGTAGACAATTGAATATTTACTGAAGATGTGTGACTTTGATGGCGGAACCACTCAGGAATTTTACTTCCAGGATAACAAATGCTAACACGAACCTCTTTTTGATACTTCTGCAACATGATAACAAATGATAAATATTTTGAATGAGAAAGAGATTAAAAGACAGAAAAGGGGTGGAGTATGCGAGAAAATTATCTTTCTTACCGTTCTCATTTGCTTAATTATTTGTAGTGACTCTGCGAAAACATTGCTGAATGCTTTCTCAATAAGTTTTGGGCTATTTGTAAACATGAAGTCTAACTTTGTGAGACGTGTATTTCTCCAAGTGTTGCGGCGTTCGGATGTTATGAATTCTGCAAATTCGGATGTATTTGGCAATGACCAGAGCTGCTTGCAATTCATTGCTTCAAAAATGAATAGATTTACTGGAAGCACTGTTACTGATCGAAGCATATTGCAATCGTTTAGTAAAAGCTTTTCCAACTTAGATAGTTTTTGATGCTTGTTGGCAGACTCTCAAAATCATTCCTGCATAGCTCTAACGTTTTCAATGAGGATAAACAACCGATATCTTCTGGAATTTCTGTCAGGTTGCAATTGTTTAAACATAGATCTTCCAAAGAGAATGATAAACCTGATGAAGGACGAAATGCCAAACACTCTATAAGAGATCTCAAACTTGTTGTAGAGGATGGTAGTTGACTTTCAACACCTCTGCCTGCTGAAAGATTCTCTAAGGACTTTAAATTCCCCATGTTCACTGGCAACTTGTCCAGTTTTGAGCAATCAGAAAGATCGAGCTCAATTAGAGATGCTAAATTAGAGATGCTACTTGGAAGCGTCTCAAGATTTTTGCAACCCCTAAGAAATAATTTCAAAGGACCATTCAAATGTTCAATCGAAAGGGGTAGCTCCTTAATTGCTGTTCCAGATATATCAAGAGTTTCCAGACGTTCCATTGTCTCCAAAATTTCTGGAAAATACTCAAGTTTGGAGCAGTTCTTAAGATATAGATAACGCAGAGATTTCACTTTACAAATGTTGATGGAAATATGTTTAAGCCTTGAACAATCTGAAACATCTAACGAAATGAGGTTAGTTAGACCCTCAACTGATGACGGAATTTCTTCGATTTCAGACCTGTTTAAATTTAAGATCTTTATACTCCCTGAAATTTGTGGAAACTTCATGAGATTAATGCACGAAGAGAGATCAAGATCTTTAAGAGATTCAAAATAGACATCTTGATGTAGCGGAAGCTATAACGAGAAAAACCTGCAAGAAACAATTAGAAACAACCTACTAATATTCTGTTGATCCGCGCACGGATGCCAGAATACTAGGCTACTGATAACATTCAACTTCGCGCACGAAGGATTGTTAACAGGCTTCAAATACTTCAATCTTCGCAAAGAATGTTGTACATGGATATTGAGAAACAATCTCTGTATTTTTTATTAATCAAAAGCTAACTTTCAAACCCTAATACAATCTACTTAAATAGAATTGTAAAACTTGACTAACAAGAAAATCCTAAACAAACGGGAAAGAATCCTAAATGGAAAAGATATCAAATCTCCTAAAATCAAAATAATTCTAAAACATTAAAAACCTATCTAAAAGGGAAATAATTAATAACCTAATTACATATAAACTAAAAGGAAATAAAATAAACGTATCAAATCATGACGATAAGGAAATAATAATTAAAGCAACAATTGTCTTGCCGCGCACGAAACTTAACAGCCAAATTCGGACATGCTGGAGCCCGTTATAGAAGATGGAGTCTTCATAACATTTGTAGGGCTCGTCTTGGGCTTTCCGGAAACATATTATAATAGACGATCCGATCCCATATGCCTTCTGTAGAGATCCACGAAGTGCAGCCCGGGTCATCTCGTCCAGCCCAATGTGTCCAGCTCTCGTCCAGCTCAAGTCTTCGCGCAATAATCTAAATGGCCGAATTTAGGCCTGTTGTGATCTGTTATGGAAGACGGAGTCTTCATAATATTTGTAGGGCTCGTCTTGGGCTTTCCGGAAACATATTATAATGTTGATTTTGAGTTCGTTTGCCCTCTGAAAAGGCCCCCGAAATTTGCCCATTCTGACAGTTAAAACTATTCCGAGTCTTTGCTTCCTTCTTTCCGCACCCTTCGTCTTTGAGTCGATTCCTCCACTCCATGATATCCAAACCTTAGTTTGCCGTATCGTCTTTGATGGCTGCATCATTCTCTCCAGGTTGGAGAAAATTCGTCCTCGAATTTTGGAAAGGTAAACTGAACACACCAACCTATACGGCGATTGAAAAACATTGTTTCGTAACCAATTTGTTTCTTCTGGGCACAGAGATAGGAATGCACGCCTTACCACCATGGCTGACCCATGTTCTTCAGCTATGTTGCCACTGTCCAAGACCCCTATATTGTTGAATTTGGGTGCTGATTGGTCGACTATGCCCAAATATGCCTCCTTGTTGACTTTTGGTGCTGCATGACACTCCTCTTCAAACTCGGACTGTCTGTGTTCAACGTCACCATAACTGAAGCATCTCCTCCCACTTGACGACCTAGGTTGCTGTTTCGGATTAGCAATTGGACGCGGAACGACGCCACTGCTGTGACCTGTTAGCAGTCCGCCTCCTCCTCTACGTGTGACGGTCTTCTCCACTTGCAAGGCTCTTCGATGGACTTCAGATACAGTACCTGGGTCAAAGAGTTTCACCACCTCAACGATTTGCGAACGACGGCCACTGCAATACCTTAATTGCTGAAAATTGAGGGGCAAAAATTGAGCACGCAATTTCTGAGTCATCTTTTCCCAATCCGTGATTTTTGATTTTCCCATTCGAGTCCGTGAGAGCTTCAGTTGTTGCCACCATGCGGCTGCCCGTCCTCGAAGCCGAGTTGCCACCAAGGCTACCCTTGCATTCGTCGGCACCTTTTTAAACTCCAAGATCTCCTCCACATCTCCTAGCCAATCGAGGAATTCTTCAGGCGAAAGGTCGCCCTGAAATTTTGGAATCTTTGTCTGCATACCCAACTTCCACCGCCGCGGAACCAAGTCTTCATCACTTCCTTCCTTGTCTCCATTCGAACTTGAGTCTAGGGGATGGAAGGTTTTTTGGTTGGCCATTAACATAGCAATTTGCTCAGTTAATCGCGAAACCTGTTGCCCCAATCGTGCCATGTGGTCACATTCGATGGCTTCTTCTACGGGAACCTGGTTTGGACGTCTTCTCGGCGGCATGATAATGTCCCGAACGAACACGGCTCTGATACCAAACTGATGTAGCGGAAGCTATAACGAGAAAAACCTGCAAGAAACAATTAAAAACAACCTACTAATATTCTGTTGATCCGCGCACGGATGCCAGAATACTAGGCTACTGATAACATTCAACTTCGCGCACGAAGGATTGTTAACAGGCTTCAAATACTTCAATCTTCGCAAAGAATGTTGTACATGGATATTGAGAAACAATCTCTGTATTTTTTATTAATCAAAAGCTAACTTTCAAACCCTAATGCAATCTACTTAAATAGAATTGTAAAACTTGACTAACAAGAAAATCCTAAACAAACGGGAAAGAATCCTAAATGGAAAAGATATCAAATCTCCTAAAATCAAAATAATTCTAAAAACATTAAAAACCTATCTAAAAGGGAAATTGGATTTGATTTAATAAAATCAAATCATAAAATAATTATAAGCCTTTTCAACCTCGGGACATTCTGTAACAAAATTTAGTAAAAATGATTGGATAATTAAGTCGTTAATTATATAAGAACTACAGACAGTATTTACTCAAAGAATGAAATACATACTTATATGCAAATCATACCTTTTTGCCTTCCCAAAGTTGCTCAACATTGCTATCAAAAAGCTCAAGTTCAACAAGGTTTTCCAGACTTAAATTTGATGGCAATACTTTCGAAGGATACCCGTGCCAATTTAGATACCTCAATCCATTCGGGAGAGAATTCAGGCCAAAGGGAAGATGCACTTTAGAGATATTTGTGGGGTCTCCAAAACGTCGAGTCCAATCGTAGAGCTTGAGAAATCTAAGATTGCACATGTTCTCAAAAGCTTGAGAACTCAAATCTATTTTCTTTATTTTAGACATATCTAGCTGTATGCCTTTAACCGATTCAGTTCCCTTATAACCAAAGAGTAAAAAATAAGTTATGACGTGGAAACACTTTGTCAAATTAGTACATACAGAACCATTTAATTGAAGACAATATGTGCAGGTTAATTTATTAGTGAACCTCAATCTAATATAAGAAACAAAACCAAATATATTAGGTACTTACAGTATTTCTCTTTAGCACGCGACTAACATCCTCATGACCATGCAACCTACTACGTTCCCCTGGCTTGTTGAAGGATTCTTGACGAACAATTTCCCAACACATTTCTTGCAATAAATCATGCATATTTATCGTGGTGGCTGATATTGTTATCAGAGACTTATTAACGAGAACACTAAGTCCAGCTTGTGCAGAGAAGTAACAGCTATTTAGTAGCTCTATTACATGGTTGCTATACTCTCCTTTAAAGAAACACGCAATGTCAAGTAATATATTCTTCTCCTCACGATCCAGTGCATCATATCCGATTCTCAATATATTATGAATTTCAGGATTAGAAATCTTATTTAACTTACGCAATGCACTTTCCCAATCTTGTTCACTCTTTTGATACAGGGAGGAACCTAGCACTTTTAGTGCTAAAGGATTGCCTTTGGCGTAATCTACTGCCCTGTGAGTGAACACCATAAGATCTTTGGGAATATGATCCTCTTTGAAGGCACATTTGCAAAAAAGTTGAAGAGCTTCACGCTTGTCCAACGCCTCAACCTGATATATGTTATATGCTGCTACAAAATTAAGAAGCAATTGCTTATCTCTAGTTGTGATGATAACTCTACTTCCAGGACCAAATCGATCAAGCCCTCCTGCCAAGATTTCTAATTGTTTCAAACTATTCACATCATCAAGAACGATGAAAACCTTTTTGCTTTGGAGCCTTCGCTTAACTATTGGGGGTATATTGGGAGTGCCTAAATTTAGATTTTCCCCTAATATCTGGGAAAGAACTTTATCTCTTAGATGAACTAATCCACCACAATTTTCTGATTCTTCCCTAACATTTGCAACGAAACAACAACAACCTTCAAACTGACAAGAAACTTGGTTGAAAACAGCTTCAGCAATGGTTGTTTTCCCTATACCACCCATGCCCCAAATTCCTACAACTCGGAAGTCTAACGTTTCCATGCATAATAACGATTTAACTTTCTCAATACGTGAATCTATTCCAACTAGACCTCTAAAATCTGTTGAAGCAAACATAACATTCAATTTCTTCAAAACATCTGTGACTATTTCATCTACAAGTCTGGATTCAGGCCTAAAAAATGCAAACAACAAACAATCTATAGTGAGTTAAATTGAATCACACCCCAATAAAAATATCATAATACAAACATATGCCATCCTGAAAAGCAAGCTAGCAAGTGAAATGATCAAAGTACTAGAGAGTCTTAATTACATGACATAGTTACCAATAATAGAAATTAGCGGTTTTTGTAAGATAACAGAGTTGGATTTACCTAGTTACAGAGGAATCAAATCCAGATAGATTTGATGCTTCAGTCAAAGCTTCTCTCCATGTCTGCAACTCTTCTCCAGATACTTGTTTATGCTTAGCAAAAGCATCCTTAAAGCTCCCAGTTTGCTTACGTACATCGGATGGATTAACTTGGTAGAAAACAGGTATGACAATCTGCTTGTTCATTTTCTTGAACCTAATAATCTCTGCAAGCTCACGCAAACACCCTTTTGAAGAAGCATAGTCTTTGGAGAAAATGACAACCGAAATCTTTGATTCTTCGATTGCTTTGAAAAGGACTGGTGAGGTTTCGTCTCCTCTCTTGAGTTTGTCATCATCAACGAAGGTCTCAATGTGTTTTTGAGACAAAGCACCACACAGATGGCTTTTGAAACTGTCACTGATACTGTCTTCACCTCTGAAACTGAGGAACACATCATACTTTCTTTCATGGTTGGTGGTGGTGTTGGAAGATGAACAAGTAGACGATGAAGCACCCATTCATCAGACCAAATACAAGACTTGATTTGTGCAGCAAAATCACAGGACTCAAATAAAGTTTTTTTTTTTTTTTTAAATTATCCCAGACAATTTTTTCTACTTTGTAGAGAATTCTCTGTTAGTGGCATTTTTATATTCTGTATAATACACGTCATGAAGTAAAGAATCAAAATGAAGGAATTTTTTATTTTTTATTTTTATTTTTAAATTACAAGCTGCTCCCACTCACGATATTTTGTCACAGTTGTAGAAAGAAGGATTTTTTTTTATTTTTTTTTTAAAAAATATTACATTTACAATTGTTACAATAGTACTGTTGGAATCTGTTAATATCAGACAATACATATGTGGTACGTAGTACTATCATCTCTATTATAAGTTTATAACTATAAGGATATGCAAAAGAAGGAATTTTTTTAATAGTATTGAATAGTGGATTATACGTTTTTAATATATATATATATATACGGTTTTGTTCACATCAGTGCGTACTGATGTAACTATATCAGTACTAATGCATATTGACCACTAATTATGGAGAAGTTTTGACAAATACACTTTGAGTCAAAGTATGTAAATCTAATGGTCAACATCCAATGCACTAATAAAATTATATGAGTGTGCACTGACTTGAATATTTATATATATACGGTTCCGTTCCTATCAGTGCATCTTGATATAACTTTATTAGGATATTGAAATGTGGACTACTAGATTTACATGCTTTGACTCAAAGTGTATGCACTTGTCAAAACTTCTCCATAATATGTGGTCAACATTCTTCGTCCTGATATATTTACTGTTAGTTCGAACCGATAATAGAAAGACTATATATATATATATTTGTGTATGTGTATGTATGTATATAGTAGCATTACACTCCATTAATTGAAGATTTCTGAATATAAAATCCTACATGTTTTTTCTGGTTGCCAAATCAGAACTAGATAAGTACTACTCAGTTTGTCCTTAGACCATCTCCAACCCTGCACCATCTTCCTTTTTTAGCAAAAATCTCCTTCGACCCAGCTGCATCCCCTGCGCCATGTTTGCCAAGATGAACAATGTCGCGCAATATATTGCGCGACATTGTTCATCTTGCACAAAAATGCCGCTCGACTTTTTTTTCATCCTTATATTTTTATAAAATCACAGTTTGGCCATATTTATTAAAATCTATTATGATTATATCCTTTATTTAAAAGTTTTGTTTAATCACAGTTGTACCCTAATCAATTAAATTTATTCCAATTTGGTCATTTTTATTATTTAATGATTTTGTTTTGATTTAATTATTATTGATATTAACATTTATAATAAACTAAAATGAAGTGTATAATTAAACAAATTTAATGCAATTTTTTTAAAAATAAATCACTTAATTCAAAACAGCGGAAATTAAAGCAAAATACATTAATTAATAAAAACATTAAAAACGAAATACAAAACTTCATAGTGATAAAATAAATTACCAATAATTGGAAGACACTAAAATTAAGGAAAAATACAACATAAATTACAACAACGATTTAGTAGTCTAGAAGACTATTTCCAGATCCTCCGAGATTATTGAAAAAAACACCAAAAGACCCAGATGTATTTTGGGATCCCTGGCCTCGTTGCTAAGCTCGTTTTGCCATAATTCTCAACTGTTCATGATGCAAAAACTCGCGTCAGTTTGGATCAGTTATGGTATTCAAATCCATCATTACAAATTTGGTTTCCTGCAGCTCCAATTTTCTCTCCATAATATCGTCAGATCTTTGCCTCACCTGATTGTTTTTTTTTTTTTTTATAAACTTCTATGAGTTTTTCTTGTCCTTCTTTCAAAGTGTCAATAATTTTTTAACTTTCTTCCTCAACCCTCCTTTTCAATTTCACTTTCTTCACCCCAGCGGGCTGTTGAGATGAACTACCCCCAACGTCATCACTAGTTATATTCAAAGAAAATAAAGATAGTCCAGGAGATGCTATTGTGGGAGACTCTGGAGTTGGAGAGTCTTCATGTGATGATACAAAATGACCACTTTGCCTTTGAAAGGTTGATGTTGCAGTATCATTATTTGCAAATTTTTGCATATCTTTGAGGATGGGCCACACATGGTCAAACTTGAATCCATTTTTGTATTTGTTATCTTGTGTTAATAAGATTTTGGCCCGGTTTATCTGCAAAAATGATACAAATATATATTGTTAAAATTCAATATTAAATATAATTTTTCTACAACTTTAATTTTAACAAATACTCACAATATCGGCTTCCGAAGCACCACTAGTGTTGACGGTGAAATTTGGATTACCACACAACCAACAATTAAATCAAAAGTATCGTCAATTAAGAAAGAAATTCAATGCATGCAAGAGACCAATTTACGTGGAAAACCTTTGAATGGGAAAAAACCACGGCGTCCCGGAGAACAAGAAAATATCACTATAGTTTGCTTGTTTCGGTTACACACTCAAGTCTCTCGAGTTCTTGCTTTTCTCTCTTTTGGTTTTCGAACCCCCTCCTCGTGGGATAGGTGGTTCTATTTATACATGATAATTTAGGGTTACTACGCGATCCTGTCCTGTTGGAGGTAGGATTTCCTTTTTGATTTGTACTAGGATTCCCATGTTGTAACAGATACGGATATGTGTTTTCAGCCCTTTCCTTTTTCTGCGACTCCTTGTTGCCATGGGTCTTCTGGGAGTTTAGGGTTTATTTTCATGTTTCAGCCGAGTCGGTTTGTGCCCAGCACACAGATGGGGCGAACATCTCCCCTCCTGGGTTTTTACCCTTTGGCGAATATGCTTCTATCTTTGGCGAGTACATATCTTTGATTTATTTGACTTGATATGCTGACCGGTCCACGTTTTCCTCTTTGACCTGGTCAATGAGTGTCGTGGCAACCTGTCCCTCAGCATTTATTGACTCATTTGATGACGTGGCTGCTTGGCGAAATTATATATACAACAATACCCCCATAAATATTTCGAGCTGAGCGAACGACTTAGGTTTCTAATTTGTTTGCCTCCGCGAGTAGTATTTATATCCATGCTTATAAAATTTTGGCGCATTTCGCAAATAATTCCCACCCCCCCCCCCCCCCCCCCCCCCTTTTCATTTTTACCACGTGTTTGAATTTGTTAATTGATTCTTCCGGTGCAAGCCTTCATTTTTTGCCACACAATTTCTGGCGCTTCCACTCATTTGACAGGTGAAGGCACATTTTGACTGATCGGTGATCCCTGAGGTGCCACATGTCTGTTACTTGGTGGTGACTATTGCAGCCAGTCATTGTGACCGTCACTCACTTTAACCAAATATCTTTTTATCTGATCTTTTTCCTTTTGAATTTCAAAACTCCCTCTTTTAATACCCGATCGTTTCTCCTTCTCCTCCATCCTCTCACGTCTCCATTAATCTCTTTTTTCTCTCAAAACAGAGTTCCTTCATTGTCTCCTATTCTTCTCCCTTAGAAACTTCTGCCATAAATTTCTTTTATTTTATTTTATTGTCAAACGGCTCATCTTTGAACTCGATCGTGCTTATTTCTTGGCGTCCCCAAATCTCCTGCTCATTCTCCGAACCTAGGGTTTTTCTGGTGAGTTTTCATGGATCCCTCCTTACGTTCTTCTCTTTTTAATCAAATGATACAAGCTATGGAGCTTGGTGACAAACGTACTGCGGATAAAATTGAATCTTTGATTCGTAATTTTCATCCGGATTCCCCAACCCCGATTTCTGTCTATATTCCTTCTTCTGAGGAAAATTATGTTCCTAACACTCCTTCTCTTTCTCCTTCTCCTTCTCCTTCTCCTTCTCCTTCTCCTTCATCTTTTGATAGTAGTTCTCCAATGATGACAAGGTCTTCTAAACCAAGCGGCAGTAAACGACGAGCTTCTAGGGCTCCTCGAAAGTCTCTGCTGGATGCCCAAACCATCGTCGATTCTAATGTTGAAGATCATCAGAAGAGTAGATTGTACTTCACAGCTGATCGCCCATGTTCTTTTGATTGTAAGGTTAACGTGGTTGGCGAGGACGAACTTCGTAAATACAGGAGCTGCTTTGACATTCCAGATGCTGTCACTTTGACTCTACCGAGTGATCGAGCAGTGTGGAATCCTCCTGAGAATGTGGTTGCCATTTATGACACCATGCTCAATTGTGGGGTTACGCTCCCTCTTCATCCCTTTATCGCCAAATTTCTAGCGGAGACCCAGATTTCACCGGCCCAGCTCGCCTCAAACAGTTACAGGATATTGATGTGCCTGTGTCTGATGTGGAAATTGAAGGGTTATGGACCTCCTACGCCTCGCGAGATCCGCCATTTTTATACATTAAGACAGGCGGGCAATGGCGGTACGTATTTCCTTCTCTCTTCGCCCGTGGAGAATTGGATCCCTGAGGGTGTGGCGAACCCTGGTCAGGTGGAGGTTTCTAGCGACGAGAAGAAGAAGGGTTTCATTTGGGGCTTTCCCACTTCGAATAAAAGGTGGAAGAATAGCTAGTTTTTCGCTAGTGGCGAGTGGGGCAGAGATGTGTCTGCCAGCAACCGCCGTAATTTTTTGGCGAATAAGGTCCCCAGGCACTTCATTTCTCCTTCTCTGGCAATTCCTGCTTTGTCGGATGCTGAGGTCTCTCATCTAGCCGTGGCAGCCATCATTCCTTTGGATGAGAGGGGTAGATCTTTCCTCTTGGATGAGGAGAAAATGATCGCCCAACGGGTTTTCTCACGCCTACCTGCCAGGCTTCCTCGCCGTAAGTTTCGTAAGTTTTTCTTCTTTTTTATATTACCGTTTTGTTTATCCTGTTAGTGACATTTGGTTATCTTTCGCAGTGATGGACTTTGATACGGTTTGCGATTTGCAAGCCCGGGCAGTAAAGAATTGTGAGGCAGCCAGCAAAAGACATGCCGCGGGCTTGGCTAAAGAAGGAATTGCTAGCCCGGATGTTGATGATCAATCAGATGGCGAGGAAGTGGGGAATGTCGCTGGGGAAGGTATTGAGTTGGGGCAGCCTCCTGTGTATCCAGAAACTGCTGCAAGTATGCCTCCTGTGACTACTGCTGCGACTACTCCTGTTGAGGCTACCCCCAGTCGTAAGGGAAAAGAGAAAGTCAGAGTTTCAGGGCCAGTCAGTGACATTCCTATTTTTTATGCAGTTGTTCCTGAAACTCCCCTTGATCCTGCAAGTGACCTGACTCCTAGGACTGGCAGGGGCAAACGCCCGGCTGAGGGCACCCCTGATCACATCATTCGACCTCAAAAGCGGGCGTCAAGAGTTGTGTAGTATGTTGTTTCTTCAGACGATGAGGGTGCCGATGGGCCTGTACTCGCCGAGACTCCCTCTACTCAAACAACTGTTCCTGAGGCCCCTGCTGGTGGGATGAGTGAGGTGGTGTCTCCACCTTCTGAAGGAGTTAATAGGTCGAATGTTCCTGCTTCCTCCCCGACTGGTGCAGCTTCTCCTCTTGCGGCTGTGGGTGAGCCGAATGTATCTCCTGCTAATCAACCTGGGCCATCTGGTCAACCGGGGCCAGCTGATAAACCGAAGCCATCAAAGTAAACCGGGGCTTCTGCGTCAGGTTCGGGTATTGCCCGTGAAGTTCCTCCCGTGGATCCAACCAAAGTTGGTGAGGGAGAGAGGTCTCTTTCCCTTTCAGATTTCACGGCTGCGGAAATTTGCTCACATATAATGAACAACAATGTTTATGTTGGTGAGGGCTGGGAGCACGTGAAGAGCAGGTCTTGTAACAAGAAAATGGAATTTTTCTTCAATTGCCACTCCCTGGTGAGTCTCTCGCGGTATTCATGTTATACTTGCTGAGAAACTCTCTACTGAGGAAGTCCATACTCAGCAACTTGCTCAGTTGAGGGAATCTGTAGATGGTTATCTTTCAGCCCAACTGGTCGCTGAAGATAAATTGGCTGCTGCTGAGGAAGAGAGTCGTTCGCTGCGAGAGCAGCTCTCCGTTAGTCAAGAATCACTCGCAGTACGCTTTGAGGCTGAGCGATTACTCGCAGAGGCAAAAGAGAGAGCTGAGCATGAGGCTTTGGACCTGCGCAACCAGTTGTCCTCGCATGAAGTCATTTTGAATGATCTTAAAGCCGTGCTAGAGGTTGAAGTAGTTGATCGTTTCAGGAGATCCCCTGCCTACGATGCGCTTTTGCTGCGCGAGTTTGAGCGAGGCATGAGGCAGTCAAAGAAGTTTTTCACCATGAAGGATCATTCGAATGAAAAAGCTTTAAGGCGCTTTGACAAGTCTCTTCAACAGCATATGGCCAGCGGAGTGGGTTCGATTACAGATCATATAAAATGATGGAAAGCCCACTGCCGTTATAACAGGACTGAGCCTCATCCTATGCATTTAGAATTCCCAGTAAGCGTGTCTTCAACACTTACTACTCCGGTCAGAAGGGCAGCTTTTCTGGTTCTGGTGCTGAACCTAATTTGGGTCCTGTTGCCGGCAGGGATTATGGCCCTTTTATGCCGGAGGGGGATGAAGAAGTTACCTGGCCTTCTGAAGAGGAGATCGAAGATGAGGAAGACAGCGAGGGACCTCCTGTAGCTAGTTGAGATTAGGTCTTTAATTTGTAAATATTTATATCTTTTTGCAACTCCAATTGTAAATGATTTTTTTATAAGTTAATTTATAACTCCTTTAGTTTCTACTTTTGTTCAGCTACCATTGCTGAGTTTTCGGCTTTACTTAGTGTTTCACCAAGTCTTTAGCATATTTTTGTGTATTCAGCTGCTATTCGCTGAATTTTTGCTTAGTGTCTCACTAAGTTTTTAGCATATTTTGCTATATTCAGCTGCCGTTGCTGGGTTTTGGCGTACTTAGTGTTTGTCAGAACGTATCCGACCGTACACCAAGTGTTTAACATGTTTTTATTTATTCAGCTGCCATTGCTGAGTTTTGGCGTACTTGGTGCTTTTCAGGGCGTACTCGCCCACACACCAAGTTTTTAGCATACTTTGTTGTATTCAGCTGACTTTCTTTACCCTGATTTCGGGATTTTTATACTTTTGATTGGGGCTTCTCGCTTCTTTCCGGGGATTTTATACCCCTTGTAATGGCGATCACCAATTTTTATAGCTTGGGCTATGGCGACGCAGTCGCCTTTGGCCTGCTTTAATTTCGAGGGTCGCTGCTCCTTCTCATTGTTGTGAGTATGAAACTCATCTTTACGCAATGGTATTTCGTGATACATGACAGCGAATGCCTTGAGTGACTGGCGAGTCAAGTTACGAATTCTTAGTAATAAATTACTCTTTATTGGATATTTCCTACGACTTTTGTTAAAACAGCAACACAGAAAGAATGCTAAAAAAACTACCTAAAATAAAAAACATTGAACTAAATCCTAGAGGCAATATAAAAGGTCAAGGGTAATATATCTTTAGGTACTGCGCATTGCATGGCCGAGGTAGTTCGCCAAAACCCTCCCGGGTAATGCGATATGCCCCGTGATCAGCTATGCCTGTGATTTGATAAGGCCCTTCCCATTTGTCTGCGAGTGATCCTGCAACTTTGTCTCTGGTTCCTAGGTTCACCCTTTTCAGCACTAAGTCGCCGAGTGTGAACCTCCTTTCACGCACATGCGAATTGTAATACCTGGCTACCCTCTGTTGGTACGCAGTGTTTCTTATCTGTGCGCGTTCTCTTCTCTCTTCTAACTTATCCAGACCGCATTTTAACATATCAACATTGAGTTCCGGTTGAAAGAGTTGTACTCTTGGTGAAGAGAAAGACGTTTCCACGGGAATGACAGCTTCAGCTCCGTAAGCCATGGAATATGGAGTCTCACCTGTCGAACCTCTTTCCGTGGTTCGATATGCCCAAAGTACCTGTGGTAATTTTTCTGCCCAGCTGCCCTTCTTTACTGCCAATTTGGCTTTCAGGTTGTGCTTTATGATCTTGTTCACCACTTCAGTTTGGCCATTTGTCTGCGGATGCGCTGGGGAGGCGTAGTAGTTGTTGATACCATACTTGTCACATAGCTCCCTGAATTTATTACTAGGGGTGGGCGCGGTTCGGTTCGGTTCGGTTTTGGCCAAAACCATATTGAACCGTTATATTTTCAGTTTTTAAAAACTTGAATCGGTTTAAACCGTATTAGACCTTGAAACCGAATTGAACCGAACACCTTTATCTCGGTTCGGTTCAATTCGGTTTTGGGCCTATTGGGCTTTGAGGTTTTTTTAATATAATTTTTCATTTTTTTATCCTCTAACAGCTAGTTTGTATTTGGACATTTGGACAATTGATTTTGGGCTGTTTTTTTTAACAATCCCTTGCATTCAAAACACAACTAAATAGACCCCATTAATCAAATTTAATCCAAATCAATCACCATTATATATATACCTGCTGTCCTGCTCAATTGCTACCACCATTCTATCAAATTCAATTACACAATGATAGAAGTCGAAAATGTAGTCCAAAATACAGTCCAAAATGCATTTTATACATTTGGACAAATACTGAATCTGAGATATTATTAATCATATATACTCTCAATACAAATGAGATATTATTAATCATGAAAACGCAGAAGGATATATAATTTGACAACAAATGAAGTGTATCAGTACGTGTATGCAATGACAAATAGAATAACTCTAGATGCAGTACAGAAGATAAAAAAAAACGCGAGACTAAGAGTGATTGATCAACAGTGAGCCAGCAAGTCTGAGCTAGTTTTTCAAAGAGAATCAAACCTTCCTTGGTAAATAAGATCCAGAAAATTTCAAAATCCAGTAAAGTAGAGGGAAAATATGTTATCTCTTGGCCTGTGATACTGCTAAATTTTACATGTTATGATCAAGAACTTTCTATTTCTCGAGTTTTCCACACAAATGTATTTCATATGCACAACCATTAAGAGAAAGTTAATTAGAATCTATTCTGCCACCATGTATAAGAATTAGCCTCCCCAAGTTGGAACCCCCCATGAATGCAATCACTGTTGCCATATAGAGTTTTCTTGCTTACTTTATGTACAATGACTGGTTGAGCCATGCCACCATGAGAATTTTCAAATCAGTTGATGAATGACATTGGAAACTGACATATTATGTTCTCGTTCGAATTCAATGATTCCAGAAACTCTTATATTGCTACAAGTTTTAGACAAAATTAAATTAGAGTGATTAAAAAAGTGAACTCATATAAATATGAGTGAAAAAATATCAGAGAAATCTAGTGATAGATTCAGTCGGAATCAAATAATTATAAATAGATCTAGAAATGCCAAATTCGAGTCAGAAAAAAGGTTCACAGGTAGTGTTTGATTTTAATTTGTAAGCCTTTGAATTTTTGTAAGCTTTTGAATTGAAATCCAAAGGCACCCGAAACAGAGCAAGGCACACAAGCAAAACAGACACAAATTGATAAACTAATAAAGCAAACAAAATCAATAAAGAAGTATAAACACAAATTAGAAACAATAAGTATTCAATTTACAATAACCCCATTTCAATTTATCGTTTTTTTACACAAATTAGAAACAAATATTACTTATAAAACCAGGCTTGAAGAAATAAATCAAGAAGAAGAAGCAAACCAGGCTTGATTCTTGAAGATTGACGAAGGCAGATCCACGAAAGAGACGACTCCTTCAAGCCTTCAACAGAGAGATGCTTCAACTCCTTCAAGCCTTCAACAGTTCAACATGTGAGAACTGAGAAGAGATGGAGACGTGGAGAGTGGAGTGAGTCGAGTGACTGAGTATGAGAAGTTGAGAACTGAGAAGAGTAGAAGACAGAGAGATGCGGCGGCCGGCGAAAGAGAGATGAGGGATGGGGTCTGCGGCGGAAGATGAGAGATGAGAGTCGAGAGATGATGGATGAGAGATGAGAGAAGACTGAGAAGTGAAATTAGGTTTTTTTTTTCTTTTTATAGTTCGGTTCGTCGGGTCGGTTCGGTTTTGGAAGGCCCAAAACCGAAACCGACCCATTTTATATGCGGTTCATTCGGTTCGAACCGAATTGAACCGAACTGATCATGTGAACCGAACCAAACACCATATTTTGACTCGGTTCGGGTCAATTCGGTTCGGTTCGATGAACCGTGCCCACCCCTATTTATTACCATCGAATTGGGTCCCATTGTCAGTGATGATGGTGTTTGGTATCTCGAATCTGTACAGGATATTTTTCTTCACAAAGCTTATAGTGTTTGCTTCCGTTATGTGTACCAATGGTTCGTCTTCCACCCACTTGGTAAAATAATCCACTGCTACAATGGCGTGTTTTGCTCCTCCGGATGCTGTTGGCATTGGGCCAATCAAGTCAATTCCCCACATGGCGAATGGCCAAGGCGAGGTAATACTCTGCAAGAGTTCAGGTGGTTGGCGGATATTGTTTGCAATTTTTTGACACGCCTCACACCTTGCTGCCACCCTTTTTGCATCGGCGAATAGCGTTGGCCAGTAGAAACCATGCCTTAATGTTTTGTGGGCTAGACTGACACCCCCAGCATGATTCCCACAATTTCCACTATGTATACTCCTTAGGATACCTTCGGCTTCTTCTGATCCGACACATCTCTGCAATGCCCTTGATAGTAAAATTCATAATAATGATATTCTAAAAGTTAAAAAATAATGTTAAAATTGTACTAAAAGTTACTACTAAATCATAGATATCTTTCTACATTAAGAATAGACTTTCCAGAACAATAATATGAATAATTGACTTGGTGTTGCTGGAAATTACTTACTAAGCGTATTTTGTACATGAGATGACAGGTAAGTTTCACATCGAGCTGACAGTTGAAGCACAAGAAACACCAGCATCCCAAAAACACATAGTCCACAAAAGAGACAGGCAAGGAAAATCCAACAGTAGAAGAGCCACAAGCCAACTTTGTCACGCGAAATCCGAAAAAATGGAACAAGTTTGTTGCCGAGAGAAGGCACGTGGACCACCTGTTAGACGATCGGAGGTTACACGATCTCAGCTTCATTCCGGATCTTACGGAGGCCAGGAGGCGGAAGGTTGAGAAAACCTTATCTAAGAAGAGTAAGGATCCCTTTGATCTGTTGTTATCTACTTCCCGAGACCTGGCACTCGAAGCCCGTTTCATCATCATTTTCTCTTTTCTTCTCTTTTTGTAGGAAAAATTACCGAAACGGCCAAGGAGAAGATGGCTGATAGGACGAAGGGCGGCGTTGAGAGACGCCGAGAGGAAAAGAAGAAGAGAAAGCTGAACCTCCCCAGGGGCCCAGCTTGGTTGCCGAGGAGGAGGTCTCGGAAAACATCTCTCCTCTGAGGACGAGGATTAATAGACCCTCGGTAACATTGGCCGCTGCGGGGGTCTCTGAACAAGTTGCACAGGCCATCCCTTTGAGACCTGGAGGCCAGGGTCCTACCGGTGTTCCCCAAATCAATGTGGAGTTGGTAGACTCCGACAAAGACACACCGGAGGAGACGCCCCTGAACAAGGACGTTCGGGATGACACAACTTCTCCCCCGAATTACTTCAGGTATCCTCCTTCTCGGGCTTCCAGGTCCAGTAAGAGACCTATCAACCCCGAAACTGGCGTGGAGTACCTCTGCGTCCATGGGAAGGATCTTCTGAAGAGTGGGGAGATGTCAGGGTACGGGAAGATGTCGAATGTCGACAGGATCCGACATGGACAAGCCAACTTGCTGCAGGTAATGTTATTTACTTTCGGTACAATGGGTGCATCTTTTTTGGCATTCATTATATTTGTGTAGTGAAGCGCCTTGGGTGATAATTTCCCATTGTTGATTATCAGGCTATCGGTAATCTCCTCCATATGGAGAAGAGATATGGAGATGCAAAGTCGAGGTGTGAGAGAATGCAGAAAGAGAGGGAGAAGGTGGAGGAGAATCTTCAGGAATCAATTGCAGCCTTGGAATCTCAGAAGGCCAGGGTCGGAGAGGTCTCTTCCACATACCAGAAGGCGAAGGCCTGTTGTAGAGCAAAACAGACCAAGCTTCGTGATTACCGAGAATGCTTAAAGAGGGCGAACGAGTCTATCCGGGGCATGAAGGAAGACCTTGGTGACAACGCAGTGGACATATTTGTGAATTCCGAGGACTTCTTAGAAATCTAGGAAAAGATGTTCGACTCGGCAGTTAAGGATGTGAGGACACTGCTACTCCGAGCTTATCCCGACTTCGATTTCTCAGCTTTTGATGCAGATGTCCAAAAGGCAATCGAATCCCGGGTCAGAAAGCAGGGCAATCCGATCAGGGACATCTCCGAGGACTTTCTCGAGGAAACACTATCGGAGGATGAACCTGAGGAAGTGTCCACTGACGATGAAAGGTTTGTGGCGAATCCTGCACCCGAGAAAGGAAAGAGGCCCAGGGACAGTTAACCTCCGATAGAGCCACCTTATGATTCATAATTTTGTTTTCTCAATTCGGGGGTTGTCCCGATGATTCTATAGGCCGTAGGCCATATTTCATATTTCCCCCTGTAATGGATCTATAATATTTCGGAGTTTATTTCTTTAATAGATTTGTTGCATTATTTAATCGTTTAGTGACTGAAATTAATATGATATATGTATTAATACTGCATTGGTTGTTCTTTCGGGAATTGGGCAGTCATAAGTAACTGAAATTAATATGATACACGTATTAATACTGCATCGGTTGTTCTTTCGGGAATTGGGCAGTCATAACACTTTTCAGAGGAATATCAAGCTCCGTTTCGGAGTCTTTTCGTGCTCCCATGGGGGTGGAGACTTTTGTGCTCCGTATCGGAGTCTTTCGGTGCTCCCATGGGGGTAGAGACTTTTATGCTCCGTATCGGGAGAATTTAATGTGAAAATTAAAAACAGGATATAAGTAAACTACTGATCAGGATATACGTAAACAGTGTTCACAAGAGAGTAAATGACAGGTGATTAGGAATAACAATTACATTCGGTGGGACATTATTGGTAGTATTTCTTTAGGTGGTCTGCATTCCATAGGTTCCTTAGAAGCGTACCATCATCCCTCTTTAATTTATAGGCCCCCTTCATCGATACGGAGTCAACTATGTATGGGCCTTCCCACTTGTCCCCCAGACTGTTTGAGGAAGTATCCCTAGTTGAAGGTATAACCTTTTTTAGGACAAGATCTCCCGGGTTAAACCTCCGAAATTGAACCCTTCTGTCATAATACTTGGCTATCTGCTACTGATGGTGGGCAGTTCGGACCTTGGCTTGATCCCTTCTCTCTTCCAGTTCGTCGAGGCATGCTCGGAGCTCCTCGTCATTATCATTCGGTGTATAGGCCGACACTCTTCTCGTTGGAATGCTTGTTTCGGTAGGTATGACTGCTTCGGTACCGAAAGTCAATGCATAAGGGGTTTCCCCCATTGCTGAGTGTGGTGTGGTACGAAGTGCCTATAAAACCTCTGGAAGTTTTTCGGCCCAATCTCCTTTTCTGGCCTGTAACTTTCTTTTCAGGAGAGTCTTTATGTTTTTATTCACCGCTTCCACCTAGCCATTACTCTGTGGATGGGCTGGAGAGGCTAACTTTAGGTTGATATTGTAATCCAAGCACACTTTCCAGAGTTTGTTGTTATCGAATTGTGTCCCATGATCCGCCACCAGGGTGTAAGGTACCCCGAACCTGAAAATTACGAAGTGTTTGATGAAATTTGTGGTGTTAGCTTCGGTGATGTGCTTCAGGGCTTCGGCCTTGACCCATTTCGTAAAATAATCAATTGCTACAACGGCATATCTTTTGTCAGCTATCCCCCTGGGTAAAGGTCCGATGATATCAACTCCGATTCTAGAGATAGGCCATGGTGAGGACATAGGGGTCAATGTTTCAGTGGGCATGCGTGGAATTGGACTAGTTCTTTGATATCGGTCACACTTTTCGGAGTATGCCTTTGATTCTTTGAAAAGCGTAAGCCAATAGTACCCATGTCTGGTTATGCGGTGGCCAAGGTTCTTCCCAGCAGAATGATTGCCGCAGGACTCTCCATGTACTTCCTGGAGAATCTGCTCCATCTGCGGAGGACAAACGCACCTGAGGTAGGGTAGGGAAAACCCACGGCGATAGAGAGATCCATTGATAAGGAGATAGCAAAGCGTCTGTCTCCTTATTTTCTGTGCTGCATTCTTGTCTTCTGGGAGGATTCCATCGCGTAGATAATCCATAATCGGTGTCATCCAGGATTTACCGTCCGGATCTCTGACAATTACACCGACTTCCTGATCTCCGAAGATACTAGATGTCAGTAGTCGAAATACAGTAATAGTTCACGGTAACCTCATGTCTGAAGTCGAAGCAAGTTTGGCAAGTGCGTCTGCATGTGAATTATGATCTCTTGAGATTCGGATAAGGTCACACCGGATGAATTTAGACATTAGGGTTTTGACTTGTCTCAGGTATCTAATCATTTCGGAGTCTCTAGCCTGGTAGTCCTGATTCACCTGATTAACAACCAGTTGAGAGTCACTGTATACTGTAACATGCTCCGCTCCCATATTAAGGATGATTTTTAGTCCTATGACCAGGGCTTCATATTCCGTAGCATTATTCGTTGCCTTGAAGTCAAACCGAAGTGCGGTCTGGGTGTGGGTGCCGTCGGGAGTTTTGATGATTATTCCTGCTCCGCTCCCGTGACGGATGGAGGATCCATCAATGAATATTTCCCACCGATACACATGTCCGGCGGATAAATTGAATACTTCGGGGTTCGAGTGCTCGGCTATAAAATCGGCCACTGCTTGACCCTTTACGGAGATCCTTGGTTTGAACTGGATGTCAAATTCACTGATTTCTATCGCCCATTTAGTAAGCCTCCCAGCGAGCTCTGGCTTCTGGAGGACTTGGCGAAGTGGTTAATTCGTTAGGACGATGATGGGGTGTGACTGGAAGTAGGGTCTAAGCTTCTGAGAGGCCACAATCAAACTTAAAGCCAATTTCTCCATATCGGGGTACCTGGTCTCCACATCAGCCATACTCTTGCTCACATAGTAGATTGCTCTCTGAATAGATCCTTCTTCCTTGACCAATACCGAACTTACTGCTGTCTCAGAAAAGGCTAGGTAAAGGTATAGTGTTTCCTCGGCAGTTGGTTTGGCCAGCATCGGTGGCTTCTGCAGATAGGATTTCAGATCATCGAAGGCTGTTTGACACTCGGGAGTCCAACAAAAGTCTCCTTTGTGTTTCAGAGCTTTAAAGAATGGGAGGCATCTGTCCGTTAGTTTTGAAATGAATCTGGATAAGGCTACTATCATGCCATTGAGTTTCTGTATGTCCTTGGCCTTTCTTGGTGGCTGGAGGTCAATCATTGCTCTGATTTTTTTGGGGTTGGCTTCAATCCCCCTCTGGTGGACCATAAAACCGAGGAACTTTTCGGAAGAAACCCCGAATGCGCATTTCGTGGGGTTGAGTCGCATCCGGTATTCTCTCAGAAGTAGAAATGTATTTCGGAGGTTGGGTGCATGTTCCTCGGCAGTCACTGATTTGGTTAGCATATCATCGACGTATACTTCCATTGTTTTTCCGATTTCTCTAGAAAATATTCTGTTGACCAGCCTTTGGTAAGTTGCTCCTACGTTCTTAAAGCCGAAGGGCATAACCCGGTAACAATACACACCTCGATCTGTGATGAATGCGGTTTTGGCCTCATCTTTCTCATCCATTCAGATCTGATTATATCCGGAGTATGCGTCCATGAAACTAAGTAACTCATGTCCAGAGGTCGCGTCTACCAGTTGATCGATCCTAAGGAGTGGGAAGTTGTCTTTCAGACAGGCTTTGTTAAGATCGGTGAAGTCTACACACATCCTCCACCTCCCATCTTTCTTTCTTACCAGGACCACATTTTACAACCATTCATTATAATCCAGGCTCCTGATGAACCCAGCCTTCAGGAGTTTGTTTATTTTGGTGGCTATCGCTTCGTATCGTTCGCTGTTGAAGGATCTTCTTTTCTGCGACACGGGTTTAAACATTGGGTCTATACTCAGAAAATGGGATATGATTGAAGGGTCTATTCCCGACATGTCTGTGTGGCTCCATGCGAAGATATCTGAGAATTCTTTTAGGAGATTCACAAGTTCGATTCTTATCTGGGGAGCCAGGCTTGCTCCGATGAGGACAGTTTTTTTTTGGGTCTTTTTTAGAGAGTATCACTTTCAGTAGTGGTTCGGTGGGTTCTCCTGCTGGCTGCGATCCGACCTCTCGGGGGTCAAGGCTCGTGACATGAATTTCGTCAAGAGGGGTCGTATCTGACATCTGCGCTGTGGCCACGTCTCCGATTCGCTTCTTTTTCGGTCTTCGTTGTTTTGGTGTGCCTCTTCGAGGAATGGGTAATGCACTGTAGTTACTGATGGTAAGCACGGGATTGGATCCGATTTGAATGCACCTCTTATATTCTTCTTGGTCTCCGGTTACTTCCCTCGGTCCTAACTCGGTTGGGAATTTCATCTTCAAGGAGTAAATGCTGGTAGCTGCTCTTAGGGCATAGAGTGTTGGCCTTCCGATGAGAATGTTGAAGGGAAAGGGGATGTCTATCACCTGAAAGCTAACCCATACAGTGCGTATCCGGGGTCTAGTTCCGAACCGAACAGGTAGGTCGATCTGTCCCACTAGTCTAGTGCGGTGTCCGCCAATACCTCTAATGCAATATCTGGAGGCTTGAAGTTGTAGGAGGGTATACCCAAGTTTCTGGAGTGGATCCCAATGGATGATGTCCAACGAGCTCCCATGGTCAATAAGGGTTCTTTTCACTGTCCGATTCGCAACCTTTACGGAGATGACCAGAGCGTCGTAGTGGGGATATCTGATCCCGCAGGAATCATGGTAGAAAATGAAAGCGGGACCCAATGTCTCGGTGCATCCTCCGAAATGGTCGTCAAGCATACGGATGCGACAGCCTTCTCGGAAGATGACGATCTGGTATCTCCTACCACGGGAACGGCATCAATGAAGTTGATGGGCTCCTCATCATCCGAATCTTGTACATTTCCCTTACTTTGGTGGCCCTGGTGCTATTGAGCATTGGTACTCTTGTCATTTGATTCCTGTGACTTCACACAGTCTCTGAGCTTCCCATTTCGGACCAACTCCTCTACTTGGTCCCTCAGGTCACGGTACCTTCTCGTCTCATGACCATGGTCATTGTGAAATTTGCAATTCACCCTCCGATCTCTCCTCTTGGGTGGTGAATAAAGTGGTTCTGGCTTCCGCAATAGCTTTTCTTTGTTCGCAATCTCTAGCACTTTATCCAGAGGGAACCTCAAAGGGGTGTATTCTTCAAACTTATCTCTTGGGGGGAATCTGGAGCCCCGCACAGTATTGCTAGAATTCACCTGTCTGGATACTTGATGCTATTTTCCCTTATCCTTGGTTTGCCTTCCCCACCTTTTTGGGGTTTCGTAGGGTTCTGCCGAGGTTGCATGACTCTTCGACTCACTGATGTCTTTGGCGGTGGCGTACTTCTCCGCCCTTTCTATTAATTCCCGATATGCAGTTGGACCTCTCTTTGAGAGAGACCAGCTCAAGTTTCCCTTCTGAAGTCCCTGTATAAAAGCCATAACTGCCCCAGCTTCGTTGAAATCTTGGACCTATCTGGCCGCATCGGTGAATCGTTTCATATAATCTCTGATTGTCTCAGTCTCCGATTGTTTTATAGAGGTGAGATGCACCATGTGCCTCCTTCTTCTTCTGCTTGCGGTGAATCCGCTGCGGAACTCTTTTGATAGTTCGTTGAACGAAGATATACTCTGCCTTTTCAGGCTCCCATACCAGGTCCACGCATCTCCGGATAGGGTCAATGGAAAGATCCTACATTTCACGGCATCAGATGCCCCTTGCACGTTCATCCAATCAAGATAAGAATCTAGGTGATCATCCGGGTCTCCTGTACCCCCGAACCCACACATATCTTTTCGCGGCATCTTAAAGTTGCTCAGGATTTGCGTGGTGGTTATTTCTTCAACAAAGGGGCTCTCCCTATGAGTGATTGACCAACCTTCGGTGGCCGTAGTGCATCTGGTCTTGAATGTCCGCAAGTTGGTCTTGCAGCTCGTAGAAGGCATCGGGATCCGCAAAAGTATTTCTCTCGGTATCTCCTTGTTGCGGATACTAGACCTGGCATGGTTCCGATTGGAACCGTCAGAACCGGCCAAAATCGGAACCGAAATCGAAAAAATTGGAACCGGAACCTAAACCTGAACCGGAGGAGGCCGGTTCCGGTTCCGATTCTGGTTCTGGTTCTATGATTTGGTCGAACCGCCGGTTCGCACAATTTTTTTTTTTTTTTCTATAAATACCACCCCCCCTCTTTCATTTTTCCTCACACCAATTTCTTCTCAATTCTCTAATTCTAATTTCTCTCCAACACTCTCAAGTCTCCAAGTCTCCAAGTTTCCAGGGTTTTTAATATTTATTTCATTTTGTAATTGTTTTGAAGACGGTATTCAGCTTTGGTAAACAATGAGTATTGAACGGAATAGAGAACATAAAGTGTCAAACTCAAACTCTTAGTAGAAAAATTGCCGTTGACAAGGAGAGAATAGAAAAAATTTGCCTCAAAAAAAAAAAATTTGCGGTAAAAATATTTTTATATATGCCTTAAACTTTGGAAGGCCATAACTTTGTGCTCGGATGTCCGAATTGGGTGATTGTTTTTTCGAAATCACATAGAATGATGAAGGAATCCAATGGGAGCAAGTTAAGAGGGCTTGTGGCCACTTTTTTGTCCCCAAAAACCCCTTTTTCATAAAAAAAAAGTGTTTTTAAGTATTGTGTCCATTTCGAACCTCGTTTAAACCTAGTAAGAAACCTTTTCCTCTCGATCCGACACCACAGCCGTGCCCGTCTTGGTCCGGAGAATTACTTAAAAGTCAGGCCTCGTGTAAATGGACACGTTTTAAAATAAATCTTTATACTACTTATAGTTTTTGTTTCAATTATTATACTAGAATTGAATGTGGTTTCATTGGTTAGGGTGTTATCATTTTTCTTTTGCAACCATGGTTCAAGCATCCATAAGAACCCATAAATTATCATTTGTAATTTAATTTTATAATTTAATTTAATTTTGTAATTTGTCATTTATATATTTTATTTTATTAGAGAAGTCTTTTTTTGTTTGTAAAAAAAAAAAAAAAAAAAAAAAAAGGGGGGGGGGGGGGGGGGGGGGGGGGGGGGTTCAAAACCGTCGGAACCGGAACCGGAACCGGAATCGGCATATAGCGGTTCCGGTTTCGATTCCGGTTCTGGTTTCGGTTTCGGTTTCGGTTTCGGTTCCGGTTTCATCAAACCACGAAATCGGAACCGCCAGTTCTGAACCGAAACCAGAACGGGAATCGGAACGGAACCGTGTCAGGTCTAGCGGATACGATGCCCCTACATTATCCTGTCGGTGGCGTGTCCTCCGAGGTGCTTGCTCTTGGACTACACCATCGCGCTCTTCCCTGCTACGGGTTGCCCCCGTGACTTTCTACGGAGCTTGCTGATTCATGCCTTCCCCAAGTTCGACATCAACAAACTAAGCCGTACGGTGTTGCCTTCTTCTCCTCTCTCTGGGTTGATTCCCCGCAGGGACACCTTCGGCTCGAGAGTTGGCTTCCTCTGAATCCCCTTGGTGTCCGCCACCGTCAACAACGTTTATCACCCGAGTAACGTTCTGGGCCAAAGTGTCTAATCTACTGGTGATGCCTCGAATGACTAGGTCTTCGGCCTGCGGAATTAACTGCTGTGGCTGTTGGTGTACGTACATCAGTGGGTAACCTTGTGGATGGTAGGCTTGGTGTGGCATTTGCGGGTAATATGGGTTTATCGGAACCTGGGGATACTGCTGTGGCGCTCCCTGATATCCATAAAACTGACCCTGGAATGGGAATTGCGCTTGGTAAGGATAGTACCCGTAATTCGCCTGTGGAGCCTGCTGGTCCCGGGTAGGGTGAGGCATGCCTGGGGAGCGGTTGTTACTGATGTGGAGCTTGCGCATAGTTCTGATTTCCAGGAGGCCTCAGTTCGAGATTCACATCCGGGTACTGATCTTCCAGTAACGGGTTCATTGTTTCCACAGAGGTGCTGAACTCACCCCCCCTTCTAGCGCCAAATGTTAGGGTTCAAAATGAGTATCCGATTGCTGAACCACAAGAGGTAGATTTGGATGCGAAGCAAATTATGACTTTTTATTAAATGCGAGGGAAGTAAATTCCCACTTCCCAAGGGAGTACAGATACGGTTAGTTATAGACAAGCAATTGGTCCAAAAGTTCTAGGAAAGGAAAAAATTGAGTTTATGGTAAAAATGAGGCCTTATATAGCCAACTTTTCTGACGCCTCGGGGCACGTGTCAGGAGCTCTGTGGCTGGACCAGACAGCTGTCTCTGCAAAGTTGGGTATGGTCTAGTATCGAATGTCGTCCCCCGAAACATATATCGGTGTCCAATTATCGGTGGGTATGAGGTCCGATAAAAAACACTATTCCGAAGTGAACACCGATACATTCTTGCGGAGTTCCTATGATGTGGAACGGGAGTCATCTGTCGGGATATTTTAGGGATTACAATCGGGTCCAACAGTTGTAAATATAGGCTATACTTTGTTTTCCATAGCATAGATAGTTGTACTTAATATTTTAGCTTTTAAATTGGACAAACAAACCACTAGCTTCTTCTTATGACACAAGATTGAAAATGACATTTTATTATATTTTAAAGCACACAGACATGAGAAATCAATCTACATAGTACAGACACATGAAAATAATTAAAACGATCAAGCATAACAAAAAAGGTGTGCGCCGTGAAACAAACAACCAAAACCAAAACCATAAAACCATCAATCGAAACTTGCCTTATATAAACCCTCATAAAATATCTCAAAACATCTTCATCCAACAAAACATTCAAAAAAATCAAGCAATGTCTGGGATTGTTGATACATGGACTAATGAGGTAGCCAAGATTCGCGAAAATGGCGATAAGGGTCGAACCATTAGCTCGAGCCCTGGTGGTGATCAGTCAAGCCAGGTTGGACTTGGTGGTCCAGCAAAAGAAGACAACTTATTAAGTGGGAAGTTGTCTTCATTGATTCAAGAAATGAAAGACAAGTCACTCAAAGTAGTGTCGTTGCCTTATTCAGAAGCTTCGATTTCCATGCTTGTTGACTGCTTTAGCCCTTGAAGAAGAAGAAGAAGAAGAAGAAGAAGAAACTTTGTAATTTCTTCTACTAGTTTGCTTTTTGTAACTTAACATATATGTTTCTGGTTCCTGAAACAATCTCTCTACGTATATGTAAATATTGCTTCGTGAGAAATGCATATTACAGTTTGTTTTATGTTACAATCTATTCTTGTTAACTTGGTTTAATAAATCTATTGAGAAAAAAAATGAAGAACCTTGAACTGATAAAGTCGGTGATCCTGCTTATATAAGCATTCAAGAACACAAAAGGAAAAAAAATTGAAAGCTTTCACATATTTGAGAGGGAAATTTATGAGGTTATTCATATTTATTCATCAGAAAGTTTCAAGTGAGTTCCCATTCAAGTCCATCTGCAAATCAATATGTTTCATGACTTCATTGGAGATACTCAACGGAAAATATTCCGATCAATCTTTCGCAGATAAAATCCCCCGTTTCTTTCTAAATATCAAGTTCTGATATGTATATATATCACTATTATTACCATAACTTATTGATGGATTTGGAGTAGTACTTGTCGGTTATTAATCAATCAATATTGAGTTCTAATAACAAGTAAAAAAATTGATATGTTTTTTAATCGAAGTAAACATATTCAAGTCCAAAAATGGTGAAATCTCAAAGTTTGCTTGAGTTGTATGTGGTCCAAGAGTGGAGTTTCGACGAAGTCTCACGTGACGAATGGAGATTCATACAGTGGGAAGCTCTGTTCCAAAAATGGAGATAGAGGAGGAGACTTACTGGAGAGAGAGTGAAATTGGGTAGTGTACTTTTTTAGTCAGTGTGTGTCATTTTTTTCATTTTTTTTTTAAAAAAAAATGTCTCTGCCGTTGGATCCAATGGCTCTAAATCAAATCTAGGATCCGGAATGATCTCTCCATCCAGGACTGAAACTTTCTATTTAACCATTCTCAATTAGTTAACTAATTTTATATATATTTGTGGATGTTTTGACGGAAATGCCCTTAAAAATTCTTTTGTTGACTTCTATACCCATCATTTTTAATAACTTTTTTTTTCTTTTTAAATTTTTCTCTCGTCAATTTTAACTTTTCATTTTAATCAATTTTAATAACTTGAATCTCCATTGACACTTTCTCTATCTTTCATAGATTTTTCTTGTTTCTCTCATTCATTCGTGTTTCTCTCTTTGATATATTGTTCTCCTCATCGAACAATTTAAACTATGAGCGAAAATTTGATATCGTTTTTCCCTTCAAGTCATTTGAAAATGTTTTCAGAAACTTTACAATATCATTATACGGTGTTGATATTTTATCGTGTAATAATATTGATATTTCATTGTATAAAGTTTCTGAAAACATAAATAAAAATCAGATGGAGGTTTTTTCACAGACCTCCATTGATGGAGATCAATGATGATGACTAAAAAAAATCTCTCTCACATATCATAAATGTATTAAGGGTGTTGTTATACAAAAATCATTTCTCTTGGATAAAAATAGTGAAGTTATTGAAAAATGACATTTTGTAGTACTCTCCTAATTTTATAGCTATTTATAGTTTTCGTCCGAAAATGTATCATGTTGAGAGTAAAAGTAAATATGCGAGTCGAATAGTTTTTAAGAATAACATATTTTCATTATTATATGTATTCGAGTTTAATCCAAAATGTTTGAATTATAAACATTAGTGTCACGTACATTATACTTTTTTTTTTTTGAATAACAAACAAGACGACCAAAGCAATTGGGCCTATACAGGCAAATCCAATTGGACAGCTCTTCTGATACATGGAGGAAAATCCTCCATCCAAAAAAGGTCATTATCTTTCGTAAGAGCAAACTTGGCCAAGCCATGAGCGACATTATTGGCCGCCCTAGGAACATAACTAACAAAAATTATACTAAGACTGGAAATGAGAGAGGAAATCTCAATCAATATATTACCACTGGCTGAGTCACGATGACTTCCCTCATTAATCCAGTTAACCGTCACTGCTGCGTCCGACTCGAGAACACAAGGCTTGAGACCACACTCACTACTGAACACCAATCCCCTGTAGATCGCCATTATCTCAGCCAAATTCGCGTCGAAACAGCCAGCCATACTCAGAGAGCAAGAGGCAAGAACGAAACCAGAAAAATCCCTTATAACTATACCAAGACCAATAACACCATCCACCTTGTTCACTGCAGCATCACAATTAATTTTGAAGCATACCTATCCGGCGGCCTCCAAGAATTTCTGTTCTGATTCACCACCAGATTTGCAGTAACCCTCCTCCCTTCATCATTGTGATAATCTGCCAAAAACCTCTTGCACCAGTGCACGACTTCAAAGTAGTCCTGCTTAGAATCCCCATGAGCCACCAGATTTCTGAGATACCACACTCTCCAAATATTTGTACAAAACAGCTCCAAACCTTCCTTACTTACCAACTCATGACACTAAAATGAAATCAAAAAAACCAGAAATCAAAGAACTAATCTGCACCCCAGGAGGCAGCCATTCCTTCCGCGCCTTATTATGTTATTTAATATTTATACGTTCTATTCAATATTATTTGCATGAATTTAAAGAGAAAAATTACAAGACTCACAAAACCACGTACAAGACTTTAAATGTTTTCTTATACAAACAAAACCCCAGCAAGATCCCTTCACATCTCGAAATTTCAACCATTAAGACTTTAAAATATCTCAAAACACTTTTCAGATCTTTTTTCTTTTCTGCCTTCCATCAGAGGTACTTGTCAAACTATAGAAATCTTTCACTTCTTACATGTTTGATATTTCTAAGAGTTTAATTTGTATTTTAGCCAGTTTAGATATTTTCGTTCTATCACAATTTTTTTTAAGAAAAAAAAAATTGTATTTTCTAATAAAAAAATATTGAGTGCTTTGAATTAATACAGTTGAGAGGTGGTATGGACGTATGGTTATCAAACAAATGATTATAAATCAAATCCCTACAAATGATTATAAATCATTAAATCAAATCCCTTCTTGCCTTGACTTGGGTGTAATTAAATGCAAAATTTCTCTAATATAATGATAAGATAATAGATTTTAACCAAACCCACAAATTTATCTCTTGAAAATTAAATAAATAAAATGTTTTTCAATTAGATAATTGTCAACTTCTTGACAACAATTAGCTTAAAACCTGAAAAAAAAAAAAAAAAACAATAGGGTCAATACATTAACAATAATTCTACTTTGTCTAAATATAATGTTCAAATCTAGTGTGATGTGGCATCAATATAATCAATTCATTTAAATTGTATTAGATTTACGTGATTTAAATAAATGGATAACCTTCATGGGCATAACTCCGGTAGATAGACGAGTTTGAGGCTTGAGCAAATGACTCTCAAGTCAACAACTCAAATCTTACCAATGGCAATAAACTTCAAAAAAATCTGATCTATATAAGTAGATAGATAGTGGTTTAAATGAATAGATAATAATGATGTCATATTATTTACATATTAAATTTGAATAAAGTAACATTATTCATTATCAATAAGTTGGGTCAATGTGTCGTGAGAGGCCACGTGAAATGCTTCTGTTTGTGGTTGAAACTTGAAAGTGAAAACATGTGGCGGCTTTATACTACACAAAACCATCAGCACACCATTTATTTGGGAAACTCTACTGTGTGCTCGCTCATACCCTATCACACTCCTTGAGAGTAATAATAATACGCCGTTAACACATCAAATTTAGGAAAAGTAACATTACTCCATCCAAGATTAACTATTAAGATTTTACCATTATCTTTAATAATTCAATTTTTATTTATTTTTACTGACAATCCAATCAATTACAGGTCTATTATGATTTATCGAAATCAAATATTACATACAGTATATAAAAAAAGGAGAGAAAATCATAAGTAGCCATCCAACTTATCATACTTTTGTTTTTAACCACTTTTAAAATTATAATTGTTAATAACCACTTTTTTTAAAAAAATTCAGTTTAGTACCATAAATTACCAGAGTACCCCTGAAAATAGTGTTTGTTAAACCCCGAAGCAAACTTGAAATCACGACTAAATTGAAATACACAAACTTGAAATCATGCCTAAATGAAAATATCCAAACTTGAAATCATGCCTAAAATAGAAATATTCAAACTTGAAATCTGGACTAAAATAAAATTTTCCCCTTCTTCTTCCTCTTCTTCTTCCTCTTCTTCTTCCTTAGGTTTAGGTTTTTTTTTTTCTTTTTTCTTTTTTGTTGCAGATCCATGGAGGCCATCGTCATCCCGTCGGTGAACCAGCGAATGATCCCGTCGCCATCGTCATCCCGTCGCCATCCCGTCGTCGACGAAGCTGCAGCGAACCGCCGAAGCAACGAAACGGCGATCCAGCTGCGCGTGAGGGGTTGCCGCGACGCCCAGAAGCTCGCCGAAGCTCGGCGACGCCGGCGGGAGGCAGATCGGGGAGAGTGTGTGGCAGATCGGGGAGAGAGAGAGGCAAACCGGAGAGAGAGAGAGAGAGGCTGATCGTGAGAGAGAGCAGAGGAGAGAGAAAGAAAAAGAAAAGAAAGGAGAGAGAGAGAGCTGATTTAGGGGTTTTTATATGAGGGCTTTTGAGTAATTTCTCAAAAACATGGTTAAAAACAATTAAAAGTATGCATGTGGTTAAAAAAGAAAATCCCATAATTAGATGGGTTAGTTTTGGTAATTTTCACTAAAAAAAAAAGGATTAACTACTATACAGTACAGGTACTGAGTTGTTATTAGCCATTGGATTGAAAATTAAAACAAAAAAACAAAAAAACAAAAAAAAATTGTGTTTGTTTTCTGACATATATAATTGCTGATTTGCTGACTTTGCCTGCTTTGTCTTTGACAGCCATAGCTTCTTCATCTTCATGCCTGCACAATTTGGTAGTCATCACATTCATTTTAGTCCTAACAGAACTCATATTGCGTTTATGAGCACAAATATATAAAGAAGAGGACTCTCTACTTTATTTAGAGAAATATTATTGAAGTTTGTACTTTCTTTATTGTGAGAATTATATAGAGGTTTCCAAAATGTATTTTGTACCTTCAATGAAACTTGTCACATTATACTGAAAAAAGAGACGATCATATATATATATGCATTGTATTCCCTGAATTTAGGCCTAATTATAGGTAGATGAATATTTTACTCAAAATTACACAAACTCCCCTACCGTTTTTTTTTTAACTATTAAAATTAATTCTGCTTTTGAAGGAGGGTACATGATTCAAACCCCCAACCTCAATGATGTAGGATTGTAGGTGTGAAAGACATATTACTAGACCAACCTCATCTTATCACATATTCTTAGACTTCAATAAAAAGGTATAAGGGACCAGCGACTATACTCACATGGGTATGGTAGTACCAAAAATTGGGAACCACCGGTTAATTTTAATATGAGAGTGTTTTCTTAAAAAATCAAAGTGGTTTCTAAAGAGAATAGCGGTCTAGATAGCAACAGGAGAATTGGGATATGGAGAATTGTTGTTATCCATAATCCTCCTTACAAAGACCCGTGGCCGAGGTGAACCGGAAAGGTAAATGTTGTAAAAATAGGCCATACTTTGTTTTTCATAGCATAGATAGTTTGGTAAAAGGTAGTCTAGTCACTAATGCTGATATGTGGCACTATAGCTTTACATGTTTGTGTATTAGTTTTCTTATATGAGATGTAATTTTAATTTGAGAATAGGTGATACTTAATCCCATCATAGGAATTAGTCTTTGCAACATGTATGAAGGTTGGACACCGTGGATTTGAGCTTGTGAATCCTGTGCATTATAGAGTCATCAATCAACGGTCTCAAGTTATCACGTTTAAGAGACAGTGGAGCATGTCCGAGGCATTTTAATTACTCATCTCAGTCACCGACTAGATCTCCTAATTAAGCTCTTACCCTGTTTAGGGAAGAAGTCATCGGACTTTTCAAAGTGCCTTATTCTTCGGCTTTTGGATTCCTGGTTAGTGGTGGCCATGGTTCTGGTTTAACTGACGATTTTGTTCGCGGTTTAACCGGAACCGTACGGACCAAACCGGACCGAAAACTGGAAACCGAAATCGAAACCGATGGTTTCAAAACCGATTTTTCGGTTTCGGTTTCGGTTTCGGTTTCGGTTTGGGGGTGCCAAAACCAGACCGAAATCGACGGTTTAACCGACGGCTTTGGAACCGGTTAAACCGCTGGTTTTTCATATTAAAAAATATATATATTTATTAACCCACCAATCAGACGCTGCCACGTGGCAGCGTCTTTAATATATATTACCGTTGACAGCGACCATTTAAAAAAAAAAAAAAAAAATTAACCCACCAATCAAACGCTACCACGTGGCAGCGTCTTTTATAAATATTATCGTTGATAGCGACCTTTTAAAAAAAATAAATAAATAAATAACCCACCAATCAGACGCTGCCACGTGGCAGCGTCTTTCAAAAAGTTTCCGTTGAAAGCGACCGTTTGAAAAAAAATAAAAATTGGACCAATAAAAGATTGACACGTGGCACACAGTTTGAAAAAAAAATTACAATTTGGCCGTTGGGCAGTCATCAGACGACCGTTCTGATGACCCCAACGGCCATGCATATATATATTTTTTCACCCATTAATTTTTTCTATTTGCAAAGCCACCCCTTTCTATTATACTATAAATACCCCCCAACACTTCATTTTTCTTCACACCACTCTCATTCTCTCAACTTCTCTCAATCTCTCTCAATCTCAAATTCTCAATTCTCTCTACATTTACAATTTTCTTTAATTCTCATATCATATATTAATTATTTATTCTATTTTTTTCTAGCATACAATATATATTTCTTATATTTTTTACCATCATATATTTTTTTTCACCACTATTATTCTAACAATATTTTTTTTTCAATCATATATAAATATATTTTTTTAATTGCTTACCACTATTATTTCAACAATATATATTTTTAGTTGCTTACCACTCTTATTCCAAATTTCCAACAATATATTTTTTTCAATCATCTATTTTTTTTTACTTTGTTACCATTATTATTCCAACAATTTTTTCTTAACATATATCTATATTTTATTATTGATAACTCTTATTTTTACACGTTGTGTAGCCCCTTACTTTTATCTTTTATGCTTGTTTTCCGGGTAAAACCGGGTATTTAACATTTTAAATAAGTGTTTCAGGTTATTTTTTATCAGAGGGGCTAAAGTGTAAAAATGGAGAAATATTGGGGCAAGAGTGTAATTTTTGAAACTTGGATTCTGCGCCCCATTTCTGCGATTAGGAGCCATAGAAAAGGATGCAGAAAGGGACCAGAATGTCAAAATTTTATAATTCTGCGTCCTAGGGCGCAGAATAGGGCACAAAAATCAAGGCGGAATTTTTGACAAAAGTTTCCTGCATAACACTCAACTTACGGGGGCCATATCTCTCTCTTTCGATCGAACTGGGTTTTGTGCTACCTATGGTTGGAAAGCCCCAGAAGTCCTCTTTCCAACGGTTCTTCAAGAATGCGATTCTGATGTTTGTGGAGAAAGTTATTTCCGTTTCTGTAACAGTGCGTGCTGCTAGAAAGTCACCCGCGAAGCCCTCCAAATCAGCCACTTACGCAAGGGCATTCTCATCCTTTCACCATTATTTCTGCCCTAGCCCCCTCCCCACTATAAATATCCCCTTTTCTCATCAGTTTTTACACAGAATCCCTTCACTCCCTCTCTCTCTCTTCCACCCCACTCTCTCTCTCTTCCATTTTCTTCACCTTCTTCACATTCTTCACCAAATAAGGAGAGGATCCAAGCTCCCATGGAGGTTTTTCCTCCATGGGAGCTCCCCATACATCACCACCACCACGTTTTCCACTTCCTCTACCACAATTGAGAGTAGATTGCAAGGAGATAGGAGGGGTTTTTGACCAATTTCAAGCCAAGCATGGAAAGGAGCTCTTGGAGGAATTTCTTCAAGGGTTGTATCTCCTTTTACTCATTCTCTTTGTATTTCTTGTTTTCTTAATTGTGTAACCACCAATTTGGGGATTTTGTAAACCTACACTTGTGTAATATATGTTGTTTGTGCTTAAATTTGGTTGGGTTTTGTTTCATTCTTTGTTAATTTCATGTATTAAGCTTTAATTGCAATATTCATGTGTGTAGAGGTCCGAAATTGATATGTGTCCATGATTGGGATTAGGAGTAGAGTAATTTAATGTAGGAGTAGTGTAATTTAGCATCCCATGATTATTGTTGATTGATTGATGGATGACCAAAATGCCATGTTTAGAGTAATTTGAGTGTTAGAGATTTAGCTCCAAAGAGTAGGAAAGGTTTCAGTTCAGGCAAGTTAGTTGCTAAATTGGCCTTGGTTCAAATCCTTGTACTTAATGGGTCTTTTTAAGACACAATTATCCATCATTGGCCGGATTGGGTAATAAATTGATTTAGGGATAATTCCCAAATCAAGAGGATGAACCCTTAACCTAGATTGAATGTTCTTAATGTATAACAACCAACTTATTGCACATTGTTGTTTGGTAAACTTGTTTCTCATGTCTAGCCATCCTAGGGAGATTGATAAAACCGAATCCGTATCTAGAGTAAAGACAAACTGAATTCCTCTTGTGTTTGTATAGTTATATGGGTATTTCATTGCTTAATGCTTTCACTCGGTTAGCCACCTTGTGGATGATATTTAGGTTATATGTTATATATTGCGTGGTTCACATTAACATGTCCAGCGTGATATCCTTTACATTTGACCAGACAGTGAGAGATACACTAGGCTGGCGTGTAGAGCTCGTGTGTGTGTCCCACAGTCCTTAATGAATCCAAGCATTTATGCATGGATGTAATCTCTAAGACATCGAGAGAGATTAGAGATTAATTAAGGGGACACGAGCATATAACATACGTGTTGTATGGGTATCTCGTATTCTTAATGCTTTCACTTGGTTGTCATCCCGTATTTGGTTAGCCATTGTGAATGAATTATTGGCTGTAGTATGGCCCACGCGGTTGCGCATTACATGCCCAACGAAACAACCACTGTATATGATCAGACAGTGAGAGATACACTAGGCTGGCATACAGGGCTCTTATGTGTGTGCCACGACACTTAATGAATTCATGTGTACTTTGTATGTGTGGATGTGATTTCTAAGACTCGAGAGAGATTAGAGATCAATTAAGGGGACACGAGCCTATGATATACTTGCATATTGAGGGACTAAGTGAGTCTAGTGCTTAATTAGGAGGATTGTTACGGTTGAGTCATTGCCTTAGTGTAATCACATTTCATGCATCTCTCCATTCCATTCTATCCATGTATATATTATGGTAGTTAGTTTATTTATTTATATTATTACTTATTTTTCCGCAAACGCAACACACGAGTTCTCTCGGAGTGTTGTAATAATAGCTAGAACCGGTAACGGTCGGCGGATCCCACCTCCCTGTGGAACGATACCCTCACTTGCCGCTGTGCTAGTCTCTGTGACTCGCACGCTAGCGAGGTCGAACTTAAATGTTCATCTTTTGACCGACATCGCAACGACGTGTCGTCAATTATTATTAATTTTTCAATGGCAAGTGGAAGTGGAAGTGGAAGTGGAGGAGATGGTTCAAGAAATGTGAACAGAGGAAAGGGTGCAATGCAAAACTTGTTGGAAACCATTGGTGATGCTGTCACTTATGACGATGTGACTTTTCGCCAATTCCTTCAAGATCGATTTGGATCCGATCACCCTTCTAGTCCTAATCCACTCATAATACCCCCAATACTAATGAAAATGTATCTAACCCCCCACCCCCTTCGGATGATTTTTTTACAGGTGAAGGTGACGAAGAAAAGCCGACGAAGTCCGATCTCTTCAAAATGCATATGAAGAAAACTAAGTTACAAGATGGATCTTTCCATATACAGTGCAATCACTACACCAAAACATACAATGTTCCAAGAAACTTCGGATATGGCACGTTATGGACCCATGTCAGAAAAACTCACCCGTCCGAATTCGCGAGGACAAATAACCAAGCCCAAATCGCCAGGTACGCAACCTCTTCTAATCAATTATTTCATTACACGTCTGAAAAAAAATAGAGAACAATTAGCATTAATGGTTGCAACTGAACACTTACCTTTTGGTTTTGGTGAGAAAGTAGGTTTTGTTAATTATTGCCAAAATGCATTAAATCCTGCAATGCAATGTGTTCCTAGATCCACTCTCACACGTACACTAAATGCCATTTACAGAAAAGAAAAAAACAATTTGAAAACATTTTTTGAACAATTTTAAGGTCGCGTTTCCGTATGTACCGACAATTTTGGTAGTCATTCATATTTGGGTGTCACATGTCATTATATGGACAATGGCTGGGACATGCAAAAAAGAATTCTTGCATTTCGTGTTTTCGATGACTCGCATTCAGCTCAAAATATTTTTCGATTCCTTAAAATCATTTTTCAAGAGTATAATATCTTAAACAAAATTTTTGCTATTGGCTTTGATAATGCTGCAAGCAATACCACATCTATTCCTTTTTTACGGGACTTGTGCAATCCCTATTTTGGGGGTAAATTATTTCATCAACGCTGTGCATGCCATGTTTTAAATTTGTGTGTTCAAGCTAGATTAACAGAGCTTTTTGCTTTTATTAGACCAATCAGAGATAGTATTAACTATATTTGGAGGCATAACAAAATCATGAAACAATGGTTAAAGTATTGCTCTCTGAATAATATGCGTCTCAAAAAAATTTCTCGTGACATTACCACTCGTTGGAATTCAACTTATAAGTTACTTAGTGAAAGTGTTGAATATAAGGATTTATTAGTTTCTGTTATTAATTATAACGTTCCTTCAATTTCTCTTGAATTGAACCATTGTGATGTATATATAAAAATTCTTGAATTGTTACGTGTTTTTAATGATGCTACCATTGCTTTATCTGGTGTTTACTATCCCACTACTCATTTATTTTTTACTCAAAGTGTTAATATTGCTGGTGCATTTAATGATTGTAAATTGGATGTTCAATTGAGTCCATGTGTTGCTGCCATGAAAACAAAATGGGTTTCGTATTATGGGGAGATTCCAAATATTTACTTGCTTGCACCGTGTTTTGATCCACGCTTTAAATTAGATTGTTTGTAGGATTATTTAGACAATTATTACAAATGTTTAGATTTAGAGGTTGATATTCTTCATTGTTGTGCTTCCGTTAAAACTTTGCTTTATGAATTATACAATGAATATGTTAGAATGTATGGTCAGTCTTTCAACGTGCTGGTTTCACAACCCCAACCCACATCTGGTGGTAGTAGTTCTTCCGCAAAATTTCAATTAAGGGGTTTGGGGGATCGACTGTTTTCCCAAAGATCCAAAAAATTACGAACATCTTCTTCATCCTCATCTGCCTCTGAGCTTGACCGGTATTTAGAAGACAATCATATATTTCCAGATGAAGAATTTGATCTCCAGGTTTGGTGGAAGAGTCATCAACAGGATTATCCAATTTTGGCTATTATTGCCAAACAAATTCTTGGAACGTCGGTTTCTACAGTTGCTGTGGAACAAGAATTTAGTGCATGTGGAAATATTTTGGACCCAAGACGGTCGGCTATGTCTCCACAATCACTTGAAATCCAGGCGTGTGTTGATGATTGGACAAAGGCAAAATATAGACAACAAGAACTCCAGCCGGATATAGTGAACGACTTCTTCGAAGGTGACCAAACCACGGGAACGAAAGGCAGCGAATAGATTCCGTTCCAACTTCCAACCTCCAACATCGAGCAACTAATTAAAGGTAAAAGAACTACGTGGCCTTTGATTCCTCTACATTGGTGGAGGATACGTAGGCAGCTTAATTGTGGTAAAAAATTAAGTGCAAGACTGGTATTTTTTTTATTTTATTTTTTTTAATTTTAACTTTGTTACATTGTAATATTGTATATTTGAATTCAAGCCTTCAAGGCTAATTTTTTGTTATTTTTTTTTTAATTTTTTGTTATTTATTAATAAATGTCAATTTCTTTTCTTTTAAATATTGTGAAATACTTAAATACATCAATGAAAATGTTTGTAAATGTTTTTTTTTATTTACAACTTTAAGATTTTATATTAGTCAAGATTTTGATTTTATATTTAATTTACAATTTACAAAATACAAACAAGCTTTACCAAAAAAAAAAAAAAAAAAAAACCAAAACCGAAAACGGTCCAAACCGAAACCGAACCGGACCTAAACCGAAATCGAAAAATCACCGGTTATAAATCGGAAACCAAACTGGTTTTCTGGTTTCGGTTTCGGTTTTGGTGAGTTCCCAAACCGAAACCGAAACGTGGCCAAGACTATTCCTGGTATGACTATTTTTAGTGAAGAAACGCTTTGGAAGGTGACAAGGTGTATATATATATAATTTTAAATATTTTAGAAACATTAATAGAAAATATAGAAGTACTATGATAATCCATGTGTCATCTATGGATAATCATACTTAATATTTTAGCTTTTAAATTGGACAAACAAACCACTAGCTTCTTCATATGACACGATTGAAAATGACATTTTATTATATTTTAAAGCTAGCAGACACGAGAAAATCAATCTACAGACTACAGACACATGCGAAAATAATTAAAACGATCAAACATAACAAAAAAGGTGTGTGCCGTGAAACAAACAACCAAAACCAAAACCATAAAACCATCAATCGAAACTTACTTTATATAAAGCCTCATGAAATATCTCAAAACATCTTCATCTAACAAAACATTCAAAAAAATCAAGCAATGTCTGGGATTGTTGATACATGGACTAATGAGGTAGCCAAGCTTCGCGAAAAGGGTCGAACCATTGGCTCGAGCCCTGGTGATGATCAGTCAAGCCAGGTTGGACTTGGTGGTCCAGCAAAAGAAGGCAACTTATTAAGTGGGAAGTTGTCTTCATTGATTCAAGAAATGAAAGACAAGTCAGTCAAAGTCGTGTCGTTGCCTTATTCAGAAGCTTCGGTTTCCATGCTTATTGACTGCTTTTTGTAACTTAATATATATGTTTCTGGTTCCTGAAACAATCTCTCTACGTATATGTAAATATTGCTCTGTGAGAAATGCATATTACATTTTGTTTTATGTTACAATCTATTCTTGTTAACTTGGTCATAAAACATCATTGTCAACAAATCTATTGAGAAAAAAAATGAAGAACCTTGAACTGATAAAGTCGGTGATCCTGCTTATATAAGCATTCAATAACACAAAAGGAAAATAATTTGAAAGCTTTCACATATTTGAGAGGTAAAATTATGAGGTTATTCATATTTATTCATCAGAAAGTTTCAAGTGAATTCCCATTCAAGTCCATCTGCAAATCAATATGTTTCATGACTTCATCGGAGATACTCATCAGAAAATATTCCGATGAATCTTTCACAGATAAAATCCCCCTTTCTTTCTAAATATCAAGTTCTGATATGTATATATATCACTATTATTACCATAACTTATTGATGGATTTGGAGTAGTACTTGTCGGTTATTAATCAATCAATATTGAGTTCTAATAACAAGTAAAAAAATTGATATGTTTTTTAATCGAAGTAAACATATTCAAGTCCAAAAATGGTGAAATCTCAAAGTTTGCTTGAGTTGTCTGTGGTCCAAGAGTGGAGTTTCGACGAAGTCTCGCGTGACGAATGGAGATTCATATAGTGGGAAGCTCTGTTCCAAAAATGCAGATGGAGGAAGAAATAAAGTTTGGAGGTAAGGAGGAGAGAGAGAGGAGAAAATCTTTCATGATTCCGTCCCATATGTGGTGTGTGAGACGGATCCAATGAAATTATGCCATGTGGCACATCATTAAAACTAAGCTTTATTTTTTTCCTTTCTCCAATTATGTATTGACAGAAGGTAAAGAAGTTAAAAATCTTTTAGGGTCAGTTTGGTATTGCTGTAACTTTTATAATAATCATTGTTAACTGTACTGAATGAATAATCAGCTGTGAAGTTAATCAGTAGTTGTTTGGTTAATTATACTTTTAAAACTAATGTATAGTTCAAAAGCAGTATACATATGTTTGGTAATTTTATTTCAAAAGTGCTGAAATTAGTTACAATGACTAAAATAAGTATGATTTTAGAACCTCATTTCATTTTTTTTTTCATTAATTATATATATTAAGTTAATATTTAAGTAGAATATTTAAATTAGAAAAAAAAATTCCATAAAAACAATAAAAGATTTTATAAATCAAATCAATATTTAATTAGAATATTTAATTTTAAGATGAAATAAAGTATATAAATTACTTTAATTTGATTTCATAAGGATAATATTGATATTTTAAAATATTCATTAAATGTTGAAATAGATTATTCCATAATCACTTTAAAAAAGTAACCCCCCACCTACTTCTCAAAATCATTGTCAAAACTTGTCAGATTATCAATTAATCACTTTTGGAAGTTTTACCAAATATCATTTTATGTCAAAATTATAAAATAATATGATTTTAACTTTTTAAAAACAATACCAAACTGGCCCTTAATCTCATATGTTCCTCTTCTTCTTCCTCACGCTATTTCTCTCTCCTCAATCCATGGTAGAGATGCACATTTTTCCCCGGAGCCCCAATTCCCCGCGTCCCCATCCCCATTTGGGGATTTTTTTGGGGGGAAAAATGGGGAAATGGGGAGGGATGAGGATGATTTTCATCCCCAAATTGAAATGGGGATGGGGATGGGGATGGGGATGGGGATGGGGATGGGGGGACCCCTCCCCATCCCCATTTCCCCATTTTCCCCACAATTATATTGAAATGGGGATGGTGATGGTGATGGGGATGGGGATGGAGAGGAGGTCCCCCATCCCCATTTTCCCATTTCCCCATTTCCTCCAAACATATATAAATATAATTATAATATATTTTTTAAATTTTTTTTTAATTCTTTGAAAACCCTAACTCCCTAAGTATATATACACATTTACTCTTTAATTTGTTTTTGTTTTTTTTATTGAAATGTTTGTTTTTTAAGTTTAATTTATAATTTTTAGTCAAATGGGGAAATTGAGAAACGAGAAAATAGGAAAAAACAGGAAAAATAGGGATTTGGGGATGGGGATGGGGATGGGGATGGGGATGGGGATAGATATAGGTCCCCCCAAAATTCCCCATCCCCATTTTCCCATTTTGGGAAAATGGGGGGGGAGGGGGGAAGGGTCTGGGAAGTGGGGATGGGGATGGGGATGGGGATGGGGGGACCTATATCCATCCCCATTCCCCAAACGTGCATCTCTAATCCATGGATATCTTTCTTTCTTTCTTTCTCTTTGTATCTTCCCTCCCAACACCAGCCAAGCAGCCACAAGCCCACAACCATCTCTTTCCCAAATCATTATTTTTTTCCAGTTTTCGATATCCATTCTCACTTTTCCTTTAATTTCAAATCCTAACTTCATTTAGAAAACCAATTAAGTTTTTTTTTTTTTTTTTTTTTAATGAAATATGAAATGAGTGTGGCCGCGTACGGAACCAAGTAATTCTCCTGTATCAAACAAGATTAATCGAAATTTTATATGTCAGAAAAAAAAAAAAAAAAAAAAAAGGTTCCTAAGAAAGGTCAAGCCTCGATCAAACTACCAATTTCTTGGCTTGGGTTGATCTGTGAACTGTGATATATACACAGGTTTGCAATCCGACACTCAGTATATTGTTCTATAGGAGGCACATGGTGGGAAGAGAGAGACATTAGAGAAAGAGAAGAAGAGGCGGAGAGGAGAGAGAAGAGAAAGGTAGGAAGAGAGAAGGAGAAAGGAGAAAGGAGAAAGGAGAAAGGAGGGAGAAAAATATTGAATGAGGAGAGAGGAGTGAGAAAGAGAAAAGAAGGTAAAAGTTTTTACATGTGTCCTACTATAATTGAACCAAAAAATATAAATCAAATTGATTAAGTTTATGCCACGTTGTATAATTTCATCGGATCAGTCTCACACGCATCATATATGACACAGACCCATAGAAGATTTTCTCTCTCAAGAGAGAGTGAAATTGGGTGTGTACTGTTTTTGGACAGTGTGTGGCATTTTTTTATTTAAGAAAACAAAATTGTCTCGGCCGTTTGATCCAACGGCTTTAAACAAAATCCGAAATGATCTCTACATCCATGATTGAAAGTTTGAAACTTTTCTTATCCATTCTAAATTTCTAATAACTAAACTGTTTTTTATCCATTTTTAACATTCATTCTGATCAATTTTAATAATTTGAATCTCCATTGACTTTTTCTCTCTCTTCATAGATTTTTTTAGTTTCTCTTATTCCTTCGTGTTTCTCTCTTTGATATATTGTTCTCCTCGTCGAACGATTTCAACAGTATATTATGAGTGAAAATTTGATAACGTTTTTCCTATCAAATCATTTGAAAATGTTTTCAGAAACTTTACACGATATGATGTTGATATTTCATCGTGTAATAATGTTGATATTTCATCGTATAAAGTTTCTGAAAACATAAATAAAAATCAAATGGAGGTTTTTTTGCATACCTCCATTGATGGAGATCGATGATGATGACTAAAAAAAATCTCTCTCACATGTCATAAATGTATTAAAGGTATTGTTATCCAAAATTCATTTCTCTTGGCTAAGAATAGTGAAGTTATTGAGAAATGACATTTTTGGATACTCTCCTAATTTTATGGCTATTTATAGCTTTCGCCCGAAAATATATCATGTCGAGAGTAAAAATAAATATGCGAGTTGAATAGTTTTTAAGAATAACATATTTTCATTATTATATGTATTCGAGTTTAATCCAAAATGTTTGAATTATAAACATTAGTGTCACGTACATTATACATTTATACTGTACTTGGTATTATGTTATTTATACGTTCTATTCAATATCATTTGCATGAATTTAAAGAGAAATATCTTTTAGACTCACAAAACCACGTACAAGACTTTAAAATCTTTTCTTATACAAACAAAACCCCAGCAAGATCACTTCACATCTCGAAATTTCAACCACATAAGACTTTAAAATATCTCAAAACACTTTTCAGATCTTTTTGCTTTTCTGCCTCCCCATCTCCCCCATAAGAGGTACTTGTCAAACTATAGAAATCTTTCACATCTTACTATTTGATATTTCTAGGAGTTTAATTTGTATTTTAGCAAGTTTAGATATTTTCGTTATGTCACAATTTTTTTTTTTTCAGAAATTTTTTTTTTTTTGTATTTTCTAACCAAAAATATTCAGTGCTCTGAATTAATACAGTTGAGAGGTGGTATGGTTATCAAACAAATGATTATAAATCAAATCCCTACAAATGATTATAAATCATTAAATCAAATCCCTTCTTGCCTTGACTTGGGTGTAATTAAATACAAAATTTCTGTAATATAATGATAAGATAATAGATTTTAACCAAACCCACAAATTTATCTCTTGAAAATTAAATAAAAAAATTGTTTTTCCATTAGATAATTGTCAACTTCTTCACAACAATTAGCTTAAAACCCGAAAAAAATAAAATAGGGTTAATACATTAACAATAATTCTACTTTGTCTAAATTTAATATTCAAATCCAGTGCCCAAATGATGTGGCATCAATATAATCAATTTATTTAAATTGTATTAGATTTACATGATTTAAATGAATGGATAGTCTCCAATGACGTAGATGTATAAGCTTGGCTTGAGTAAATGACTCCTAAATCAGCGGTTCAAATCTTACCAATAATAAAAAGCTTCAAAAAATATTTGATCGCTGTTCGAATCTTACCAATGATAGAAAACTTCAAAAAATATCTGATCTACATAAGTGGATAGATAGTGATTTAAATGAATGGATAATAATAATATCATATGCCATATTATTTAGACAATAAATTTGAATAAAGTAGCATTATTCGTTATCAATAATGCTACGTGATATTTTACGTATGAATATGAAGTAAGTTGGGCCAATGGGTCGTTTAGAGGCCACGTGAAGTGCTTGTGTTTGTGCTTGTGTTTGAAAGTGAAAACATGTGGCGGCTTTATACTACACAAAACCATCAGCACATCGTTTATTTGGGAAAACTACTGTGTGCTCGCTCATACCCTATCACATTCCTGAGACTAAATAATGATACACCTTCATATGTCAGCATACTAAATTTAAGAAAAGTAACATTACTCTATCAAAAATTAACTATTAGGATTTTACTATTACCTTTAATAATCCAATTTTAATTTATTTCTACCGACAGTCCAATTGATTACAGCTATATTATAATTTATCGAAATCAAATATTATATACGGTATATGAAAAAGGATTTAACTACTATACATTATAGTTACTGAGTTGTTATTGAATTTGGATCTTCTGTTGATCTGATCTTTTTTTTTGCCTAATCTAATCTCATAACATATAAGCAATACAATGAATGTATGGTTAAGATGTGATTGGTTTCCACTACCACTTTAACAACAACCAATTACATACTTTAAAAAAGTCAAGAAAAAGATCAGATCAGTAGATGATTCAAATCCGTTGTTATTAGCCATTGGATTGAAAATTAAAAAAAAAAAAAAAAAAAATTTAACCCCTCTCACGTAATGAGAATAAAGAGATTTGAGATCTCTTTATTGGATATGCTTAATAGTAATTGCACTTGTGATTGGATGATGCATATATGGTAACCTAGACCATGAATGATAGTGTGAGTACTCATACCTTAATATTCTCACTTGTAAGATATTCTATTATTCTTTATATCCAAAAAATAAAAAATTGAACAATATCTGGGGGCATCCACAAGTTTTTTGTAAGCAAATCAAAACCCATTTCTCAACTTTCTCAAACCTCCAAAACTCTACACTTGCACCATGTTTTTTTCTCACCTTCTCCCTATATAAATAACCCACTCAAAGCTTCTCTTCTCTCATTAAGTCATTCTCATTCTCATTCAACACCCAAAAAAAGAAAAAGAAAGAGAAAAAAAAAACATCAAAGTGGAAAGAAAATGTCTGCAGTTGTGGAGATGTGGATGGGTGAGTTGGAAAAACTGAGAGAAAAGGTTAGAGCAAAGAAGAAGCCATTTTCATCTTCAAGAGCAGAGAATGAACAACAACAAGAAGTTGAAGACAAGCAGAAAGCTAAGAAGGAGACCAGACAACATGTTGAGGAAGAAACTCTAATATCAGAGACTACTGTCTGTTTGATCATGGATCGGTTTGTGCCTTGGTGATTATCAAACACAAAGACTCTGCAAATATGATTATTCTTTTTTGTTTGATTAATGATTAGTATTAACTTTCTGTGTAGTCTAAAGCTTGTTTGGTGTAATGTTTGTAGTATGTACATATCAAACATTCTGGAAAATCTGTGTTGTGTATTTGAGATTAATTATATTCTACAAATATTGGTTGCTCATATATCTCTCCATGCATTTAATTATCTGCTTAATTGGGATGTCAAATATAGATAGAGGTTCATCATAAACATTAGAAAACGAAGTTACATATCAGATACATTAATAATGCCGCGTTTATCCATCGGGATGCAAATCAAATTAAAGGAATCATGCAAGTTTTATTAGAAAAGGGATTAAGTTCCCCTTTCGGTAGGAACTTAATTCCTGATTTGTGTATGAGATCCATATAACTTGATTCCTAACTGTTTTTAGTAAAATCGTAAATTAATTCCTATTCTCTCGTAAGGATTCCAGATTAGCTCACTAAGAGCATGTTTACTAATCGGAAATGCATACAAATCAAAGGGAATTAAGTTTTATTGGCCAAAAAACCTGGAAAGGAAACTTATTTCCTTGGACGGTAACTTGATTCCCAACGGGAATTAATTCTCTTTCCATTGTAAGGATTCCCGATTAGTAATCGGGCCTTGAGAGTTTAAGTTTGTAAGAAAACTATCATACAGTAATATGAATCTCTAAAGTAATACGAAAAAAAAGAAGAAGAAAATAATCTCTGTTCTCTTTGATAATTCTGAAATGGATGACAGCCTTCTTTCAAGCTCTACAAAAGAATATAGCTTCTCTACATGTTACAACAACTATATCCCAAGTCTTTTTGTGTAAATGTATACAATCAGTCAATCAAGGCCTCTATATATCTTTCCTCTCCTTGTTTTATTTTCTAATTTTTGTGATGTTTTACTTGTTCTTTTTACAATTGATTCTGCACGAAAAAACATAGGACTATTATTTTTAGATGGAATCCTACCCTCTATATTTGGAGAAGTTTGTTCACGATGACCATCCAAGTTAGTTTTTTGTTTGTTTGATGGATTTTCCTTTGTAAAAATAAAAAAAAAAAAAAAAAAAAAGTGAAATATAGAAGTAGTGAAGTACTAAGATGATCCATATGTGTCATCTGACTCATCTATGGATAATCAAACATACTTTATACTTTTTTTTGCTTTTAAAATTGGACAAACAAACCACTAGCTTAGCTTGACATCACACAACATTGAAAATGACCATTTTATTATATTTTAAAGCACACAGAAAAGAGAAATCAATCTACAGGCACATGGAAATAATTAAAACGATCATTATAACAAAAAAAAGGTGTGCGCAGAGAAACAACCAAAACCATCAATCGAAACTTGCTTTATATAAAGCCTCATCAAATATCTCACAAAACATCTTCATCATCCAACAAAACATTATTCAAAATCTGCAAGTGAAGAAGAAGAATCAAGCAATGTCTGGGATTGTTGATACATGGACTAATGAGGTAGCCAAGCTTCACGAAAAGGGTCGAACCATTGGCTCGAGCCCCGGTGGTGATCAGTCAAGACAGGTCGATGGTATAACGAAAGAAGGCAACTTATTAAGTGGGAAGTTGTCTTCATTGATTCAAGAAATGAAAGACAAGTCACTCAAACTAGTGTTCTTGCCTCATTCAGAAGCTTCGGTTTCCATGCTTGTTGACTGCTTTAGCCCTTGAAGAAGAAGAAGAAGAAAAAACAATGTAATTTTCTTTTTGAGTTTTTTGTAACTTTCACGTTTCGATCTGGTTCCTGAAACAATCTCTCTATGTATATGTAAGTATTGCTTTGTGAGATATATATGCATATTACAGTTTGTTTTATGTTAACTTGCTCATAAAAATTAGAAAAGAAAAAAAAAAATTACATCATTGTTAACAAATCAATTGAGAAAAAAAAATGAGGAACCTTGAACTCATAAAATATGATCCTGCATATATAAGCATTCAAGAACACAAAAAAGGGAAAGGGTTTTCTCATATTTTACACCCTTAAATTAATTTAATGAACAAACATGAAACTAGAACTTTAGAATAATACTAAACAACCCACAAATCTAGTCCAAAAACCAATACAAATAATGTGTCAATTGAATTTTTTTTTATTTTTTATTTTTATAATTAATATTTTTTTTTAAAAGATGTATATGTGATAGTATTTTAAAGACTTTTTTTTTTATTCCACAAAAAATAGTATTATTTGCTGTATTATCAAGAGAAAAATGACAAGAATGACAAAACCACATTCAAGACTTGTAAGAATATTATTAAATCTTTCTTAATTCATATTCAAACAAAACCCCAACAAGATCCTTTCACATCTCGAAATTTCAACCACTTAAGACTTTAAAATATCTCTAAACACTTTTTAGATCTTTTTGCTTTTTCTGCCTTCCATTACAGGTACTTGTCAAACTATAGAAATCATTCACATCTTACATATTTCAAAGAGTTTAATTTGTATTTTAGCAAGTTTAGATATTTTATATCACAATTTTTTTTCAATTTTTTAACCAACCTCTCAAATTTATCTCTTGAAAAATAAATAAATAAAATGTTTTTTAATTAGATAATTGTCAATTTCTTGACTGTAATTAACTTTTAAAATCTTAAAAAATAATAATAATAATAGGTTCAATACATTAAATATATAGGTACCAATATTGCTACCCATAAATATGATAATCACACCCATATTTTAATAAAAAATTTAATTACAAAAATATCTCAATTGAAATTTACCCATAAAGACAAATTAGTTTAATTAAAAATAAACTAAATACTATATATACTCATTAATTACAAGCATATCTTTAACTATAAAAAACCTAATTAAACCCTCTTTTTATTTCAAATATCAAAAATTCTCATTATCATAAAACAAAATAATGGAAAAAGAATTTTCAAAGGATTTTAATCATATAGAGGTACGTTTTTTTTTTTTTTTTTTCTCTTTTTTTTTCTTTCTTTCTTTCTTTCTTTCTTATGAACTCTATCAATAAATAAAAAATGAGAAGTGATTTTTTTTTTTTTTTTTTTTTTTAAAGATAAGAGTACATATCAATTTGTGAAATTGTGTGTTAACTTAAGAAGGTTTATAAATAAATTGTATTAAAATGAATACATTCATTTAAATAAAAAATACTATTGGCATTAAGATGTGTGTTTATAATAATGATTTAATTTAAAATTTCAGACGTACTTATAAATATGAGAGGAAATAGGGGTATATAGCACTTTTTCAATTTTGACTTGTGCAACTATCACCACTTTAATAACTCTTGTTTTATTAACACCAAAATAGGTGGTAAGACCAAAATACCCCCACTAATTCTTTTTCTTTTATTTTTCATTTTTTATTTTCTCTATTTTTCTCTCTCCTTCTTCCTCTCTTTTCACAACTCACATAAACTTCTCTCTGATTTTTATATTTTTTTTTTCCGTTTTAATTCATTCTCACTTCATTGGTAAAATTCGAGACCCAAATGTCCAAAATCGAAGTCCACCCAGGTTTTTCCTTTGTATTTTTTTCCCCGTAAATTCAAGACTTATTTACAGTTTCGAGACTTATTAGGTAAAATTCGAGACTTATTGTGTCAAATTCGAGACTTATTGGTAAAATTCGAGACTTATTGTCTTCTTCATCGCGATGGAGGTATGTTCGACCTCTATCAAATGGTGGAAGTGACGAGCCGATGACAATACTGGTTGACTTCGAAGATAGTCGGATTTGGAAGATCAAACAACGCAGAGTTCGTTGGTGCTATTGGTTTCGTCAGATTGGTGATGGATCGTCACAGATCTGACAATGAAGGTTCGATGACAATTCGGGTTTGGCTTTGTTTCTCTCTCCACACAGCTCGAAACTGAAAACGAACACTTCAGTTACAACGATTGGCACTCGACGAATGTTTCCCAGTTGTTTTGTCGGTCAACTCACTGGTCGACGATGGAAACACCATTGATGGAGGTTTTAGAATAAATAAATAAATAAATAAATAAAGGAAAAGGACTGATAAGAGAAAAGAATAGTCCAAATCCCATCCTTGGTGCTATTTAAACTAGAATTATTAAAGTGATGCTAATTGCGCAAATCAATCCTCAAAAAGTGCTATATAATTTTTCAACCCTATGTGTGCTTATCATATTTATAGGTGGCAATATCCTCACCCATAATATATTAGACAATGCTTGGGTACTGACCCCATCAATTGGGTGTTGACACGTGGCCCATTTTGAAAGAAAGTAAGAAGATAAATGTAAAAAGTGAAAGAAAAATGCAACGTGCTAACACTCTATTGGTGAGTCGGTATCTTGTATACTAACCGGTCAATCTCCAAGCATTTTCCAAATATATTTTACATATGAAAATGAAGTACGTTGGGTCAATGGGTCGTGAGTCGTGAGAGGCCACGTGAAGTGTTTGTGTTTCTGTTTGAAAACTTGTGGCGGCTTTATTCTACACAAAACCATCAGCACACCATTTATTTGGGAAAACTCCACTGTGTGCTCGCTCATACCCTATCACACTCCTTGAGAGTAATAATGATACACCGTTAGCACACCAAATTTAGGAAAACTAAAACATTACTCGGTCCAAAATTAACTATTAGGATTTTACCATTCAATAATACTATACATCCCACCTAAAATCTCATTTTTTTCATCCCACTACATGTGGCACCTAAAATTATATTTAATAATTCAATTTTTATTTATTTTGACCAACAATCCAATTGATTATGGATCTATAGTATGATATATAAAAAAGGGTTTAGTATATTTATTGAGTTGTTATTAACCATTGAATTTAATTTTTTTTTTTTAAAGTAACCCCTCTCTCACTTAATGAAAATAAGGAGATTTGAAATCTCCTTATTGGGATAAAATCTTCAATGCACCTGATGTACCAGCTGAGTGGTACACTCGGCCACTGATATACTGATATATAGATATATGTTAGTTTTTTTATTCGTTTTTTCCACTTTCCCAATATTATTTAATCCCTTCTCCTTAATCCCATTAATTTAATTTTTTATTATTTTACCTAATATACATATATGTGTTGGTATATTAGTAGTCGGGTGCACCGAAGATTTTCTCCTTGATTGGATGTGGTTGATTGTAATTGTACTTATGATTGGATGATGCATATATAGTAACTTAGAGCATGCATGATAGTGTGAGTATTCACACCTTAATATTCCCACTTGTAAGATATTCTATTTTTCTTTATTAGAAGATTGGAATATCCAACAAATAACATTGAACAGTAATTGAACAGTATCTGGGGGCATCCACAAGTTTTTTGTAAGCTAGTCAAAACCCATTTCTCAGAACCTCCAAACTCTGCACTTGCACCATGTTTTTTTCTCCCCTTCTCTCTCTATATAAACAACCCACTTAAAGCTTCTCTTCTCTCATTCTCATTCTCATTCAACACCAAAAAAAAGGAAAGATTTTGTGAAAAAAATATCTAGTGGAAAGAAAATGTCTGCAGTTGTGGAGATATGGATGGGTGAGTTGGCAAAACTGAGAGAGAAGGTTATAGCAAAGAAGAAGCCATTTTCATCTTCAAGAGCAGAGAAAGAACAACAAGAAGTTGAAGTCAAGCAGAAAGCTAAGAAGGAGACCAGAGTACATGTTGAGGAAGAAACTGTAATGTCAGAGACCACTGTCTGTTTGCTCATGGATCGGTTTGTGCCTTGGTGATGACTCATGATGATCTATCAAAGAGTGTGTGCAAATATGATTCTTTTATGTTGATTAATGATTAGTATTAACTTTCTGTGTAGTCAAAAGTTTGTCTGGTGTAATGTTTGTAGTATGTAGATATCAAACATTCTGGAAAAACTGTGTTGTGTACTTGTGTATTTGAGATTAATTATATTCTACAAATATAGGCTGCTCATATAGCTCTCCATGCATTTAATTATCTGTTTGGGATGTCAAATATAGATACAGGTTCATAATAAACTTAAGAATAAGAAGTTATCATAACATATACATTAAGGGCGCGTTTACTAAATGGAATGCAAATCAAATTAAAGGAACCAAGTTTCATTGGAAGGGAACTTGGCAGGAATTTAATTGATTCCTGATTTATGTGTGAGATCCATATAACCTGATTCCTAACCGTTTTTAGTAAAATCAGAAATTAATTCCCTTCTCTCATAAAGATTCCTGATTAGCACACTAAGAGTGTGTTTACTAATCGGAAATACAAATCAAAGGGAATTAAGTTTCATTGGAAAAAAATCAAGAAAGGGAACTTATTTCCATTGGCGGTAACTTGATTCCCAATAGGAATTAATTCTCTTTCCATTGTAAGGATTCCCGATTAATAATCGTGTCCCGAGAGTTTAAGTTTGTAAGAAAGCTATCAAATAATAATGTAAATCTCTAAAGTAATATGAAAAAAATATATATATTATCTCTTTTCTTTGATAATTCTGAAATGGCAGACGGCCTTCTTTCAAGCTCTACAAAAGAATATAGCTTCTCTACATGTTACATATATCTACTAGGTCAAAGCTCTGTAATACAACAACTGTATCCCAAGTTTTTTGTGTATAAATGTATACAATCGGCCCTTTCCTCTGCTTGTTTTATTTTCTAATCTTTTTGATGTTTTACAAAGTGTTACAACAAATTTCACACTAAAAGAAGATCAGGACGAGGAGTTTTGCTCAAAGTCAGTAGACAATTCATTGTGAGGGTAGTTGTGTTCCTCTTCCTCCCATTTGAGAATTTCCCCCGCGTATTTGAGAGCTTCTCCAACAGAATCAGGCTCCAACCCAGTAACTTGTGAAACGAACAACTTATGATCAGAAAGATCTTGGAACAACATCTTGAACTTCACTGCAATATAGTGGAAAGCATATTGAGCTAGCGAAGTCTTGCTAGTTCTTCTGCTGCTGTTGCGGTGATTATGGCTGATCACGGGTTTGAAGTCGTGAAACCATTCACATTTAGTGAGAGGAACTTGTTCGATCTTTTCCTCCAGTAGATCATACTTGTTCAGTAATAGAAGGAAGTCCTTTTCATTGAACCTTGGATGAGTTACAATACTTTCAAAGAGCTGCTTGCTCATCAACATCTTGTTAGTGGGATTTCCATTACTATCTTCAACAAGCTCATCATATTCAGTCAGTGAAACACAAAATAGAACGACGTCAACATCTTCAAACATTTCTAGCCATTTGCAGTTCTCCCCAAGACTCCTTGGATGCACCCTGATGAGTTGATACCTACATGTTTAAAGCAAGAAATAGTGGCTAAGATGAAATAATTCCTGCTAATACGTGTAAAACCATTTTCATCATTGTAAGAATAGAGATATATTGTACAAATGCAAGTGTATATACATTCATGTACTCCATTCTCATGCAACTCAGGCTCAACATCTATGGTTTGTTGCAAAAGAAATATGAATATTTGAAAGCTAAAATTTCGTCCCCCCAAAAATATCTCTTAATAAAACTCAAATATTAAATTTCCAATTTTTGCTGCTGCTAAATTGAGAAAGCATCCTTGAGGCTCCAGTTCAAAGGTAATTTATGGATCAATTAGCAACTGGAGAAGTATGGAAAACAATAATATTTGTTTTTTCATCTGCCTATAGTCTTCTGGATTGTCAAAATAAGTACTTAAAGACTCCCCTTTATGAGTAACACCGATGTGCTTGCCATCTAGCTCAAACCCAAACACAAGCAAATAACAAATCTAGATAACATATACAAATTCAAATATAATCTTCTAGGAGGATTCAAACCCATACACGTTTTTTCTTTTTTTTAAATTGGTTATAATAGCATGTCAATAACCATTATACCTAAAAATTTAACCCAACAATAGTATATAAGCACTCTAACAAATGCCTTGCACTTTCCCAAATTTTGCCAATTCTTTTGCTGACTAAATGTTTTCTAGCGATTTAGAGTAGACACAGGAGGAATTGGGGGTGGTAGCCCTGGCAGGCATACTAATTCCTAGCAGCATAAAACAGCTTCAATGAAGATTCTATGCATCCAATCTAAGATTCTGTTTACTAGAAGCGTTAGTTAAGTTAGTGGTGTATTAGAGTGTTTAAATGCAAATGTTGGTTTTAGCCTAACAAATTAAACTTTTGGGTCTAATGGTTGCTAACATAAAATTTGAGCTAGAGTATGCAGAAGTGCCGACGTTTGATTCCTCCCACGTAATTATATTTGAATTTGTTACATTTTTTTGTTGCAAGCACATTGATAATGAGCTACTGTGTTAAAGTGTGTAAATTTTATATTCGAGTTTGTTATTTGTTTGTGTTTGGGCTTGAGATAGGTGGCAAGTATTGGTTTTACACATGAAAGGGTATGTTAGAGCTCTTAAATACTATTGTTAAACTTTTTGGGTCTAGCAGAAGCTAACATTTATTGCTCATAAAAATACACTTGAAAGCACTGAAAGTAACCTTAACAAGGGATCATTTTGATCTAGAGCGTCCACAAAGCTCTCTTGAGTTGGCTTTGGAAATGAAAATTCCATGCTAGAAAGCCCATTGGATGAGGTAATTCCCTCAGCATAGAGGATATCCATATCCGAGGGCTCGTAGATTGGTCTTGAAATCTCAACAGCCTGAATCAGAAGATAACTTTAATATCGAAAAACATAGCACAAAGCATGTTACATCTCATAACAATCATCTTGCCTTATTCAAACTCTAAAGAATCAATACAAGAACAAAGCCAAAAGGTTTAAGTTTCAGATTGCCTGCTACATTAGCTTCATCAAAAACTATTAGCATGTGTGCCATATGAAACAAAATCTAATTCTAAAGAACATACAAATCAGAAACACATACTATTATAATTGGTATTAGCAGCAGAGCTTAAATTATATAACAGACCTTATAAGCTTTGACATCTACAACTTATATAGAGTTCTTTAACCAAAAACCAAAACAATGCAGATTTTACAAACAAAGACGATAAGAGTACGATCTTACCCGTTCTAGGAAATAAGTAGCAACCCTGGGTAGCATGTCTAATTCATTCCTTCGGTTGTATGTGGCTTGGAAGGCCACATCCTTCCACAACTCCTCGACAAACGGAGCATATTCCCGAGTAGCTGCTGGGAATATGGCTTCCAAGTTACCAGACACCATGACCTTTAGAAGCCAATCTGAGAATGCTTTCAGTCTTTGGCCAATGGAATACACTGTCTTTTCATCACTCTGGCCTGCATCACCCATCGTTAACCGGCTAAATTTAGACTCTAACCATAATTAAAGAAATTACTAATTTGAATTCTATCGTACTGACATAAGTTCTTAGAGTTTGATAACAGTAATTTGAAACTTGTAATGGCTTAAAGACACATGGATTATCATATAAGTTTCCATACTTATTATTTTTTGTTGTCCACAAAAGGTTTTTGAGTTGTGGACATTTTGTTCACGTTTGTATCAATTTTTTCAATAAAATCATTCTAGTTTCCTATAATATATATATATATATAACCTATAAGGCAGAACTCATTTGAGAATAGAAAGGAACATATCTAAAATATTTGTTGAAATAAAGGACATGTAAGTTCTCTTTGCTAATCAATGAGAGGGTATGAAGGAGGATATTGTAATGCAGAATTCGGAACACAGAGGAAAGTGCCAATCATGTCGCAGGTCATAAAGAATCTATGTTTCCTTGTGGATATTACATATATGTGATATTTCCCAGGGAGGGTGTATATGTTATAAAACTACAAATAACAAGGAAAATAATTCTATGCATCATCTGAATACTCTGAAGTTTGACAAGATACCTAGAAATGATCACATAAAAATCAAAGCACATAATCTTAATGGAAAAGAAAATTAAATTAAAAAAAAACGAACAAAAAAACTCTGTACTACCGGAAGAACAAGATATCTTGAAATAATCAAAGAAAAATCATAGCTCATAAGCTTAATAGAAACGAAAAGTTAATAAAATAACAATATATTACCTGAAGAACTAGATGGATCGACAACTTGTTTCCCCTTTTCAGTCAAGCTTTCTTCTTCAAACCGTTCTCGACCCTCAAGCAATATAGCAATATACCGGTACAAATTGCTTTGGATTATTACCTTAATATTTTGACGCTCATCTTCAGAGAAAGGAACATTGAACAGAAGCTTGGCCTGAAAAATTAACATTCCTATCATCATGTATCCTTTCATTCAATATATAACTAAAAATAATAAAAGTAATATATATATATATAATTATTACAACTATATACTCTTTCATCCTGGTGGAGATTTGTGGTCTTTACCTTAATACAACTGCAAAAACCCAAGGACTGGGAGTTCTCAGAATGCAGTACACCTTATGATCAGCATGCACTCATTTTCTTAAGAACCAGACATTTATATCGATGTGATTGATATGTCACAACTAGGTATGTTGTTTACGTACGAGCTCATCTAACAGCTAATTAAAAGACATAAACATTCACTTACTTGTACACAACTGTAAAATTCCTTATATACAGAATACAATCAAATTTTTAATTTTTGACATAAAATGAATATTCTTTATTTACACATATAATGAATAAAAAAAAAAGAAAAAAAAAGTTGTACATAAATAATATTGAATGAATGTCATCTTTGTACATAAGTACACTAGTGCATGTTTTTTGCATGTTCTGAACATTATACAGTTTTTATCATTTGGTGAACTTCAGCTGTCAGCTTTTACAGATTTTTATCATAATCTGACATTCCATAAGAAATTGGTTGAAAGACAATAAAGTCCTGCAAATGGTCAGGCATAAACCAAAACATCGACAATATTCTAATATGGAATGTTATAAATAGATAAGAAATAGGCCGTTAGACATTCACCATAGTCAGATTAATACGACAAATATAATAGCGCAAGCCAGAGTTAATTCTTTAGAAATTCCAATAATGTCTTACCTGTTTATATATGGTACTCGTCCCGGATTTTTTATCACCAACTAGAAGAAGTTTATGCAGTGTTTTCAGCTCAACGTAATTCACTTCATCACCAGGAGGTCTCACACTATCGGTAGGAGTTGGCAAAGACAAGAAAGCACAGACTAGCTTTGTTCCTTTCTGTAAAGCACATCCACCGTTATCAATGGTTAGATAAATACGAAGGAATATGTAAATTACATATGCCACTGCACGTTCAAATGCAAAGATACCTTGTCCCATATTTTCCCCTTTACGTGATTCTGTCCCTCTTCCTGATAGGAACCATCTTCACTCAGCCAAAAGTGAGGATTTCCTTCACATTGCTCTCCTACAAACTGCAAAAAATTAACAGAATAGTATGAATCTTACACATTCGAAAAGTTGAATTTCTAAACAAATTGATTTTATCCTGAACAACAACCTTAAGCACCCAGAGCTCCTTTTTAGTAATCTGTCGACTATTCATAAAGACATTTGTATTCCCATTGCTAGCATTAGCCTTGAGGTGACCCCCTACTTCCAATTGGGGGCTGATAATCTGACAAGGCTTGTGTCCATCCTATTCAATTAAGCCAGAAAATTCTTTCAATTGTGGTGCAACGAAATAAAGATACGATTATTTATAAAAAGAAAATTAAAAGTTGGAAGTTGTATACGATATTCACCTTTCCCCATAAACCAGATACTTTGTCATACCAATAACTTCCTGGAGTCAGTCTTTTTGGTGGGTTTTGACAGTCCTGCAATATAACCAGCTGTTTTTGAGAAAGAGGTTCACCGTTCACGTAAACTTGCTCTGGCGGTAACTGATTCACCAAGCATGATATCTCCGATCTCATTATTTGTTTAACTTCCATGTCATTCAGCAGCCGCTTAAGCATCCGAGAAGATTTCCCTAAGTTTCCTCTATTAGCCTCATCTATCCTGAAGCCAATGCACAGAACACATTTTCTTCCTTCTGGCATTGACCCCATTGCTCTCACCACACAATTGCTACAATACTTTGCACCACAAACAATGCAAGCCTCCTTTACAGTAAATCGATTTCCTTTCGAGCAATGGTAGCATGAACCTTTCTTCCCATTCCTTTCAGCCTTTGGCCTCACATCGTTACTCTCAGCCACAGAATAAACAGATTCTTCATAAACCGTATCACTTGTATCAGGTTCACGGAAAGTAACTGCCGACGGCCTTTTAACATGGCCACGAGTTTCTTCACTGTTACAATATTCCTCCTTGCAGGAAAATACTTCGGATGAAAGACTTCGTGAACTTAAACCTGATTCTGTTGATTCCGAATTGGCAGGATTCATATAATCATGAAACCCTGCATCTGCTCCTTCCTGGCTATTGTTAGGTAATTCTACATCGTCATGAGAAGTATCATGACAATGAGAACTTTCCTGTTTACTAGAACTTATTCCATCACATGACTTGAGCTTACCGTTATCACCAGTAACACTTCCTAATGCATCGGAGCTATCTACCCTAGTTGATGATTCACCGGATACACAAGGACCAATAAAGGACTCGGAGCTTAATTTGAGCTCCTTCAACTGCTTATGTCTTACAATTGGCTGGACAAATGGCAATGAACTGTCACTCGACAAAGAGGACGAAGCAACTAGGGCAGCAACAGAAATTTGCTGCCCCAGTTGCCTTAAAGGACTTCCTAATGCATCGGAGCTATCTACCCTAGTTGATGATTCACCGGATACACAAGGACCATTAAAGGACTCGGAGCTTAATCTGGGCTCCTTCACCCGCTTATGTCTTACAATCGGCTGGACTACTGGCAATGAACTGTCACTCGACAAAGAGGAAGATGCAACCGGGGCAGCAACAGGAATTTGGTCAAAAACTATAGGCAGTACCCGTGGAATATTGTTACTAACCGGACCAGAATACTCAATCGCGAACGAGTATTCAGTGCTATAAGCATCATTCTCAACATCATCACCACTTTTAGGACTTGGTTGCACAACAGGCAAAAATTTTCTCAAAATCCCAGCCATCTTAATCTTGTTACTCCAATTAAGATTAAAAAAAAAATCTAGCAAGTGACCCTAATTCTCCCTATGAAGAACAAACAACAACCCAACAAGAAAAGCTACTACTTTCACAAATTGATAAGGCAAAAAACAAAATGTTTCAATAACCCATCAAGCAAAATTTCACTAATCTCAAAATAAAAAAATCACGAATCACAACCAATTATGCCAACAACCCCATGAATCTCAACCACTAAAATCACAAGCCCACGTACCTTAACGAATTATTTCAATCATCAACCAATCAAAAACCAAAACGAACTTATTGAAAGGCCGTTCTTTTTCCTTTCCTGCAAACAAACCCACAAAACAAACAGAGAGAAGGACAGTAAAATCAAGTCAAAATCCAAACTTTTCAACGTTTTTTACAAAGTGAAGAACAGGGAAACTGCTATGAAGACAGTGAAGAAAAAAAAAACAAAAGAGAGTGTTTACATTTTTTAGACATAAACAAGAAGAAGAAGAAGAAGAAGAAGAAGGGGATGCAAATTGTTGTTGTATACTCATACCAGTAAACGACTGAGACCGGAGCGAAGACTTGTTCTTCTTCTTCATTTTTTTTTTTCCACGTCAACGCGGGTAGGGAGTGACGACGAAACTGCCACGAAATTTGTACCAGTCTTCAAACGCCAGCCATTTACTAGCTTGTGGTTGTGGCTGCTGCTCTTGCTTGTACATAACTGACTTTTGGGTATTTTTTTTCCTTAATGTACAACTAATGAAGCAGGAAGAATTTTCCGAGAATGAGTAAAATTAATGTATCCACAAAACAAGATTTTTTATTATTATTATTTTTTGAAAGTCACAAAACAGAACAAGATTTTGAAGTCAATTTCTATATGCTTTAAAAAAAAATCAATTTATTGGATTAATTTATTATTTTCTTATTATTGGATCGTTGAATATTATTATTAGGGAGAACTGCAATAATATCCCTACTTCTAGGCATAATTGCATAAATATGGAATTTTTATCAGAAATTGTACAAAGACTTCTCTCCAAAATCCAAATTAACATTTGACCAATCTTTTATTAAGAAATGTCTAAAATGTTCTATTAGCCCTAGTGAGTTATTTAATCTATTATTTTAATAACTTTTTAAAAAATTAATAAAAAAAGTACTTTTTTTTACAGTATATATTTATCCACCAATCTAGATCAGATTTTTTTTTTGAAGCTTTTGATATTGGTAGAATTCGAGTCACTGACTTGGGAGTTATTTGTTCAAGCCCCAAACTCGTCCATTTACCCGTTGTGCTATGCCTCTGAGGGCAAAAAAAAATAAATAAATAAATAACCTTTTGTTGACACGCAATTTGTAAATCAAAAGCTTCATTGGACAAGTGGTGTGACGAAACACATCATATTTCAACCTCATCCAAATAGGTTTTGGGTTCTTTAACTAGAAAGAAGGATTCCTTAAAAGCTTGATAGATTCACCTATAGAAGAAAAATCCAATAGAAAGCTTGAGTGGGAACCATTCCATAATCCATAATAACCTTTGTGAAATTGTAGGGGAGGGGACTACTAAACCCCCCACATTTATGTACTTCTTTGAAAAGATACAACCGACATGTTTAATCATTAAATTCTAATCCAAAAGTCGGCTAAAAAAAAAAAAACTTATAGGAAAACATAACACTCTTATGAGCAAGGAAGCACGGATACTCCGTTTGGTGGAGGTAACCCGTATCGAACTCATATCCAGTTCAGATACACCCCGGATACACTAGGATACGTATCCGATACGCCAAATGGCGTATCCGTTGACTTTTTGACAAGTTTGACTAGCGGATACTTGGTGGATACGGCTAGGATACGCAAGGGATACGTTTGGGGCAAAATCATAAATATTTTAGTACAAAACGGGGTCAAATTATAATTTTAAAAATGTATGGGTCAAAACAAAATTTTAAAGAAATATATCAGGTTAGGTCAATTACTCAATTGCAATTAGGGCTCGTTTCAATTTCATTCAGCAGCCGCTTGAAAGAAAAATCAGAAAAGTGCTTCCAATTTTTTGGCTGATTTTCTGGCTAAAAAAGGCGCCGGTGGTGAGGTTAATGTGCTGAATTGGAGTTTCTCTTGATCGTGGCTTCGGTGGGCTGTGGTTCTTGTTCTTTTTTCTTCTCTTGTGAGCTTGCTTTCTCTGTTTTTGGGCAGTGGCTGGCTGTGTTGTTGTGTTTTGTTTTTGCTTGGATTTCTTTCTGCGTCTCTTTTCTCCTGTTTGGCTTCCGTTAGCTGTAGTAGTTTTGCTAAAGTTTTGCTAAAGAGGCTTCCGTCTCTTCCGTTGGCTGCGTCTCTTTTCTCGAGTCATCTTCCTCCTAAAGATTGCCTTTCAAAAAAAAAAAAAAAAAATCAGAAAGAAGAAAAGAAGAAGGAGAAGAAAAGAGGAAGAGGAAGAAGAAGAAAGACTTTTGTGAACCGGGCACAAAACAGAACACAAAAACTTAATTTGGATATTGTAATATGTTACATTTATTTAGATGATTGGATATGAATATGTTTTGATTTTTAAATGAATTATCAAATATCCTTTTATATAGTCTTATTTTAAATAAAATATAAATATATATTATTTTAATAAACGTATCCATGCCGTATCCGTATCCTAGTTTTTTGAGATTTGCCGTATCCCCTTATCGTGCCGTATCCGTATCCGTATCCGAGCTTCCTTGCTTATGAGTTATGACAACCATTGTAGCTATACAAATCTCTTATACACACCTAAAAATCATTAATGTTTATATCAATGTAAACAGATTAAAGACTAGTGTTTGGTCTACAAGCCCAAAATAACAATAAAATTAAAATACTTGATTTATTAGGTATTTCTCTTCTGCTAATTGACGAGATGAGGTTCCTTCGGTGGCATACCCTTTATACCAACACAACGAGGCTATAGGTTCAAATCCTCTCCTTCTAAAAAAAACCTAAATTTATATAATACTTATAAAATAATAATAATAATAAATAAATAAATAAATAAAACCCTATGATTTACTTCAGGAAATATAAAAGAAATTTTGCTATACCAAAAGCTAGTTAGCTATCATCTATCTGTCATTTTGTTTTTCATAATTTTTATGAACCATTTTTTAAAATAATAATAATGACAAGACTTTAACACGCCCAATTCAGAGGGGAAGAATCTTGACTTCTTGAATCGACAATATATTTTCATTTTTTTAGAAAAATCTTGGGATGGTCTTGTAATTCCGTTCTAACAAATCAACATAAATGGATATTATCTCATCTTAGCATCATATTGTGGGGAGTTTTTTCTTATTTGTTATGAAAGTAGATATCTCCGGATTATGAAAATATATTTTTAGACTATACATATGGTTTTCTATCTAACAAACTTATAACGACGATGTTCAAAATTCTTTAAATTTCAGTCACATTCATGTCCCTTCAAATTTATTCATATTTTGATTAATTAAGTTTACATCACTTCAAAGACAATGACATGAATAAAAGAAATATTTTAAGTCAAGCGTAACCCCCAATCCAATAATATAATATGAATAAGTTATATATCATTTTCATAGGCCAATAAGATCGTAGCTCAGCAGGTAAATGGATGAGCTTGGGGCTTAGGCAAATAGCTTCCAGATCAACGGCTCGAATCCTACTAAAGGTGAAAACTTTCAAAAAAATACCTGTTACTAAATTTTAAGAACCACCATAAAATCACATCATTTTGATCTGAAATGCATGATAAGTTCATCGAAATCTACCTATAAGAGACTCATTATATATATCATTTTCATATCATAATCTATGAAATAGAATTAAGAAAGGGAACCAACCAAATGGACCATCCCATAACAACGTACCTTTGTGAATTTGTAGGGCAGGGGACTATAGAACCCCACACGTTTCTTTAATTCTCTAACAGATTTTTACGGACGTTTTAGATACAACCCTCATGTTTAGTTACTAAATTCTAATTCCAAAGTCCACTAAAAAAATTTAAAATATATAAATACATATCACTCTCATAACTACTTTCATAATTATACAAATCTCATAGAGTAACTAAATCCATAACATTTATATCATGTAAAACTATTGTTTGGTCAGCAAGCCCAAAAGCCAAAATAATAATAAAATTAAAATATATTATTTATTATTTTTTGAGTGGTTTATTTTAAGAATTTAATTTTGAAATATGCTTTTAAAAGAATTGAGACCTTGAACATGCTATCAAATAAGTGGTGTAGGTTTGACTTTTGAGAGGTATACCACCGTACAAACCTCATATTATCTGAGATACCTATGTTTTTTTTTTTAGGGTAATTATCCTGGTGGCCATCAACTTTTGCCATCACTATCAAAATGGCCACTAAATGGGGAAATGGATAGAAAATGGTCATTTTTGGCAAACATTGTTACAATGGCCATTCCATCCATTTCCATCCAATAAATGACATTTTGGTAAATAAAGGGATGACATTAATTTATTTTAGATGTTTTTTGGAAATCAATTTTTCTTTTGTTTTTTGAAACAAATAATTATATTTAGTGTGTATATACGTATAGCATATCTCAAACATATATATATATATATATATATATATATATATATATATATATATATATGTGTGTGTGTGTGTGTGTGTGTGTGTGTGTGTGTGTGTATTTCTTTTTTGAGAAGATTAAGACTACAAAATCTAAAAATTCTAAAAAATATATTTGAGATAAGTTGAAAAGAAATATATATATATATATATATATATTGAGAAGATTAAGGCTATAAAATCAAAAAATTCTAAAAAACATATTTGAGATAAGTTGAAAAGATATATATATATATTCTTTTTTGAAAAAATTAAGGTTACAAAATCTAAAAATTCTAAAAAATATATTTGAGATAAGTTGAAAAGAAATATATATGTATATATATATACATACAGTTTTTCTATTGTCAGTTCGAACTGAAAAAAGATATATCGGTTCCTTGCATGTGGGTCATTGAATTTAAATACTTTGACTTGACTGCATGCACTTGTCAAAGCATCTTTTAAATCCAATGGCCCACATACAAGGAACTGATATATTTTATATCAGTTCGAACTGATAATAGAAAGACTGTTATATTGATTTCCAAAAAATATCTAAAATGAATTAATGTTATCCTCATATTTACCAAAATGCCACTTATTGGATGGAATTTGATGGAAATTGATGTAATTGGATGGAATCGCCATTAGTGTAATAATGTTTACCAAAAATGGTCATTTTCCATCCATTTCCCCATCTAGTAGCTATTTTGATAATGGTGGCATAAGTTGATGGCCACCGGATAAATTATCCCTTTTTTTTTTTTGAAAAAAAGAAACTTTATTAAAACCAGAGAAACACAAACTACCTTGGAGAATCCTCCAGTAAGTACCTCTCCACACACGGAAGGTACTTCTTATTCCAAAAAAGGCTATCATCAATACATAAAGCCATTTTTAAAAGAGCGTGGGTAACAAAATTCGTCTTCCTTAGATTAAACAGCACTGAGCCTCAATCCATACGCCGCAGCCTAGAGAAAATATTCTCTAAAACCAGGGCAACATGGTTTTACTTCATGAAATATAACAACAGAAATTTTGCTACCAATAGCTACAATCTCTCGGTTAGTTTGTTTTAGATAATTTTATGAACCATCTTTTTAAATAATAATAAGACTTTAACATGCACAATTCAGAGGGGAAGAATGTTTACTTCTAGAATAGACAATAGCTAGATTTTTTTTTTTTTTTTTTGAAAAATCTTAGGGTATTCTCGTAATTCAACATAGTTAGATATCTCATTCTAGCACTATGTACTTTTTATAAACATGTGTGAGAAAATTTCTTCCAACTGTTGTGACTTGTGATAGTAGATATCTTATAGTTATGTAAGTATATATTCAGATTGCACATATAGTGCTTGATATAAACAGGTCCCGATAAACTTCTGACAGCAATGTCCAAAATTCGTTGAATTTCAGCCACATTCATGTCCTTCCAAATTAATTCATATTTAGACTAATTAAGTTTACATAACTTAAAGACAATAACATGAATGGGAGAAATATTTCACTCAATCCAGTAGTATCTTTATCATGGAGTATAAATAAACAGTTATAAATCATTTTCATATCATAATGACATAATACTGTATATGGTTTCATGGACGAGGGCACATCATGGCCTGATGAGCAGATATGGGCTCGGAGTGGGCTTCGCCGGCCCACTATCGGATGGGACGATTAAATAGGCGTTTACGAAAGATATGATCATTTATATTAATGAACAAATTACACCAAACTTTCCTGAGGTTTGGTCTTTTACACACGGAAACAACTTTACCGTTAATTGACACTCACCTCCCCTACCGTTAGGGTTTGACTGTTAAGTGTGAGAGTTGACCGTTAAAAAATAATAAAAGACATAAATACTCCTGATTCACCAAAAATTTAAAAGCACAAATTACACCAAACTCCTCTGAGGTTTGCTCTTTTACACACATAAACAACTTTATTAATAATTGACACTCACCTCCCCTACTGTTAGTCAAAGTTGGTCAAATTAAACCGTGACTGTCAAAACTAAGGATAGTTTAGTCATTTGAAACATTTTAAATATATATATATAATTGAATAAATATTTTAAAATGAAGATTTTTTAAGGTATTTTAAAATGAAGATTAAGTGAAAAAAAAAAGTTTTTAAAATTAATATATATATATATATTTTGGAAAGAAAGATAAGATTAATTGAAAATTAAGAATAAAAAAAACGGATTTTGTCATTAAAAAAGGACAGTCCAATATAATTTAAAAGAAATTCAAATTAAAAAAATTTTAAAAAAAATCTTTATGCTTTTAACAGTTCGCCAGTTCCACCAACAACACAAATAACAATCCCTTCCTAATTTATTCAATCTCCTTCATGAGAGATTGAGCCAAATTGAGTCAGTTCGCCAATTCCACCAGCAACACAAATCACAATTCCTTCATAATTTGTTTTTAATTTTTTTTTTTAAAACTTAAATTTTTTAATTCTATTTCTTTGAAAAAAAAAAGTTTTTTTTCTTATTTATAAATAGATTTTGAGCTCTTTTTCCTTATTAAATTTTTTTCAACAAATTGCACCAAATTAGGAAGGGATTGTAATTTGTGTTGTTGGTGGAACTAGCGAACTAGCTCCATTTTGGGAAGAAATTTGGATCAATCTCTCATTGAGGAGATCGAGAAAATTAGGAAAGGATTGTAATTTGTATTGTTGGTGGAACTGGCAAACTGTTAAAGGCATTAAGATTTTTTTTAATTATTATTTTTAATTTGAATTTCATTTAAATTAAATTGGACTATTAAAGGCATTTGGATTTTTTTTAATGAAAAATTCTGTCCTTTTTTTTAATTCTTAATTTTAAAACAGTTTTTTGTTTGTTCACCTAATCTTCATTTTAAAATACCTTAAAAAATCTTCATTTAAAAATATTTATTCAATTATATATGTATATATATATATTTAAAATGCTTCAAATGACTAAACTATCCTTAGTTTAGATAGTCAAAATTGGTCTACGGTTTAATTTGACTAACTTTGACTAACGGTAGGGGAGGTGAGTGTCAATTATCAATAAAATTATTTTTGTGTGTAAAAGAGCAAACTTCAGGGGAGTTTAGTGTAATTAGTTCTTTTAGATATTTGGTGAATCAAGGGTATTTCCGTCAAATATAAGAGCATCTCTAATGCAAATATGTATTTGGAGAAAATTGATTGACACATAGGATAGATAGTTAAAAAATTAGAGGAACTCTCTCCAATGCAATTATCTAACTTCAATATGGAGATGATATAGCAGAAAAAAAGTTAAAGAATATGGAGTTGGGTTTCTAATTCTAGAAAAACTCCTAGAAATGCCGACTAGGATTTCTAACTCTTTTCACCAATAATATTAAAGCTCATTTGATTGTAAAATAAAAGAGGAGGGAGAGTGGAATAATTGTTTTATTATGATTGGTTATAAAATGAATGCATATTTGACTTTAGATAATTGTATTGGATATGTGAATACGAATTTATCTAAAAAAAATTCAAAAGTACGCTCATAATGAATAGAAATACTGATGTAACACTATTTATAAACTCAAAAATGCATATTTGCATTAGAGATACTCTAAGCTACTCACATACAAATATCACACAAACTTCACCTTATTTATCAACTAAACAGATCATACAATTTTCTCTCAATATGATCTTATAACAATATAACCTAACATGTCATTTATTATATATATATATATATATATATATATATATATATATATATACATATAATACTTCTCTAATCAGGATCGTCATGACTTTATAATTTCAGAACGTCCAACCACAGCCACATATTCACATTGGGCCCACAAATCCATATTAACAAATACCCACACTCAATATGAATTGTGTGGCTATGGTTGGATCAAGGGCGAAGGTATTGGTAAAGTAGCTTGGGCTGAAGCCTAGGGTAACTTTTTTGAATATTTTTTTTTAAAAGTTTACATATTTACAATTACTTCCCTTAGAGTCTTACATTTTACACTTAATTTACAATTATATTTATCACACTAACATAACTAAACACATTAGAGTATCATACACAAACAAAATATAACTTTTGAAAGCTAAATATGTTCCAACAAGCAGGAAAAGTTACACTTCTATGGTTCTATCGTTTCACATTCTCTCAAAATTTGTTAAAATTGAGATAGTTCGTGATTGTATTGGAATTACATTTTTTTTTTCTTATCTAGTCTTTATCTTTTAAAACAATTTATGTATTTTGTTTAAAATATGAATTTTGAGGGGTAGGATTCATTATGTCCCCTCTTATCTAAGTGTATCTTAAATTTTCAATCGATATAATTTTCTTGTATCGTTGAAGTTTGTTTAAAAAAAATTATATAATTAGTTTAGCCCACCCTGCCAAAACACCCTGGTTTCGCCCCTAGGTTGGACGTCCTTAACTTATAATTTCATGACGTCTTTTCAGTTATTAGAGAACCATCATATATAGATATATATGACAAACTTTGGGAGAGAATATATTTTCTATTTCTTGTATATTTCTTTACAGAGATAGATGGTCTATTTATCAATAGAGTAGCTACCTATATTTGGCTATACATAATTCAAGCCTATAATTAACGTTGACCCTTGACATAAGGGATTACAAAAGTTAATTACAATAATCTCTCCATTCTAACAGCTCACGCTAACACTCCCCCTCACGTTGGTGCATATAGATCTCTGATGCCCAACTTGTCAAGTGAGTTGTAGAAGTTCTTGCTGCATACAGCTTTTGTAAGTATGTCTGCTAACTGATCTTCGGATTTAACAAAAGGAAATCGAATTATCTTGGTCTTGAGATTCTGTTTGATGAAATGTCGATCCACATCTACGTGTTTGGTTCGATCATGTTGGATAGGGTTGTGAGAAATATCAATAGCAGCTTTGTTGTCACAGAATAGATTCATTTCGCAGCTTGGGGCAAAACCAATTTCCATTAACAATCTTCTAAGCCAGAGAAGCTCACATATACCTTTAGCCATCCTATGAAACTCAGCTTCAGCACTTGACAAAGCCACCACCTTTTGCTTATTACTTCTCCATGTAACAAGATTCCCGCCAACAAATGTGAAGTACCCTGATGTGGACTTTCTGTCCGAGATATTTCCTGCCCAATCCGCGTCTGTATAACCTTCTACCCTTAGGAGATTATTCTTTGAAAACATGAGTCCTTTTCCAGGAGAGGATTTCAAGTATTGGAGAATTCGGGTCACTGCATTCATGTGATCTTTACTCGGACAGTGCATGAATTGACTTACTACGCTTACAGCATAAGCAATGTCTGGGCGAGTATGTGAAAGATAAATTAGCTTCCCAACTAATCTTTGGTACCTTTCTTTGTTTGTTGGCACTTGGTCTGAGTATTCTCCAAGTTTGTGATTTTGGATTATTGGTGTGTCTGCAGGCTTACATTCAAGTAGTCCTACTTCGGATAGTAAATCTAGGGTATATTTTCATTGAGAGAGAAATATACCTTGCTTTGATCTCGCAACTTCAATACCCAGAAAGTATTTGAGTCCTCCCAAATTCTTCATCTCGAATTCCATTGCCAATTGCTCTTGAAGTCTTGATATTCCTTCTAAATCATCTCCTGTAATAATCATGTCATCTATATAGACTATCAAAGCTGTTACCTTGCCCTGTTGATGCTTTAGGAACAATGTATGGTCTGAGTTGCTCTGTTGGAATCCATATTTCTTCATTGCTAAGCTAAATTTCTCGAACCATGCTCAAGGTGATTGCTTTAATCCGTACAGTGCTCGCTGTAATTTGCACACAACCTTAGTTTCTGAGGTTGCCGTGTAGCCTGGTGGAACATCCATGTAGACTTCCTTTTCAAGGTCACCGTGGAGGAAGGCATTCTTTACATCGAACTGGTGCAGTGGCCAATCACGGTTTGCTGCAAGAGATAGCAAAACTCTAACTGTGTTTAACTTGGCCACCGGTGAGAAGGTTTCTTGATAATCTATGCCATATGTCTGCGTGTAGCCTTTTGCTACCAGCCTCGTTTTATATCTGTTGATCGATCCATCTGCGTTGTATTTGATAGAGAACACCCATCTACACCCCACTGTCTTTTTTCCTTTGGGTAACGGAACAAGAATCCATGTTTCATTTTTCAGCAATGCCTCCATTTCTTCCTTCATAGCCTAAACCCACTTAGGGTTTGTCAAGGCTTCCTCAACATTGGTGGGAATGTGAACTGAGAAAAGTTCATCCGCAAAAGTTTTGAGAGGTTCAGAAAGTTTTTTTATGGTCACATAATTGGCAATCAGATACTTTGATCTTCGTTCTTCAACCTCCGGAGAGTACTTATTTGGTGGTTTGCCACGATTATGCCTGAAAGGTAACTTATAGCCAACAACGGTATCCATATCATTAAAAATATGAGATGTGACAGGAGAGCTTACCTCGAGGATATTCTTAGGAGATGGGTTTTCAGGTACTAAGGGATGAGGGGGCTCTATTTCAGCTTCAAGTCCTATTTCAGCTTCAGGTACCACTCTTGGAACTCTATCAACCTCTGAAGGTATGGCTGGCTCTGTATTAGATTCTGCTATAGGGACTCTATCACCTTCTGAGGATACGGCTAACTCAATATTAGGTTCTACCCAATCAAACCTTAGCTAATTCGGATCTTCCTCTCGTATCTCCCTCTGAAGAGGAGAATTTGGTGACGAAGAAAAAAAGGTGTCAGATTCTAAAAATGTGACATCCAAAGTCACATAGGTGCATTTGGTGGTCGGATCATAGCACCGGTATCCTTTTTGATGTAAGGCATATCCTAAGAAGAGACAGCGAATGGCATGTGGATCTAGCTTCGTGCGCTGGTTCTTGTGGAGATGAACAAATGCGACACATCCGAAGATTCGAGGAGGAATCATCAATATCGAAGGTAAGGTAACATACGTCGAAAGAACCTGTAATAGAGTCTTAAAATTTAAGACTTTAGATGGCATCCGATTGAGGAGATGCACAGCCGTAGCAACGGCATCTGCCCAATGTCGAGTTGGCACATGAGCTCCAATTAGCAAAGCCCGAGCAATCTCAAGTATGTGTCAGTTTTTTCTCTCAGCGACCCCATTTTGCTGAGGCGTTTGTGGGTATGAGGTTTCATGAATAAGTCCATGATGTTGGAAGTGGTTATGGAACGGCTGATTCACAAATTCCCCACTATTATCTGATCTGAGAATCTGAATCTTAGCTGAGAATTGAGTTTGAACCATTTTATGGAAGGACTAAAACACATTTAGTACCTCACTTTTATGTTTCAGAAAGTAGAGCCAAGTCATGCGAGTACAATCGTCTACAAATATTACAAACCAGCGGATTCCAGACATATTAGAAACTGGGGAATTACCCCACACATCTAAATGAATTAAAGCAAAGGGAACATCACTTTTATTCATGCTCAAAGGATAGGTAACTCGATGACTTTTAGCTAAGATACAAGTATCACATTTGTAATCAAACATTGACAAACGTGAAAATAAGTCAGGAAACAAATGTTTCATATAACCAAACGATGGATGTCCTAATCGACGATGCCAAAGCCAAATCTGTTGCTAGTTAATACCACCCTGATGATGCATGTGATGTGCTTGGCCCATGTTGAGAACATCCAGGTAATATAGCCCTCCCTTCTTAGTACCACGCCCAATGATCTACTTGGTGAGAATATCCTGAAGAAGACAAAATTTAGGATAGATTAGTACAACATAGTTCAAATCTGAAGTAATTTGGCTAATAGATAGCAATTTATGGGAAAGGGAAGGAACGAGCAGAGTATTTGATAGTGGTAATACAGGCGACAATAATATAGTGCCTGCCCCTGTGACTGGAGAGATAGCCCCATTGGCATTTGCTATACTTGTACACTGTGGTGAGGAAGTCTGTGAGAAATCTCTAGCATCAAATGTCATGTGGTCGGTGGCTCTAGAGTCAAGTATCCAGGCATGACTATCGGCATTTTGATGAGAACTAAAGAGGGTATTGCCATGTTTACCTGGATTTGAGGCTGACAAACTTCCTTGAGGAGTCTCGATAGGAGGTGTGAGAGAGAGATGCGCCCCTGTTGTAGCCACCGCGGCCTTACCCGTTCCTCCATCAGTTCTGTTAGCATCATGGCGCTTTCGAGTCTGAAGTTCATGCCACCAATCGGGATACCCGTGTAGTTTGAAGCATGTCTCACGGGTATGTTTCAGACTACCACAGTGTGAACACTTAGTTCCCTCAGAGGAAACTCGCTACTTGTAGACTGTACCAGATTTCCCATTGCCTAGAGAGAGAGACCCAGTAGATGATGGAGTTGACTGTCCTTGTTTGAGTCCTTTTGAGACCAGAACTGCTCCCGGAGATATGCTCATTCAACGGTGGGAAACAGTTGTATTTGTAGGACATCACCTCGAATTTTGTCAACCCGGTCGTCAAGGCCATCCAAGAAGACATACACCCGATCTTCTTGAAGCAAGTTATTATATTTCTGAATATCAGCAGCACATATCATCGGGTTTGGGGCGACGAAAGTCAATCTCACGCCATAGCCCTTGTAGATCATTATAATATTTTTCAAGAGAGCCACCTGTTTGTTTTAGACGGGTCACACGCTGTTGGAGGTCATAGACTTGTGAGGTATCATTGCCATCAAAAAAGGTCGTAGCAATTGAATCCCACACCAATTTCACTGTCGAAAATCGTATGAAGTTACTGATCAGCGAAGGATCCATGGAGTTAATCAGCCACCCTTTGACAATAGCATTGTCTGTGCGCCATTTTCGAAAGGATGGATCCATCTGAGGAGGCTGGGGAAAATCACCATTGATGTATCCCAATTTGTCTTTGCTAGAGATGTACATCTCGACAACTTGGGACCACAGAGCGTAGTTGGTGCCATCCAACTTAGTGCCAATTAGAGCAGCGGAAGTATCAAAGGTTGGGGTCGGAGTTGAAGCTTTGGTCAAAACTTCGGCCATTTGGTTGGTCAATTCTGTAAGGATAAATGTGGTTTGGGGTTCATCAGAGATAGGTGTGGGTTAGGGTTCATCGGAGTGGACTACTCCGTCAGTGCCTGCCATGAGAGACGAGTTAAAAAGAAAAAGGAAAAAAAAAAAAGATCAGTGATAATAGAGAGCAAAGGATCGATGTTGCTTTGATACCATGACAAACTTTGGGAGAGAATATATTTTCTATTTCTTGTATATTTCTTTACAAAGATAGATGGTCTATTTATCAATAGAGTAGCTACCTATATTTGGCTATACATAATTCAAGCCTATAATTAACGTTGACCCTTGACATAAGGGATTACAAAAGTTAATTACAATAATCTCTCCATTCTAACAGCTCACGCTAACAATATATACAGAAATGTTCAAGTCAGTGCGCACTGATATAACTTCGTCAGTGCGCACTGATATAATTTCATCAGTACGTTTGATGTAGACCATTAGATTTACATACTTTAACTCAAAGTGTATGCACTTGTCAAAGCTTCTACATAATCAGTGGTCCACATGCATTGGTACTGATGTAGTTAACGCACTGACTAGAACGAGACCGTATATATATAGTCTTTTTACTATCAGTTCGTCCTGATATAAAATATATCAGGACAAAGAATGTGGACCATAGATTATGGAGAGTTTTGACAAGTGCATATACTTTAAGTCAAAGTATGTAAATTTAATGGTCCATATTTTTCGTCATGATATATTTTATATCAAGATAAATTGACAATAGAAAAATTGTATATATATATATATATATATATAGTCATAGTAAATATAAAAACCAAATTCTAACTATTGGAGTGTTGTAGTGATTTTACGGGGGAGTTTATTATAAAAAATATTAAATAAATAATAATAGTAATAATTAGAGAATTATTTTGTTACTTGAGACAAATTTACAATCTTGGTAGGTTTGTGTTAAGATGGTAGATGAAATTTGTATGTTCCGTTGAATTGAGATGGTGGAAGAAACTGAATAAAGAAACAAATCTCAATAAATGTTTATGATTTATTATAATTCCTATGATAAAAATATTATAATTAGCCCTACAATACTTCCATTTCTAATTGGTACAATCTTCATTTTTATTTATTGATGCATGTCGATAAACGATTTCGACTGGACTGGTTGTTTGATCGTAGTTCCAATGAAAAAAAGAGTTCAAAACACAAAGATCGCTACATACATGGTAGGTGTTATTGTCGAGAAATAAGGAAACATTGCAAGCTTAGACTGAGGAGGGAATCGAGAGATGAGAGATAGCAGCAAAGATTAACATGACTTAGAAACCAAATTGGATGGTTGAATTGGATCGATGATATCTAATAACATGTACGTAAAGAGAGGTAGTTTTCTACTTTTCTTAATCCATATAGTTTCCTAATTTTAATTAACGAAATAGTTTTGAATTAAGCAATCTCATCAATAAATAGTTTCCTAAATTAGTTATCTTCCTTTTCTTTTCTTGTTAAGGAAATAGTTTTCAATTATGCAATCTCATCATTAAATAATTTTCTTATTAAGGAACAGTAAAGCAAAGGAGGTGTATGTATAATTGTATACGCGTGAATCTTTTGTAAATCATATAATTATATAATTAGCATTAATTTCAATTTTCATTCGTACAATCATGATTTGAAATAATTTGTACTCCACCTTGTACTTCAAAAAAAAAAAAAAAAAAAAAAGAAATAATTTGTACCCCACCGCATGTGCTTCAAGTCCCTGTATTTTCCTGAGAATATTTTCGTTAATTAATTCACCGGCACGCTCATGACATGCAAAATTTATGAGTGTGGATGTACAGGAGAAAAGAGAAGATAAATAAAAAATAATGCAGCCAGATTCAACCGTAAACAAATACAAAGAACGTCTTTGATTTTGAAAAAAAAAAAAAAAAAAAAAAAAGATCAATGAATCAGGTAATATGTGAAATTAAATGTTAGTATATCAATTGATCACAATGTGGAAAATAGTATTGAATGGTTTCCAAGGGGATCCTGGACTGGAATGGTGGAGATCCTACATTCCTATATCTCAATCAAAAAAATATTTCAGTATTTCAATATTTTGTTTCTCTTAAAAAAAAAAAAAAAAAAATTTATATATAAATATATATATATATATTTTAAGTCAGTGCGTATTGATATAACTTACATCGGTGCGTTACATATAGACCACTAGATTTACATAGTTTGACTTAGTGTGTATGCACTTATCAGTGCTGCTCTATAATCAATGACCCACATACAACGCACTGATGTTTGATGTAATATCAGTGCCCACTGTCCAGAACCAGACTACATATATATAAGGTCAGATCTTTGGAATCCATGTTACTACTTACTAGAGGACCTATCCTCCGCAGCTTCTTTTAATTACTTTCTCTTTTTTGGTTTTGAAATATCTTTTAAATTTTAATTACTTTCTAAAAGTTTTAGTTTAATTATTTTTTATTTAGGTTATATATACTATTATCATGGATCCTTAGGCCATCTGACCATCTCTAACCCAAAAACCAATTTTGGTGTAACTTTTACACTATTTAGTTTTTCCATCTCTAACCTTTTGCACCAAATGTTACACTAAAAAAAGTATTCCCTTCAATATTCTCCTTCTTTCCCTTTTTTTTATTTATTTATTATTTCTCCACAATTAACATTTCACCCTATAATTAACATAATATTGCAATAAGTTAAGAAATTATGAAATTAGTACATTAAGAGATTAAATTAAATTAGCTAAAATATTGCATTTATTATTAAAATAACTTAAACATTACATTTCATAAAATAAAAAAGAAAAAACATTACATTTCATTATTAGATAAGATATCTGAGCTAAAATGCCAACCATTGGATGAATTTCATCACCATCTAAACCGTAGGATTAAATTTGAAATAATATGTCAACTTTTATAGAAATCTGATCTTATCTTTTCCAAAAATATCAAGATAAGATATATGAGCTAAAATGCCAATCATTAGATGGATTTCATCACTATCTGAACCGTAGGATTAAATCTGAAATAATATCTCAACTTTTCCAGAAATCTGGTATTCTCTTTTCTCAATTTTTCAATAATCTCGGAGGATCCGGAAATGATCTTCCAGACTACTAAATCGTTGTTGTAATTTATGTTGTATTTTTCCTTAATTTTAGTGTCTTCCAATTAGTGGTCATTTATTTTATCACTATGAAGTTTGTATGAAGTTTTTAATGTTTTTATTAATTAATGTATTTTGCTTTAATTTTTGTGTTTTCAATTAAGTGATTTATGTAAAAAAAAAAAATTGCATTAAAAATTTTGTATTATACACTTAATTTAGTTTATTATAAATGTTAATATAACTAATAATTAAATTAAAACAAATATAAATTAAACAAAATCATTAAATAATAAAAATGACCAAATTGGCATAAATTTAATTGATTAAGGGTAAAAGTGTGATTAAACCAAACCTTTAAACAAAGGATATAATCATAATAGATTTTATTAAATAGGGTCAAACTGTGAATAAGTTAAATTTTAGATATTTAAAAAATAGAAAAGAAAAGGTGATTTTTTGCACCATGTGAACAGTGTTGCTTTCAAATATAAATTGAATATGAACAAGAGAAATACTTGGTGCAACCGGGGCTACGAAATCTTTGCGGCCCTGGTATGCAATTTTTTTTTTTAAAACATGTGGGGCCCGCATTTTTAATGCATGGGACCCACCTTTTTTTTTTGAAAATACACACCGGGGGCGCAACGGTTACGCAGCCCCCGGTTGCACAAAGTTTTTCTCTATGAACAATGCTGCTGCCTGTTTTATATAAGCTACTCACGTACGTATATCACACAAACTTCATCTTATTTATTAACTAAACATATCATACAATTTCCTCATTTTTTTTTTACCTGCCACTTATTGATATAGCTCTCTCTCTCTCTCTCTCTCTCTCTCTCTCTCTCTCTCTCTCTCTATATATATATATAATAACAATAATATCAGAGTGTTGTATTTTAATTTCATGAGTGATTCTACCGTGGAGTTTGTTGTCAAGATTTTTAAACATAATTAAGTACAATATATAATGCTTTTGTAATTTGTGACAAATTTAAAATCTTCGTAGGTTTGTTGGATCTGGGTTGAGATGGTATGTGAATTTATAGGTTTATTTCGGTATGGATTTTGAGATGGTGGAAGAAATTGAATATAATTTACTCAAAATTAAAAAATCTCGCTGTGGACTTGCGAGATAGAAAGGAATATTCCTGTTGGCTGTTGCTGTATGAAACCTCTTTTTGATCGAACGCATATCACTTTATGATATTGTATACTCTGTAAGAATTCTATATCTATTTAAATTTGATATCCGATCAATTTGAATTTTAACTTAATTATTACTATTTCTAATAATTTAAATTCAAACTATCCAATGATTTATCTATATCAACGATTCATAATTAAATACCAGATATTATTGACCACCTAAACATATATTCTAATATTCTGACTCTGGGTGCGACAGACATTATACAAATAGACAAAGTGCTACTCCATGATAGGACTCCAAAAGTCCAAATAGAGATGCAGAGGCAGAGCGAGGACTCATTTCTATTTCAACAAACAGTGTTTGTTCATTTCTATTTCTATTTCTATTTTTTTAAGATTAAACAGAACTGAGCCTCAATCCATACGCCGCAGCCTAGAGAAAATATCCTCTAAAACAAGGCCAACATGGTTTTAATTCATGAAATATAACAACAGAAATTTTGCTACCAATATCTACTTAATTAGCTACCATCTCTCTGTCAATTTGTTTTAGATAATTTTATGAACCATCTTTTTTAAATAATAATAATAATAATAAGAAGACTTTAACATGCCCAATTCATAGGCAAAGAATGTTAAGGGGCTGTCCTTTATCGTTTTTCAGACCTATTTTCATTTTCACTTTTCGAAAATGATTTGGAATACGCGTTCGTTATCGTTTTCCATTTTGTTTTTCATTTTATTTTCAAAACAAAAACAAAAACAACATCAGTGTTAAAAGTGAAAAATTTCCAAAACCATTTTTTTGATGTTTTTCATTTTGTTTTTCACTCTAAATAAAAAACTCACATTTTTTTACTTTTTTTTTTCTTTCTTTTTTTCTTCTTGCTCGATCTCTGGTCTCCATGACTCCGGCCATCACTGTTCTTCTTCTTCCTTCGCTTCCCTCATCATCTTCTTCTTCTTTTCAGATTGCCAGAATCTTAATATTCTTCTCATTCGAACCTATTTCCGTGACAAGCAAGAGCTGAAACCACCATAAATTGAATCCTCAGAGGCCGATCTACAAAACCCAGGTAGCGTCGCTGCAAACCGATACCGGAATCAGCCGCACGCGCCTCATGCGCCACCATCAACTTCTTCTTCCCCGAATGCTCTTTCTTCTTCCTACCGCTGATCCAGCCACCACCGGCCCTTTTCGCCGCCAGCCCTAGCCGTCGCACATCCCAGCGACCTCGCCGGCACCGTTGACCTAGTCGAGCTGCAGCGGCGTTGACCTAGTTCTAGGCGTTGCAAATATTTACCAAAAAAAAAATCAACTCATTTAATTTTTGATATATTTTGGATAACCAACCGAACGCGTTTTTTACGTTTTCATATTCGTAATACAGCTTCCAAGATATGCTACCAGACGCGTTTTTGGATTTCGAAACTGAAACAAAAAACATTGTTTTCATTTTCATTTTTATTTTCAAAAAACAAAAACAAAAATAGCTTTGAAAAACGTTACAGGACGCACCCTTTGCTTCTAGAATAGACAATAGCTAGATTTTCATTTATTTATTTATTTTAGAAAAATCTTAGGTTGTTCTCGTAATTCCATTCTAACAAATCAATATAGATGGATATCTCATATACATTTAGTGTTTGATATAGACAAGTCTCGATCAACTTTTGACAATTCACAATGTCCAAAATTCGTTGAATTTCAGCAACATTCATGTCCTTCCAAATTAATTCATATTTTGACTAATTAAGTTAATGTCACTTAAAGACAATGACATGAATGGGAGAAATATGTCAATACGCTAGGCGAACACTCAATCCAATATGTAGAATCTCTATCACGTAGTATGAATAAACAGTTATACATCGTTTTAATATCATAATTACATAATATATGGTTTCATGGACGAAAGGCATAATCACGGCCAGATGAGCAAATATGGGCTTGGAGTGGGCTGCACGGGCCCATTATCGGATGGGGCAATTAAATGGGCGTTTAAGAAAGATATGATCACTTACTTTTTTATATAAAGTGGCGGTATTTACACCCTTCAGAAATTGTATCTACACTCCAAATTAGTATTTTTTTTAAAAATCCAATATTACCCTTGCTCAAAATTACTTAAAGGACTAAATAGTTTATAAGTATAAACCCCAATAATTATTAATTGATTGTATATTAATCCTTTGTAAAAAAAGAAAAAGAAAAAAGATGTTTCCTGTTTGATATTCACATATATAATAAAAATAATTCTATTTTCTCAATCCCTAACTTCTATTTTAGATACTAATTTCAATCCTCAAAGGCCACAACACTCCCCAAAGACCACAACAACCACTGTCATCAATAACCATATAACTTCATCATTAGGTCTCTCCCTTTTTTTATTTATTTTATTTTTATAACTGTCAGTTTATAGAGTCACTCAGGCAAAGAGGACAAAGAGGAACAAACCCAAAAGAAACAGGGCAATAGCAAGACCAAAACAGAACCCGAAACAGGCCAGAAAAGCAGAAAAACGAAAACACAACCAACTAGAAAACCGAGAACCCACTTTTGTTTTGTTTTTAATTTTGATTTTCTTTATTTTAGTTTATGGGTTTTGAATTTACATTATTTTTATTAGATAGTGATTAGATCTTTTGTTCATTGCTTTTGATTCAAAACCTGGGGGTCTTTGTTTCTAGTGATAATATATATATATATATATATATTGAAAAGAGAAATTATTTATTTAAATAAAAAGATATAAAATAACAATAAAGTTGATTAGATTGTGGGGGTGTACTTACAAAAATATAATACAATGAAAATAAAGAAAGGGTATTTTTGGTATTAAGTGGGGTTTATTTACAAATCAAAGATCTTTAAAATATTTTAGGGGTGTGGTTACGAAAGGGGGTGTACATATAGTTTTTAATATCGCCACTATTTTATATATATATATATATAGTGGGATTCCACAATTGTCCAACTGGCTTGGTGGTAATAGACTTTTTTAGTTTGGTAATGTCTAAATTCGAATCACTATCTACTATGTGTTATTTAAAAATAAAAATAAAATGTTTCTGACAATCATGGCCATGGCTTAGCCATAGCCTAGGAAGGAACCTATCTAGATAAAACATTATAAATGTTGTTCGATTGCTAACACAGTAACACTTGTTATTTCACGAGTTCGAAGAGATTTGAAACTCTCACCAAAATGAAATTTAAATTTGCTATAAATGATTTCTATAGTTATACGGTTTTTTTTTTTTTTTTTTTTTAAAGAGAGCCCAAAAGTAATTTTTTTTTTATTGATTCTCTTAATTCCAAAAATTTATAGATTGAATAAAATTCTAAGGCCATCTCCAACCCAAATAGTGTTTTTGATGCAACTTTTGCATTAAAATAGTGCATTTTTCACACTATTTCACTATTCTATCTCCAACCCGCTGTACCAAATTTTACACTAAAAAGAATATTCCATTTCTTTCCTTTTTATTTATTTATTTATTTTTTAATATTTCTCCACAATTAACATTTCACCCCATAATTAACATAATATTGCAATACGATAAGAAATTATGAAATTAATACATTTAAAGAAATTAAATTAAATTAAATTAGGTAAAATATTGCATTTATTATTAAAATAACTTAAACATTACATTTCATAAAATAAAAAAAGAGAAAGCATAAAAATAAAAGTACATATTGATCATCATCTAATTATCTGAATTAGTATATTCATCCCACAAATGATCTATTAAGGCATTTCAGAGTGCAATGTGGGTCCCTTTATCCCTGATTTCTCTATGTCGAGTTAGAAATTCTTGAAATCAGGTATTTTCATCTACCACCATCTCAATTTCTGGAGTTGGTGCTTCCATATGATTCTCAATTGCTGCATCAACATCACACTCATCCTCGATTATCAAGTTGTGCATAATAATGCACGTAGTCATAATATACAGAATATAATATGACTATGAATCCCCAATTTAATCGAACAAGATGACCAGTAAATCATAATATCCAGAATATAATATTCAATTTAAAATAGCGATTGCAATACACATGCTTCTAAAAGGGGGAGTGGATGACAGTTGTATCCAACTAGTTACAGCTTAGAATGTGGTTGACAATAGCTGCAAGCCCACGTGGAAAAAGTAGATACAAACAAAAACACTTTAATTCAAAAAATCCAACGCGTGAACCAGATTCATTGAACCTAGACATCCAGTACGCGTTGTTGGGCCCACTCACTCATTGGCAAACTATGTAATTCCAAAAAATATCCAAGGGCAAAAGTGTCTTTACACAGATGAGTCAATGGGTTGATAAAAAATGCCAACCATTGGATGGGTTTCCAGAGCATCTGAACCGTAGGAAACCTCTCTGCAATAATATCTCAACTTTTCCAGAAATTTGATTTTCACTTTTCCTAAAATATCAAAATAAGATATCTAAGCTAGTAAATGACAACCATTTGATGGATTGCATCACCATTTGAACTATAGGATTAAATCTCCAAAATAATATCTATACTTCTCCAGAATTCCTATCTTCACCTTTCTTAAAACCTGAAGATAAGAAATCTGATTTCAAATGCCAACCAATGGACGGATTTCCTCACCATTTGAACCGCAGGATTAAATCTGAAAAGAGTATTTCCTAGTTTTTATAAATATCAACCCACACTAAATTAAACCTATCCCTTCAAATCTCTTATCCATTTGAATCACTTATCTCTTCAAATCACTTTTCCCTTCAAATCACATTTTCCAAAAAATGTCTTCCCAAAGTTCTTTATACATACATGCAGAAGACACACACCTTTGTCAAATATATCTTGATATTTTGCAAAACCAGATCATAGGTACAAACCAATCGAAGGATATGTTCTGGTCTTGAGTTGAGAGTGATTACAACAACACCAAACAAGATAATATCATTGAACTTCGTGGCAAGAGAAGTTTGCAGTGTCGAATGCAGACTATCCTTACCGTAGTTGGGAAATTTCGGGGATTCATACGACAGATTGAAAGTCTTAATCCTAGTTGTTGTATATATAATTTCGCCAAGCAGCCACGTCATCAAAGGAGTCAATAAATGCTGAGGGACAGGTTGCCACGACACTCATTGACCAGGTCAAAGAGGAAAACGTGGACCGGTCAGCATATCAAGTCAAATAAATCAAAGATATGTACTCGCCAAAGATAGAAGCATAGTCGTCAAAGGGTAAAAACCCAGGAGGGGAGATGTTCGCCCCATCTGTGTGCTGGGCACAAACCGACTCGTCTGAAACATGAAAATAAACCCTAAACTCCCAGAAGACCCATGGCAACAAGGAGTCGCAGAAAAAGGAAAGGGCCGAAAACACATATCCGTATCTGTTACAACATGGGAATCTTAGTACAAATCAAAAAGGAAATCCTACCTCCAACAGGACAGGATCGCGTAGTAACCCTAAATTATCATGTATAAATAGAACCACCTATCCCACGAGGAGGGGGTTCGAAAACCAAAAGAGAGAAAAGCAAGAACTCGAGAGACTTGAGTGTGTAACTGAAACAAGCAAACTATAGTGATATTTTCTTGTCCTCCGGGACGCCGTGGTTTTTTCCCATTCAAGGGTTTTCCACGTAAATTGGTCTCTTGCATGCATTGAATTTCTTTCTTAATTGACGATACTTTTGATTTAATTGTTGGTTGTGTGGTAATCCAAATTTCACCGTCAACAATTGGCGCTAGAAGGAGGGGGGAATTGAACAAGAAACTCCGAAGAACCCTTGCGATTTGACAACATGAACAGCGATAAGGATGGCAACTCCAGTGGAGATCAGATTGTTGAGGCAACTGCACTAACAGGCGATGGAGCGACAACAATCGGGGAATAATCGGCGGCAACACCAGGAGCAAGAGTAACCGACCCAGGAACTCTGCAGCACTTCCAAACTGCGTTGATGAATTTGATCAGCGAGGCTAACAAAATAGGACTCTCACTTCCCATAGGCCCGGGAATCTCTTCTCCCTACGAATTAGACACACCCGGAATCCAGCCACTCGGAAGACTACGGTCATAAATCCACATTGCAACCCCTGATGCTCAAGTGAGGCAGACCCTCGAAGAAACTCCACAGGATCACCCAGAAGGTTTCGAGGAAAGAAGATATGGAAAGGGAAAAGGTGTGGCGAATGACGAATCCCTGGAGATGCAAGATCACGGACGGATACATAGGACAAATTCCAATGACACACACCAAAGGAGACGGCGGAGACGGCGGAGACACAGCTCTAGCTCATCTGAAGACAGAAGTCCCCGACAAAGAAGAGAATTACCATCCAAAAGGGTGCGGCGAAGAAGGTCTGAAAGCGCGGAGGATCAGATTGGTAGGAATTCGAATGGTAAAGACAACTATGGGAGAATGACAATCAAGAGCAGACTCGATCCAGCCGGAGAACCAACTGGCCATCGAGATGTCATTTTGCAAGAACTGTCGAGAAAGGTTTCAGCAATGGCACAGAGATATGATCGCAATGTATCTTCAGATGATGAGTCAGAAAGTCCATTCGTCGATCACATTGCTCGCACCCAATTCCCAGATAGATTCAGAATGCCAACCATTGAACAGTATAAGGAAAACAGAGATCCAAAGGAGCATGTTCACCAATTCCGTAATATTATGGCCCAGTATTCATCCAATGACGAATTGCTATGCCTCACCTTCCCGTAAACATTTCCGTGACCTCGCCTCCAGGTGGTTTGGGAGACTTCCACCCGAAAGTATAAGCAGTTTTTCAAGCCTCAGCAAAGCGTTCATAAGACAATTCATGGGAAGCGTGCAGAGAAGGAAGTCACTCGCCCACCTTTCAAATCTGAAGCAGGAGCACAATGAATCGATCAAGAAGTATCTAGCCAGATTCAAAAAAGAGGTTGCCCAAATAGAGGACGCCAGTGATGTAGCTGTTATCGCCGCTTTCACCAATGGGTTACAAAGTGGGCGACTATCCTTTGATTTACGAAGGGATAGGCCAAAAACTTATAAGGAGATGATGGAAATAGCTGGCGATTATGCATTGGCAGAAGAGGAAGAAGTAGCGCAAGTGGGTAGCTACGTACATGGCCACAAACCTGACTCAAAATCAGAGCATAAGGATAGCAAGAAGACGCAGTTGCATGATCACCAGAGAGACGAAAAGGGCCAAAAAGGACATCCAAGGGAAAACAAGGGAAACACCCGAGCCAGTAGGTTTCAAGGAAGGTATAACCATTACACCCCCTTAACTGGTAATCAGGAGGAAATACTTTCTGTGGTAGAAGACAAAGGACTTGCTAAATACCCTCGGCAACAATCAACTAATGCCAGGAGAGATACAACCAAATACCTGCCGGTTTCATAAGGATCACGGGCATGAAACTTCAAAGTGTTTCCAGTTGCGTGATCATATTGAGAGCTTGATCATAGATGGACACCTAAAAGATTTTACTTTGAAAAGTGACAAGCAAGGTGGTCGCCAAGACAACCGCCATGGGAACGGGCAGGAAAGGGGAAGTCCGAGGAGAAACAGCCCTAACGCCACTATAAATACCATCTTTGGCGGGCCCCATACTGGGAGAAGCAATCGAGAAAGGATGTCAGAAGTCCGAGAAGTAAATGCAGGACAGTAGGAATATGAAGATTAATTCTATGCAAAGGAATCCCAAGAAAGGAAAAGAAGGGCATGACCCCATAACATTCACAGCAGAAGACTCCGACGGAATTGATGTAAAACCTAATGATGCAATCGTAGTGGGAGTTCAAATTGCACATAGGGATGTCCTTCGGGTAATGATTGACAATGAAAGTTCAGCAGATATCTTAAGTGCTAGAGTGTACGATGAGCTGCGACTGGATAGGAAAGATCTAGAACCCTTCCATGTACCGCTGAAAGGTTTCGGGGGCGCAGAAGTAAGATCTTTGGGAACTGTGAAACTACCGGTGAGGTTTGGTACAGCACCATGTCAGCGAACAATCTTGTTGGATTTTGTTGTAGTCGACATCCATAACTGGCCATATAATGCTTTGCTTAGCCGACCGTTCCTTAACAAAGCCCGGGCTATCACCTCAACCCACGCGTTGAAGGTAAAGTTCCTTACAGAATTCGGAGTTGGAGAACTGAAAGGGTCACAGGAGATGGCTCGCCGCGCCAACCTTTCAATCTTTAAAGATAAGACAGGGATGGAGACCTTAAATATATTCGAGGTAAATAAAGAGGTACAGGAAGAAAATCCGGAAGCATTCGAATTGGACCCAAGGGACAAAGCAAGCAGAGAAAAGGAAGAGCCAACTGAGTTAATTGTTCTAAATGAAGCAGAATCTGATAAAACAGTCAGGATCGGAGCAAGGTTGGCTGAACAAGTCAAGAGAAATTTGACAAGCTTGCTAAAAGAGTACAAGAGGATTTTCGCTTGGAGCCATGAGGACATGCCGGGGATCGATAGAGGTGTTATTTCACACAACCTGGCTGTAAACGAAAAGTGCAAACCCGTGGTGCAAAAAAGGAGAAGCTTCAACCCAGAGAGAAGTGCAGCGATAAAAGAGGAGGTGTCCAAGTTGCTCGCCGCAGGGTCAATCAGAGAAGTTAAGTACTTAGAATGGGTGGCGAACGTGGTCCTAGTAAAGAAGAAGAATAGCCAATGGAGGATGTGCGTCGATTTCACCGACCTAAACAAGGCATGCCCCAAGGATAGCTTCCCGCTACCAAGAATCGACCAGTTGATCGATTCAACAGCCGGACACGAGACATTGAGCTTCATGGATGCTTACTCAGGTTATAACCAGATAAAAATGCATAAGCCCGATGAGGAGAAGACAGCATTCACCACAGACCAAGGGTTATACTGTTACACAGTCATGCCGTTTGGCCTGAAAAATGCTGGAGCAACTTACCAGCGCTTAGTCAACAAAATGTTCGCCAGACAGATAGGAAGAAATATGGAGGTTTACGTTGACGACATGTTGACAAAAAACATCACAGCAGATAAACATGTAGATGACTTGAGGGAGACATTTGACGTGTTGGTTAAGTACGGAATGAAGTTGAATCCCGTAAAATGCGTGTTCGGAGTACCATCAGGAAGATTCCTCGGATATCAAGTACATCAAAGAGGAATTGAGGTGAACCCCGAAAAGATCAAAGCATTGGCAAAAATGGTCTCGCCAAGAACTTTGAAGGATGTCCAGAAACTCACGGGGTGTCTGGCATCGCTGAGCAGGTTCATAGCTAAATCGACGGATCGATGCCTACCATTTTTCAAAGCTCTAAAAAAGGGTAAGGGAGTCGAGTGGAGCGAAGAATGCGAAAGGGCTTTCCAGGCTTTAAAAAATTACCTCGGGCGAGCACCACTGCTATCAAAACCAGAAATAGAAGAAACACTGTACATGTACTTATCCGTTTCTGAAGCAGCCACAAGTTCCGTACTGGTAAGACAGGAGGATGGGGCCCAGAAACCAATATACTACACCAGCAAAGCCTTGTTACCAGCTGAGACCAGGTACTCGCCAGCCGAAAAAATGGCACTCGCCCTAATAACGGCAGCAAGGAAGCTAATGCCGTATTTCCAGGCTCATAAAATCAGAGTATACACCAACTGCCCACTCAAATTAATTCTGCAGAAACCAGAGGTATCCGGCCGATTAACGAAGTGGGCGATTGAGTTAAGTGAATTCGATGTAGAATACCTTCCAAGGACAGCAATTAAAGCTCAGGCAGTGGCAGACTTTGTAGCAGAGTTCACTGAGCCAAATGTGGAAGTGGAGAGAATGATGGTAGAGCAAAATAAGAAAGTATTCAAATGGCAACTCCACGTTGACGGATCGTCAAACACGCTCGGCAGCGGGGCAGGGATAATAGTGTCAACCCCAGAAGGAGATTCAGTCGAATGTGCCTTGCGTTTTGACTTCAAAGCTACCAACAACCAAGCTGAATACGAGGCACTCATAACAGGAGTAAAGATTTGCACAATTCTAGGAGCAGATGAGGTGGAAATCTTCAGCGACTTTTAAGTCATTGTCAATCAGGTGCTAGATGAGTACCAGGCGAGAGATGAAAACATGATCGCTTACCTGGAATTAGCAAAGGAGCTGCTAGGAAGATTTAAATAATACAGAATTGTCCAGATCCCTAGGGAAGAAAACGAGCAGGCCGATGCCTTGGCCAAATTGGCGTTCGCCACAATCAACATCTGGCCCGGAACTATTTCTATGATCCATCTACTACAACCAAGTATAGTCAGATTGAAAGAAGTCGGGGCAATCTTTGGCGAGAAAGATTGCTGGATTACACCAATCAAAGAATACCTCGTCAATGATGTACTCCCAAATGATCTGTTAGAGGCAAAACGACTAAAGTACAGAGCTACGAGATATTCAGTACTCAATGGAGAACTGTACAAAAGGGAGTACTCAAGGGCATTGCAGAGATGTGTCGGATCAGAAGAAGCCGAAGGTATCCTAAGGAGTATACATAGTGGAAATTGTGGGAATCATGCTGGGGGTGTCAGTCTAGCCCACAAAACATTAAGGCAAGGTTTCTACTGGCCAACGCTATTCGCCGATGCAAAAAGGGTGGCAGCAAGGTGTGAGGCGTGTCAAAAAATTGTAAACAATATCCGCCAACCACCTGAACTCTTGCAGAGTATTACCTCGCCTTAGCCATTCGCCATATGGGGAATTGACTTGATTGGCCCAATGCCAACAGCATCCGGAGGAGCAAAACACGCCATTGTAGCAGTGGATTATTTTACCAAGTGGGTGGAAGCCGAACCATTGGTACACATAACGGAAGCAAACACTATAAGCTTTGTGAAGAAAAATATCCTGTACAGATTCGGGATACCAAACACCATCATCACTGACAATGGGACCCAATTCGATGGTAATAAATTCAGGGAGCTATGTGACAAGTATGGTATCAACAACTACTACGCCTCCCCAGCGCATCCGCAGACAAATGGCCAAACTGAAGTGGTGAACAAGATCATAAAGCACAACCTGAAAGCCAAATTGGCAGTAAAGAAGGGCAGCTGGGCAGAAAAATTACCACAGGTACTTTGGGCATATCGAACCACGGAAAGAGGTTCGACAGGTGAGACTCAATATTCCATGGCTTACGGAGCTGAAGCTGTCATTCCCGTGGAAACGTCTTTCTCTTCACCAAGAGTACAACTTTTTCAACCGGAACTTAATGTTGATATGTTAAAATGCGGTCTGGATGAGTTAGAAGAGAGAAGAGAACGCGCACAGATAAGAAACACTGCGTACCAACAGAGGGTAGCCAGGTATTACAATTCGCATGTGCGTGAAAGGAGGTTCACACTCGGCGACTTAGTGTTGAAAAGGGTGAACCCAGGAACCAGAGACAAAGTTGCAGGATCACTCGCAGACAAATGGGAAGGGCCTTATCAAATCACAGGCATAGCTGGTCACGGGGCATATCGCATTACCCGGGAGGGTTTTGGCGAACTACCTCGGCCATGCAATGCGCAGTACCTAAAGATATATTACCCTTGACCTTTTATATTGCCTCTAGGATTTAGTTCAATGTTTTTTATTTTAGGTAGTTTTTTTAGCATTCTTTCTGTGTTGCTGTTTTGACAAAAGTCGTAGGAAATATCCAATAAAGAGTAATTTATTACTAAGAATTCGTAACTTGACTCGCCAGTCACTCAAGGCATTCGCTGTCATGTATCACGAAATACCATTGCGTAAAGATGAGTTTTATACTCACAACAATGAGAAGGAGCAGCGACCCTCGAAATTAAAGTAGGCCAAAGGTGACTGCGTCGCTATAGCCCAAGCTATAAAAATTGGTGATCGCCACTACAAGGGGTATAAAATCCCCGGAAAGAAGCGAGAAGCCCCAATCAAAAGTATAAAAATCCCGAAATCAAGGTAAAGAAAGTCAGCTGAATACAACAAAGTATGCTAAAAACTTGGTGTGTGGGCGAGTACGCCCTGAAAAGCACCAAGTACGCTAGAACTCAGCAATGGCAGCTGAATAAATAAAAACATGTTAAACACTTGGTGTACGGTCGGATACGTCCTGACAAACACTAAGTACGCCAAAACCGAGCAACGGCAGCTGAATATAGCAAAATATGCTAAAAACTTAGTGAAACACTAAGCAAAAATTCAGCGAATAGCAGCTGAATACACAAAAATATGCTAAAGACTTGGTGAAACACTAAGTAAAGCCGAAAACTCAGCAATGGCAGCTGAACAAAAGTAGAAACTAAAGGAGTTATAAATTAACTTATAAAAAAATCATTTACAATTGGAGCTGCAAAAAGATATAAATATTTACAAATTAAAGACCTAATCTCAACTAGCTGCAGGAGGTCCCTCGCTGTCTTCCTCATCTTCGATCTCCTCTTCAGAAGGCCAGGTAACTTCTTCATCCCCCTCCGGCATAAAAGGGCCATAATCCCTGCCGGTAACAGAACCCAAATTAGGTTCAGCACCAGAACCAGAAAAGCTGCCCTTCTGACCGGAGTAGTAAGTGTTGAAGACACGCTTACTGGGAATTCTAAATGCATAGGATGAGGCTCAGTCCTGTTATAACGGCAGTGGGCTTTCCATCGTTTTATCTGATCTGTAATTGAACCCACTCCGCTGGCCATATGCTGTTGAAGAGACTTGTCAAAGCGCCTTAAAGCTTTTTCATTCGAATGATCCTTCATGGTGAAGAACTTCTTTGACTGCCTCATGCCTCGCTCAAACTCGCGCAGCAAAAGCGCATCGTAGGCAGGGGATCTCTTGAAACGATTAACTGCTTCAACCTCCAGCACGGCTTTAAGATCATTCAAAATGACTTCATGCGAGGACAACTGGTTGCGCAGGTCCAAAGCCTCACGCTCAGCTCTCTCTTTTGCCTCCGCGAGTAATCGCTCAGCCTCAAAGCTTACTGCGAGCGATTCTTGACTAACGGAGAGCTGCTCTCGCAGCGAACGACTCTTTTCCTCAGCAGCAGCCAATTTATCTTCAGCGACCAGTTGGGCTGAAAGATAACCATCTACAGATTCCCTCAACTGAGCAAGTTGCTGAGTATGGACTTCCTCAGCAGATAGTTTCTCAGCAAGTACAACATGAATACCGCGAGAGACTCACCAGGGAGTGGCAATTGAAGAAAAATTCCATTTTCTTGTTACAAGACTTGCTCTTCACGTGCTCCCAGCCCTCACCAACATAAACATTGTTGTTCATTATATGTGAGCAAATTTCCGCAGCCGTGAAATCTGAAAGGGAAAGAGACCTCTCTCCCTCACCAACTTTGGTTGGATCCACGGGAGGAACTTCATGGGCAATACCCGAACCTGACGCAGAAGCCCCAGTTTGCTTTGATGGCTCCGATTTATCAGTTGGCCCTGGCTGACCAGATGGCCCAGGTTGATTAGCAGGAGATACGTTCGGCTCACCCACAGCCGCCGGAGGAGAAGCTGCACCAGTCGGGGAGGAAGCAGGAACATTCGACCTATTAACTCCTTCAGAAGGTGGAGACACCACCTCACTCATCCCGCCAGCAAGGGCCTCAGGAACAGTTGTTTGAGTAGAGGGAGTCTCGGCGAGTACAGGCCCATCGGCACCCTCCTCGTCCGAAGAAACAACATACTACACAACTCTTGACGCTCGCTTTGGAGGTCGAATGATGTGATCAGGGGTGCCCTCAGCCGGGCGTTTGCCCCTGCCAGTCCTAGGAGTCAGGTCATTTGCATGATCAATGGGAGTTTCAGGAACATCCGTATCAAAAATAGGAATGTCACTAACTGGCCCTGAAACTCCGACTTTCTCTTTTCCCTTACGACTGGGGGTAGCCTCAACAGGAGTAGTCGCAGCAGTAGTCACAGGAGGCATACTCGCAGCAGTTTTTGGATACATAGGTGGCTACCCCAACTCAATACCTTCCCCAGCGATATTCCCCACTTCCTCACCATCTGATTGATCATCAACATCCGGGCTAGCAATTCCTTCTTTAGCCAAGCTCGCGGCATGTCTTTTGCTGGCTGCCTCACAATTCTTTACTGCCCGGGCTTGCAAATCGCAAACCGTATCAAAGTCCATCACTGCGAAAGATAACCAAATGTCACTAACAGGATAAACAAAACAGTAATATAAAAAAGAAGAAAAACTTACGAAACTTACGGCGAGGAAGCCTGGCAGGTAGGCGTGAGAAAACCCGTTGGGCGATCATTTTCTCCTCATCCAAGAGGAAAGATCTACCCCTTTCATCCAAAGGAATGATGGCTGCCGCAGCTAGATGAGAGACCTCAGCATCCGACAAAGCAGGAACTGCCAAAGAAGGAGAAATGAAGTGCCTGGGGACCTTCTTCGCCGAAAAATTACGGCGGCTGCTGGCAGACACATCTCTGCCCCACTCGCCACTAGCGAAAAACTAGCTATTCTTCCACCTTTTATTCGAAGTGGGAAAGCCCCAAATGAAACCCTTCTTCTTCTCGTCGCTAGAAACCTCCACCTGACCAGGGTTCGCCACACCCTCAGGGATCCAATTCTCTACGGGCGAAGAGAGAAGGAAATACGTACCGCCATTGCCCGCCTGTCTTAATGTATAAAAATAGCGGATCTCACGAGGCGTAGGAGGTCCATAACCCTTCAATTTCCACATCAGACACAAGCACATCAATATCCTGTAACTGTTTGAGGTGAGCTGGGCCGGTGAAATCTGGGTCTCCGCTAGAAATCTGGCGATAAAGGGCTGAAGAGGGAGTGTAACCCCATAATTGAGTATGGTGTCATAAATGGCGACCACATTCTCAGGAGGATTCCACACTGCTCGATCACCCGGTAGAGTCAAAGTGACAGCATTTGGAATGTCAAAGCAGCTCCTGTATTTGCGAAGTTCGTCCTCGCCAACCACGTTAACCTTACAATCAAAAGAACATGGGCGATCAGCTGTGAAGTACAATCTACTCTTCTGATGATCTTCAACATTAGAATCGACGGTGGTTTGGGCATCCAGCAGAGACTTTCGAGGAGCCCTAGAAGCTCGTCGTTTACTGCCACTTTGTTTAGAAGACCTTGTCATCGTTGGAGAACTACTATCAAAAGATGAAGGAGAAGGAGAAGGAGAAGGAGAAGGAGAAGGAGAAGGAGTGTTAGGAACAGAATTTTCCTCAGAAGAAGGAATATAGACAGAAATCGGGGTTGGGGAATCCGGATGAAAATTATGAATCAAAGATTCAATTTTGTCCGCAGTACGTTTGTCACCAAGCTCCATAGCTTGCATTATTTGATTAAAAAGAGAAGAACGTAAGGAGGGATCCATGAAAACTCACCAGAAAAACCCTAGGTTCGGAGAATGAGCAGGAGATTTGGGGACGCCAAGAAATAAGCACGATCGAGTTCAAAGATGAGCCGTTTGACAATAAAATAAAATAAAAGAAATTTATGGCAGAAGTTTCTAAGGGAGAAGAATAGGAGACAATGAAGGAACTCTGTTTTGAGAGAAAAAAGATATTAATGGAGACGTGAGAGGATGGAGGAGAAGGAGAAACGATCGGGTATTAAAAGAGGGAGTTTTGAAATTCAAAAGGAAAAAGATCAGATAAAAAGATATTTGGTTAAAGTGAGTGACGGTCACAATGACTGGCCGCAACAGTCACCACCAAGTAACAGACATGTGGCACCTCAGGGATCACCGATCAGTCAAAATGTGCCTTCACCTGTCAAATGAGTGGAAGCGCCAGAAATTGTGTGGCAAAAAATGAAGGCTTGCACCGGAAGAATCAACTAACAAATTCAAACACGTGGTAAAAATGAAAAAAGGGGGGGGGGGGGAGAATTATTTGCGAAATGCTCCAAAATTTTATAAGTATGGATATAAATACTACTCGCGGAGGCAAACAAATTAGAAACCTAAGTCGTTCGCTCAGCTCGAAATATTTATGGGGGTATTGTTGTATATATAATTTCACCAAGCAGCCACGTCATCAAAGGAGTCAATAAATGCTGAGGGACAGGTTGCCACGACACTCATTGACCAGGTCAAAGAGGAAAACGTGGACCGGTCAGCATATCAAGTCAAATAAATCAAAGATATGTACTCGCCAAAGATAGAAGCATAGTCGCCAAAGGGTAAAAACCCAGGAGGGGAGATGTTCGCCCCATCTGTGTGCTGGGCACAAACCGACTCGGCTGAAACATGAAAATAAACCCTAAACTCCCAAAAGACCCATGGTAACAAGGAGTCGCAGAAAAAGTAAAGGGCCGAAAACACATATCCGTATCTGTTACAACATGGGAATCCTTGTACAAATCAAAAAGGAAATCCTACCTCCAACAGGACAGGATCGCGTAGTAACCCTAAATTATCATGTATAAATAGAACCACCTATCCCACGAGGAGGGGGTTTGAAAACCAAAAGAGAGAAAAGCAAGAACTCGAGAGACTTGAGTGTGTAACCGAAACAAGCAAACTATAGTGATATTTTCTTGTTCTCCGGGACGCCGTGGTTTTTTCCCATTCAAAGGTTTTCCACGTAAATTGGTCTCTTGCATGCATTGAATTTCTTTCTTAATTGACGATACTTTTGATTTAATTGTTGGTTGTGTGGTAATCCAAATTTCACCGTCAACACTAGTGGTGCTTCGGAAGCCGATATTGTGAGTATTTGTTAAAATTAAAGTTGTAGAAAAATTATATTTAATATTGAATTTTAACAATATATATTTGTATCATTTTTGCAGATAAACCGGGCCAAAATCTTATTAACACAAGATAACAAATACAAAAATGGATTCAAGTTTGACCATGTGTGGCCCATCCTCAAAGATATGCAAAAATTTGCAAATAATGATACTGCAACATCAACCTTTCAAAGGCAAAGTGGTCATTTTGTATCATCACATGAAGACTCTCCAACTCCAGAGTCTCCCACAATAGCATCTCCTGGACTATCTTTATTTTCTTTGAATATAACTAGTGATGACGTTGGGGGTAGTTCATCTCAACAGCCCGCTGGGGTGAAGAAAGTGAAATTGAAAAGGAGGGTTGAGGAAGAAAGTTAAAAAATTATTGACACTTTGAAAGAAGGACAAGAAAAACTCATAGAAGTTTATAAAAAAAAAAAAAAACAATCAGGTGAGGCAAAGATCTGACGATATTATGGAGAGAAAATTGGAGCTGCAGGAAACCAAATTTGTAATGATGGATTTGAATACCATAACTGATCCAAACTGACGCGAGTTTTTGCATCATGAACAGTTGAGAATTATGGCAAAACGAGCTTAGCAACGAGGCCAGGGATCCCAAAATACATCTGGGTCTTTTGGTGTTTTTTTCAATAATCTCGGAGGATCTGGAAATAGTCTTCTAGACTACTAAATCGTTGTTGTAATTTATGTTGTATTTTTCCTTAATTTTAGTGTCTTCCAATTATTGGTAATTTATTTTATCACTATGAAGTTTTGTATTTCGTTTTTAATGTTTTTATTAATTAATGTATTTTGCTTTAATTTCCGCTGTTTTGAATTAAGTGATTTATTTTTAAAAAAATTGCATTAAATTTGTTTAATTATACACTTCATTTTAGTTTATTATAAATGTTAATATCAATAATAATTAAATCAAAACAAAATCATTAAATAATAAAAATGACCAAATTGGAATAAATTTAATTGATTAGGGTACAACTGTGATTAAACAAAACTTTTAAATAAAGGATATAATCATAATAGATTTTAATAAATATGGCCAAACTGTGATTTTATAAAAATATAAGGATGAAAAAAAAGTCGAGCGGCATTTTTGTGCAAGATGAACAATGTCGCGCAATATATTGCGCGACATTGTTCATCCTGGCAAACATGGCGCAGGGGATGCAGCTGGGTCGAAGGAGATTTTTGCTAAAAAAGGAAGATGGTGCAGGGTTGGAGATGGTCTAAGGACAAACTGAGTAGTACTTATCTAGTTCTGATTTGGCAACCAGAAAAAACATGTAGGATTTTATATTCAGAAATCTTCAATTAATGGAGTGTAATGCTACTATATACATACATACACATACACAAATATATATATATATAGTCTTTCTATTATCGGTTCGAACTAACAGTAAATATATCAGGACGAAGAATGTTGACCACATATTATGGAGAAGTTTTGACAAGTGCATACACTTTGAGTCAAAGCATGTAAATCTAGTAGTCCACATTTCAATATCCTAATAAAGTTATATCAAGATGCACTGATAGGAACGGAACCGTATATATATAAATATTCAAGTCAGTGCACACTCATATAATTTTATTAGTGCATTGGATGTTGACCATTAGATTTACATACTTTGACTCAAAGTGTATTTGTCAAAACTTCTCCATAATTAGTGGTCAATATGCATTAGTACTGATATAGTTACATCAGTACGCACTGATGTGAACAAAACCGTATATATATATATATATTAAAAACGTATAATCCACTATTCAATACTATTAAAAAAATTCCTTCTTTTGCATATCCTTATAGTTATAAACTTATAATAGAGATGATAGTACTACGTACCACATATGTATTGTCTGATATTAACAGATTCCAACAGTACTATTGTAACAATTGTAAATGTAATATTTTTTTAAAAAAAAATAAAAAAAAATCCTTCTTTCTACAACTGTGACAAAATATCGTGAGTGGGAGCAGCTTGTAATTTAAAAATAAAAATAAAAAATAAAAAATTCCTTCATTTTGATTCTTTACTTCATGACGTGTATTATACAGAATATAAAAATGCCACTAACAGAGAATTCTCTACAAAGTAGAAAAAATTGTCTGGGATAATTTAAAAAAAAAAAAAAAAACTTTATTTGAGTCCTGTGATTTTGCTGCACAAATCAAGTCTTGTATTTGGTCTGATGAATGGGTGCTTCATCGTCTACTTGTTCATCTTCCAACACCACCACCAACCATGAAAGAAAGTATGATGTGTTCCTCAGTTTCAGAGGTGAAGACAGTATCAGTGACAGTTTCAAAAGCCATCTGTGTGGTGCTTTGTCTCAAAAACACATTGAGACCTTCGTTGATGATGACAAACTCAAGAGAGGAGACGAAACCTCACCAGTCCTTTTCAAAGCAATCGAAGAATCAAAGATTTCGGTTGTCATTTTCTCCAAAGACTATGCTTCTTCAAAAGGGTGTTTGCGTGAGCTTGCAGAGATTATTAGGTTCAAGAAAATGAACAAGCAGATTGTCATACCTGTTTTCTACCAAGTTAATCCATCCGATGTACGTAAGCAAACTGGGAGCTTTAAGGATGCTTTTGCTAAGCATAAACAAGTATCTGGAGAAGAGTTGCAGACATGGAGAGAAGCTTTGACTGAAGCATCAAATCTATCTGGATTTGATTCCTCTGTAACTAGGTAAATCCAACTCTGTTATCTTACAAAAACCGCTAATTTCTATTATTGGTAACTATGTCATGTAATTAAGACTCTCTAGTACTTTGATCATTTCACTTGCTAGCTTGCTTTTCAGGATGGCATATGTTTGTATTATGATATTTTTATTGGGGTGTGATTCAATTTAACTCACTATAGATTGTTTGTTGTTTGCATTTTTAGGCCTGAATCCAGACTTGTAGATGAAATAGTCACAGATGTTTTGAAGAAATTGAATGTTATGTTTGCTTCAACAGATTTTAGAGGTCTAGTTGGAATAGATTCACGTATTGAGAAAGTTAAATCGTTATTATGCATGGAAACGTTAGACTTCCGAGTTGTAGGAATTTGGGGCATGGGTGGTATAGGGAAAACAACCATTGCTGAAGCTGTTTTCAACCAAGTTTCTTGTCAGTTTGAAGGTTGTTGTTGTTTCGTTGCAAATGTTAGGGAAGAATCAGAAAATTGTGGTGGATTAGTTCATCTAAGAGATAAAGTTCTTTCCCAGATATTAGGGGAAAATCTAAATTTAGGCACTCCCAATATACCCCCAATAGTTAAGCGAAGGCTCCAAAGCAAAAAGGTTTTCATCGTTCTTGATGATGTGAATAGTTTGAAACAATTAGAAATCTTGGCAGGAGGGCTTGATCGATTTGGTCCTGGAAGTAGAGTTATCATCACAACTAGAGATAAGCAATTGCTTCTTAATTTTGTAGCAGCATATAACATATATCAGGTTGAGGCGTTGGACAAGCGTGAAGCTCTTCAACTTTTTTGCAAATGTGCCTTCAAAGAGGATCATATTCCCAAAGATCTTATGGTGTTCACTCACAGGGCAGTAGATTACGCCAAAGGCAATCCTTTAGCACTAAAAGTGCTAGGTTCCTCCCTGTATCAAAAGAGTGAACAAGATTGGGAAAGTGCATTGCGTAAGTTAAATAAGATTTCTAATCCTGAAATTCATAATATATTGAGAATCGGATATGATGCACTGGATCGTGAGGAGAAGAATATATTACTTGACATTGCGTGTTTCTTTAAAGGAGAGTATAGCAACCATGTAATAGAGCTACTAAATAGCTGTTACTTCTCTGCACAAGCTGGACTTAGTGTTCTCGTTAATAAGTCTCTGATAACAATATCAGCCACCACGATAAATATGCATGATTTATTGCAAGAAATGTGTTGGGAAATTGTTCGTCAAGAATCCTTCAACAAGCCAGGGGAACGTAGTAGGTTGCATGGTCATGAGGATGTTAGTCGCGTGCTAAAGAGAAATACTGTAAGTACCTAATATATTTGGTTTTGTTTCTTATATTAGATTGAGGTTCACTAATAAATTAACCTGCACATATTGTCTTCAATTAAATGGTTCTGTATGTACTAATTTGACAAAGTGTTTCCACGTCATAACTTATTTTTTACTCTTTGGTTATAAGGGAACTGAATCGGTTAAAGGCATACAGCTAGATATGTCTAAAATAAAGAAAATAGATTTGAGTTCTCAAGCTTTTGAGAACATGTGCAATCTTAGATTTCTCAAGCTCTACGATTGGACTCGACGTTTTGGAGACCCCACAAATATCTCTAAAGTGCATCTTCCCTTTGGCCTGAATTCTCTCCCGAATGGATTGAGGTATCTAAATTGGCACGGGTATCCTTCGAAAGTATTGCCATCAAATTTAAGTCTGGAAAACCTTGTTGAACTTGAGCTTTTTGATAGCAATGTTGAGCAACTTTGGGAAGGCAAAAAGGTATGATTTGCATATAAGTATGTATTTCATTCTTTGAGTAAATACTGTCTGTAGTTCTTATATAATTAACGACTTAATTATCCAATCATTTTTACTAAATTTTGTTACAGAATGTCCCGAGGTTGAAAAGGCTTATTCTCGGACACTCTTAGCAATTGACTAGGATCCCGGATCTCTCAGGTTCCCCATATCTTGAGGTTATAGATCTTGTAGATTGCAGAAGCTTGCTTGACATTAGCTCTTCTATTCAACATCTGAACAACCTTAATTACTTGCGCCTTAAGGGATGTGAAAGTCTTAGAAGCTTTTCAAGAGATGTCTATTTTGAATCTCTTAAAGATCTTGATCTCTCTTCGTGCATTAATCTCATGAAGTTTCCACAAATTTCAGGGAGTATAAAGATCTTAAATTTAAACAGGTTTGAAATCGAAGAAATTCCGTCATCAGTTGAGGGTCTAACTAACCTCATTTCGTTAGATGTTTCAGATTGTTCAAGGCTTAAACATATTTCCATCAACATTTGTAAAGTGAAATCTCTGCGTTATCTATATCTTAAGAACTGCTCCAAACTTGAGTATTTTCCAGAAATTTTGGAGACAATGGAACGTCTGGAAACTCTTGATTTATCTGGAACAGCAATTAAGGAGCTACCCCTTTCGATTGAACATTTGAATGGTCCTTTGAAATTATTTCTTAGGGGTTGCAAAAATCTTGAGACGCTTCCAAGTAGCATCTCTAATTTAGCATCTCTAATTGAGCTCGATCTTTCTGATTGCTCAAAACTGGACAAGTTGCCAGTGAACATGGGGAATTTAAAGTCCTTAGAGAATCTTTCAGCAGGCAGAGGTGTTGAAAGTCAACTACCATCCTCTACAACAAGTTTGAGATCTCTTATAGAGTGTTTGGCATTTCGTCCTTCATCAAGTTTATCATTCTCTTTGGAAGATCTATGTTTAAACAATTGCAACCTGACAGAAATTCCAGAAGATATCGGTTGTTTATCCTCATTGAAAACGTTAGAGCTATGCAGGAATGATTTTGAGAGTCTGCCAACAAGCATCAAACAACTATCTAAGTTGGAAAAGCTTTTACTAAACGATTGCAATATGCTTCGATCAGTAACAGTGCTTCCAGTGAATCTATTCATTTTTGAAGCAATGAATTGCAAGCAGCTCTGGTCATTGCCAAATACATCCGAATTTGCAGAATTCATAACATCTGAACGCCGCAACACTTGGAGAAATACACGTCTCACAAAGTTAGACTTCATGTTTACAAATAGCCCAAAACTTATTGAGAAAGCATTCAGCAATGTTTTCGCAGAGTCACTACAAATAATTAAGCAAATGAGAATGGTAAGAAAGATAATTTTCTCGCATACTCCACCCCTTTTCTGTCTTTTAATCTCTTTCTCATTCAAAATATTTATCATTTGTTATCATGTTGCAGAAGTATCAAAAAGAGGTTCGTGTTAGCATTTGTTATCCTGGAAGTAAAATTCCTGAGTGGTTCCGCCATCAAAGTCACACATCTTCAGTAAATATTCAATTGTCTACACATAATTGCTCTAATCGTAAGTTCCTGGGACTTGCTTTATACGCTGTTATTGCATTTAAGGGATATCGTTACACTGAGGAATTTTCTGTTGGGGTCCCTTATGTGTGCTGTTTTCAAACCAACTGTGGTGATCGGGTTACATACAAAGGCGAATTGACTTTTCATGCTGACCGAAACTATAAAGAGGGCATATTCATTAACTCAGATCACGTCATTTTAGGGTATCATGAATATTCACATGGTAAGCTAAGTATGGATGACTTAGCAAGTTTTAAAGTTATGTTCAAGGCTCCAAAAGATAGCTCTCCAAGGATCCCTCTTAGAGGATTTTCAAAAATAGAAGATCTGTTCAGGGGTCTAGATACCAGCCAAAGTTGCAGACTGAAATATTGCGGGGTATGTCCAATATATGCAGAGCCTGAAATAATCCAAACCAGCATTTCCGATGAGAAATTTGATTCCACCAATCAAGATTTGGTACCAGATCCTAATACAATTCCAGAAAATAAATTGACACTCTTCATTAACAACAAACTTGTTCCATTTTTTCGGATTTCGCGTGACAAAGTTGGCTTGTGGCTCTTCTACTGTTGGATTTTCCTTGCCTGTCTCTTTTGTGGACTATGTGTTTTTGGGATGCTGGTGTTTCTTGTGCTTCAACTGTCTGCTCGATGTGAAACTTACCTGTCATCTCATGTACAAAATACGCTTAGTAAGTAATTTCCAGCAACACCAAGTCAATTATTCATATTATTGTACTGGAAAGTCTATTCTTAATGTAGAAAGATATCTATGATTTAGTAGTAACTTTTAGTACAATTTTAACATTATTTTTTAACTTTTAGAATATCATTATTATGAATTTTACTACTTGTCTGATGTACAAAATATGCAGGATGATATTCATTGTTCAAAGTAATAAAAATGATGTCTTTGTATACATGAGTTGTGATATACAGATACTTCAAAGATCAAAATTTATCATAGAAATAGGACTTTTTCTAATGCTTTGAGTGGACCTTATATTTTGTTCATATATATATATTTTTTCTTTTGGTTTGGTGCTAGTCAAAAGAATCTGAGAACAGGAGGATAAGCATGTGAGCATGTCCTGCTTCTATATACCGGAAAGGCCTCCACCTTAAATTGTACAGATCTCTCAAACCACATATTCGGTTGCTTTTCACAAATAGGTGATCCTCTTCAACCCTACAAAAAGCTGTCTTTATGTAAATAAAGAATGCATACATGTTGAATTTAATGCAATTAATGCTCTTAATTTGATGATAAATCACTCAAATATAATCATGTGATTCATGCTTGTGCTTTGATTATGGAATTTTCCATCTCAGGGATAAGGAAATAGCTGAGGAATTCATGGACAATGTTTTTGTCAAAGGCAGGAAGCTTTTTGCATTGCCATCATGAACATTGTCCATGAATTTGTATATTTAATTGCTTTAACATTTTTTTTTTTTTTTGGTTAAATGAAACGAGTTAGTTCGAGTCAGGTTTGGGTCACCCTACCACATTCGGGTTGGGTTTGGGGCAGAAATCAAAAACCCATTCAGGAAAAGGGTCGGGTTCGGGGCAACTTACTAAAATCGGGTTTCGGGTTTGGGGCTTTCCAGTCCAACCCGTTGCCATCCCTAGGCCATGGCCTCTCTAGAGTCCAGATTGAGGGAAGCTAGACTTTCAAATTTAATCAATTTTAGGGGTGCCAACTAAGAATGTTTGAATGTTTGCAGTATTTTCTGCTGTGTTTCTTCTTCATTCATTCGTATGTTATATACAAATTACAATCAATCAATCTTCTTAATAGTCTCCTAGAGTCATGGAGAGTATCAAGGTGATAATAAACATAGATTATAATCAATCAATCTTCCTAATAGTCTCCTAGAGTCATGGAGAGTATCAAGGTAATAATAGAGCAAGATTACAGTCAATGATACATGATTGTTTCTTAAAGAATGTCAATAAAACATGAAAGAGTTATGGAGGAGATTGGATGACAGATTTTATTCTATCATGCCCCCGCAGGATTGAGCTTCCATCTCGGATGCCAATCTTGGATCAATGGAGAAGAAATTGTTTTTGAGATAATGCCTTGGTGAGAGAGTTTGGGAGTTGATCATTGGTATGCACATGTGATACTCGGAGATGATGCGCAAGAACTTGTTCTCGAACAAAATGAAAGTCAATAGCGACATGCTTTATGTGGGAGTGAAATACCGAATTCTTACAAACATAGGTGGCTCCAATGTTGTCACAAAAAATTGTGGGAGTAGAAGTAGAAGAGACTCGAAGATCATGAAATAGGTTTGTAATCCAATTGAGCTCGGCCGCAGTGGAGGCGATGGCTCGATATTCTGCTTCGGTGGAGTTACGAGCAACTGTTCTTTGTTTCTTAGAGGCCCAGCTGATCGGAGATGCACCAAGAAAAACAACATAAGTTGAAGTAAACGTGCGATCATCAGCATTCCCAGCCCAATATGAATCGGAGAAGGCATGTAGTTGAGGACTTGGTTCTCTGCGAAGAAAAAATGCCATGACTAGACGTTCATTTCAAGTACCAAAGAAGCCGTTTAACAGAGGACCAATGAGTAGAAGAGGGTGAATGCATGTATTGTGATAGATGATTAACTGCAAAAGAAATATCTAGCCTGGTGAGTGAGAGATATTGTAAAAAACTGAGTACTTAACGAAACTGAGTAGGATCAGTTTTAGGGCTTCCATCATGAAGAGTTAAGATATCAGTTGGAGATAGAGGTGTTGATACTTCTTTAGCATCCATCATATTGGTTTTGATAAGAAGATTTGTGATATATTTGCGTTGAGAGAGGAAGATACCACTTGAAGTACAAATAGCTTCAACCCCTAAAAAATAACTCAAGGATCCAAGATCTTTGAGAGAGAATCATGTGGCCAAGAGCTTAAGAAAGTGGTTCACCGAAGATGTGTGATTGTCGGTTACAATGATGTTATCGACGTAGACCAAGAGAAAAACAGTGAATGAAGGAACCTTGGTGAAAAATAAAAAGAGAACTATCTGATTGTGAATTCACAAAGCCTTGGAGAAGTAGAAACCGATGGAGTTCATGATACCAAGCCCGAGGAGCTTGACAAAGACCATAAAGGGCTTTACGCAGCTTGCATACATGAGTGGGAAAATTCGGATGTTTGAAGCCAGAAGGTTGTTGCATATAAACATCATCTGTAAGAGTGCTTTGCAAAAACACATCATTCACATTGAGTTGGTGCAAGTCCCAAACCATAAGAGACAGTAAGAGTGAGGATGACTCTTATGGTTGTAGGCTTGACAACTAAACTGAATGTGTCAGTAAAATCAACACCGAGACGCTGATGGAATCCTAGCAATTAGTCTTGCTTTGTAATGAGCAATTGATCCATCTGGGTTTCGCTTAATCCTGAAAATCTATTTACAACCAATAATATTATGTGTAGGGTGAGAAGGTACAAGGTTCCATGTATGGTTATTAATGAGGGCATCATATTCTTCACTCATGGCCTTTCGCCAATGAGGAAATTGTTAGGCTTGTTTGACAATGGTAGGTTCCAAGGAATAAGAGTCACGAGTAGTAACATGAAGATCTAGTATTTTTTTTAGGCTTAAAGATGTTGTTTTTGGACTGAGTAACCATTTGAGGTTCATGTATTTGTGAAGAGGGAGATGAGGGTAAAGGTAAATAAGGAGAAGAGCCACATACCTGAGTGTCTTCATGATCCGAATTTGAAGTATTAGTAACCTTTATGTCCGAGGAGGAAGAAGAGGACGCCAAGTTTTGAGAGACATACTTTGCTTCATCACTAAGTGTAGAGTTATGGGAGGAGTTGACTTTAGAGGGATTGAGAATCGGTAAAGATGGAGGATTTGTTTTCTTGCCATATTTGAGATATTAGGTAAGGAGGAATTATGTGTGGTAAATGGGGAGAGATTAGGAGGATACCATTGAGGCAAATAATCAGGTTTGTATCGTGTTTCATTGAGGGAAGTTTGGAAAAAGGAAATTGAGTTTCAATGAAAATGACATGTCGAGTTACATAGGTTTTATTGGTGGAGGGATCAAGACACACATAGGAGTTGTGAGAGAGGGAATATCCAATAAATGCACATGGTGTTGACCGCGGTTGCAATTTGTTGGAGTTAGATTGTTATAGATTAGTATTAGTTTTATTTATTTATTTAGATAATAAGAGATATGAGTGTTTCACTCAATCTCATTAGGATAGAATTTTATTGTATTAGCAATTATCTTAACTAGTTAGAGAGTAGTAGAGTCTTAGGCAGTATCACATACTGATCTACATGTATTTAATTTGTTATTCTCTTCATTGTGAGATTAAGTGAAATAAACTCTTTATTCTCTCATTTCACTCTTCATGGTATCAGAGCCTGGCTCTATACAATCAAAAATCAGATGTCATCCCTAAACCCATCAGATATTGCCTCCTCCTCAAATATGGAAGCTGCCGCTACAAACAATAATGGTGGCGGTGGCTCCCATAACCCAAACTTTCCTTATCTAGCCATCACTAGCCATAAATTAAATGGACATAATTATCTTCCCTGGTACTAACCCGTCTCTATATCTATCTGTGGGAAAGGGAAAGATGAGTATATCACCAGAACTATTGTATCACCTGCAAAAGAGGATCCAGCCTACAAAAAGTGGAAGAGTGAGAACAACATGGTTATGGCATGGCTCATAAATTCCATGAATAGCGATATTGGGGAAAACTTTCTCCTCTATGAAAGTGCTAAAGAAAATGGGACGCAGCAAAGGAAACATATTCTAGGAGTGACAATACTACCGAGCTATTCGGAATCGAAGGTGTTATCAATGACCTATGCCAAGGCGAATCAACGGTCACCTAGTTCTTTAATTCTCTCACAAAACTATGGCATTAACTAGATTTATTTGAGAAGTATACATGGTCCTATACGAAAGACGAATCCCTATACAGGGAGATTGTGGAGCAGAAGAGGATTTTTAAGCTCCTCCTAGGCCTGAATAATAGCCTGGATGAAGTAAGGGGACGAGTACTGGGAACAAAACCTGTTCCTAGTATCCGAGAAGTTTTCTTAGAAATCAGAAGGGAAGAGAGCCAGAAGAAGGTGATGCTAGGGTCCTCGGTGAAGACAGAACCAAACTCTAATGTCACCACAGTAGACAATTCAGCATTACCAGTCAAGGGACCACAAAACAACAACTTTGAAAATCGACCTAGAAGGGGTAGACCATGGTGTTATCACTGACGGAGACCTGAACATACTAGGGAAACCTGCTGGAAATTACATGGTAAACCAATGGATTGGAAACCTACCCGTTCTTTGTATGACAAAGAAAGCCGAGGTAACCTTGTTACAGGGAATGAGGAGTCCAAACTATTTAGTAAAGAACAGATGGAGTTACTACAAACACTATTTAGCCAATCATCGATTCCAACATCATCAATCATTGGATCTGGATCAGTAGCTCAAGTAGGTAATTGCTTATCTGCATTCAATGTTAATAAAGAAAAATTCAGCCTTTGGATCGTGGATTCTGGGGCCTCAGATCATGACAGGTAACCCTAAACTCTTTCAAACTTACACCTTAATTCAAGATAATTCATTTGTCAGAATTGCTGATGGATCTTTATCCGAAGTGATAGGTTCAGGTTCCATCAAAATCTTTGAAAAACTCACTCTTAATTCAGTACTTTTGGTCCCACAACTAGACTGTAATTTGCTATATGTTAGTAAACTCTCACATGATTTGAATTGTTTGGCTAAATTCTATCCAACTCACTGCATTTTTCAGGATTTGGATTCGGGGAGGACGATTGGCAATGCTAGTATGCACGCAGGACTCTATTTACTCAAAGTGGAAACCAATTCTAAACAACAATCTCAAATCGAAAATCTTGGTGGTTTTAGGAGTCTGTCTATTTTTTAGAATTTGTCTAGTTTGTCAGTTAGGAAAAATAAGGATAGTGAAGTGCTATTATAGCATTATCGCTTAGGGCATCCAAGTTTTTTATACCTTGAAAGATTGTTCCCAGAGTTATTCATCAATAAAAAATCTCAGTTTTTTCGATGTGAAATTTGTCAAGTTTCCAAACATACTAGACAAGTTTATCAAAATCACACATACAAACCCTCAAAACCATTTTCCATGATCCACAGTGATGTTTGGGGACCATCTAGAGTCAAAAATATAACTGGCGCTAGATGGTTCGTTACATTTATTGATGATCATACAAGACTCACATGGATATTTTTAATGAGGGAAAAATTTGAGGTAAGCTCCATATTTATAAAATTCTGCAGAATGATAGAAAATCAGTTTCACACAAAAATTCAAATTCTTCAAACCGATAATGGAAAAGAATATTTCAATTTTGTTTTAGGAGAGTTTTTGTCAACTGAGGGAATAGTACATTAGAGTTCATGTATAGAAACCCCATAACAAAATGGAGTCTCTGAAAGAAAAAATAGACAAATCTTAGAAATCACTCGTTCCCTCCTGTTTTCTACAGACGTTCCTAAACATTTTTGGGGTGAGGTTGTCTTAACAGCTGGGTATTTAATAAACAGATTACCTTTAAGGGTTCTTGGTTTTCAAACTCCGTGTCAAACTCAACTAAAATGTTATCCAAATACTCAGTTGCTATTTGAACTTCCAATTAGGGTTTTGGGTGTTCCATTTTTGTACATATCCACAAACAAAATCGGAGCAAACTGGACCTTAGATTTGAAAAATGTATTTCTAGGATACTCACCAAATCAAAAAGGGTACAAGTGTTATTCTCCGGTGTCTAGGAAATTTTATGTCTTTATGGACACTACCTTTGTGGAAAACATTCCATTTTATCCCAAAACCAATCTTCAAGGGGGTAAATAGAGTCAAGAATATTGTTTTTGGGAAACAATTACATTTGATCAAGACATGATTGATCCAGCAGTGTATCCCACTAAAAATCCTCATGTTGAGCCGGTTATGTCTCCTAGTCAAAGTCAAAATCTATCTCTTCCCTCCTCTCCTAATCAAACTGAAATTCCTCAACCTATAGAGCCTGATATTTGTAAATCATAGCAGCCTATAGAGTCTGAAACTAACAAGTCACAGCAGCCAAGTCCGGAAATTATTGTTTAGTAAAGAAATTGGAAAAAACAGAGAGAAATAGTCTCACGCACATACAAAGCAACACCAAGAATCTGAACTGAATTTACAAGTACAACAACTTGAGTCAGTTACTGAAAAAGACACAGCAGATAACCCTAGTCCGATTTCCAATGAAGAAAATGATAGCAAGCCAATTGCCTTTAGAAAAGGGGTAAGGAATGCAGGAGCAGACCACTGTACCCATTAAGCAATTTTGTATCATATGAGAGGCTTTCACCAGAGTTCCAAATCTTCACAGCCAGTATATCACAGATTCAAATTCCTAATCGCATAGAAGAAGCTCTCAGAATTCCAGAATGGAAAGCTGCAATCCAAGAGGAAGTCAAGGCACTGGAAAAAAATGGAACCTGGGAACTAGCGGATTTGCCAGACGGGAAAAATCCGATTGGGTGCAAGTGGATATTCACTGTGAAACAAAAGGCTGATGGTAACATTGAGAGGTTTAAAGCCAAGTTAGTTGCAAAGGGGTTCATACAATCCTATGGGATCGACTACGAAGAAACATTTTCGCCCCTGTTGCAAAATTAAATACCATCCGCATTCTACTATCATTGGCTGCAAATTTGGATTGGCCTTTGTTTCAACTAGATGTAAAAAAACGCTTTCCTAAATGGAGACTTAGAAGAGGAGGTCTATATGGAGATTCCACCTAGTCTAGTGACTAATTCAAATGCAAGCAAAGTGTGCAAACTTCGAAAGTCACTGTATGGTCTTAAACAGTCACCTCGGGCTTGGTTTAAGAGGTTCACCAGAGTAGTAAAAAAATTTGGGTTCACACAATGTCAATTCGATCATACCTTTTTTGTCAAGCATGCACCTGGAGGTAAAATTAATGTTCTTATTGTCTATGTGGACGATATTATACTAACTGGTGATTATATAGAAGAGATGCAGAGGTTGAAACAGTTTTTAGCAAGGGAATTCGAGATAAAAGACCTAGGAAATCTGAAATATTTCCTAGGCATAGAGGTGGCTCGGTCAAAGAAGGGAATAGTCGTCTCTCAACGGAAGTATGTCATAGATCTACTGCAAGAGACCGGAATGGTGGATTGCAAACCGACAGAGACTCCTATGGAACACACCATAAAACTGGGTTCTATAAAAGGTGTACTAATAGAAGGTAGTATACTAGTTGAAAAAGGCAGATACCAATGCCTAGTGGGAAAATTAATTTATTTGGCTCATACATGGCCAGAAATTGGATTCTCAGTAAATGTGGTTAGTCAGTTCATGAACAATCCCATGGAGGAGCATATGAATGTTGTTTTCAGAATTCTTAGGTATCTCAAAATGATGCCAGGAAGAGGGTTGTTTTTCAAGAAGAATTCAAGCCGAAATATTGAGGTTTTCTCGGATGCTGACTGGGCTGGCTTAGTTACTAATCGTAGGTCCACCTCAGGCTATTGTACAGATGTTTGGGGGAATTTGGTTACATGGAGAAGCAAGAAACAGTCGGTTGTGTCAAGGAGCAGTGCCAAATCATAATTCAGGGCAATGGCACATTGCATTTGTGAGGGAATTTGGCTTAGGAGAGTACTAGCTGAACTAAAAATTCCTATGGAGAGTCCGATGAAGATGTTTTGTGACAGTCAATCCGCGATTAGCATTGCCAATAATCTGGTGCATCACGACTGAACAAAGCATGTAGAGATCGATAGACACTTCATCAAAGAGAAAATAGATGAAGGAAGTGTCAAGCTCATTTATACTTCTACTATTGTTCAGACAGTAGATATTCTAACAAAAGCACTGCCTAGAATTCATTTTGAAGATTTAGGGGGGTGTATTCAATTAGGATTCTTGATGACATTTAAATACATTATAAATCCTGGTGTATTCAATTTGGACATTTAAAGACTTTAAAAGAGTCCATATGAATCTAGTGGTATTCAATTAGGATTTCTATGAACTTTTAAAGAATCCTTCCAAATCCAGGTGTATTGAATTGAGACTTTAAAAATGTCTACAAGAATCAAGGTGTATTCAATTAGGACTAGATTTTAAAGGATTTTCTTAGGTCATGGATTTTGATGGATTTTGGTGGACTTGATGGTGAGAGATATAAATATCAAATGTCATAATATGTCCGGCCTTCTCCCCAAAGATTTTGGTGGATTTTGCTCTCCTTCTCTCTCTCAAAACAGAAACAAAAAACACTAATATGTAAAAATTATAAAAACCAATGCATGTGAGAATAATAAGCTTCCATCCCCAAAATGTTTTGTGAATTAAAAAGGAAAAAAAAGATCGAGTTCAAAAAGAAAACAAGCCACATACAATGATGGAATATTGTATGTGGACATCTTTCAAGGGGATCTTAATTGTTGTGTTTGTATGGCTGGTTGCAAAATGATGACCTTGCACTTGATGCTGTGTTAACTTCGAGATGATCGATCTCAGATTATTCATGTTAGTTGATGTCTATAGTGTCCTGATTCGTAAACGTTAAAACTCACAATTTATTGAGTCTTTAATTGATGAGAATTCTGATTTTTGACCGTAACACTCACTTTTGATCTTTGCTGAGTTGGCATGGTGGTTACACCTTTAAAATGTTATTTAACTGAACTTGGTGAACAGGCTTATGCCTATTACAATTATCTTCTCTTTTCGAAGTTGTTTTGTCCTGCTGAGAACCGCAGTATTATTCACTACTGCATTCTTGAATGTGAAGTATATAAGCCTCTGGAAGACGATTAGTCAGCATCAAAAAAAAAAATAAAAAAAAAATAATGGAATATGTTGCAGTCACATAATTATATATAATGAGTACAAAACTCACTACGTGCCAACACTGCACAAAACGACACCAAAATAATCTGTAGAGCCTTCAATCAAACACCAAAATGCTCACTCTTTATTAGCATTTTATTTTAAAGAAAAATAATTTATCTGCACTTCATGCAAGCAGTGCATTTACACAGATAAGCCTTAGCCAATTTTGAGTTCAATTCAATCACTTTGTTTGCATCAGCAACAACCTCAGACTAAATATATACGCAAATATAGATTGATTGATGTATCAAATTTTGCTCATTCCAACTTCAAAGGTTTTTTTTTTAATAATTAGCTATAATTAGCTATAATTAGCTTACTATTGATAAGTCAAAGATAACAAATCCATGAAAATCCATGGATGTCTAAACAAATCCATAAAAGTCTGAGATAAATGTCTAAACAAATCCATAAAATTCTGAGATGGATGTCTAAACAAATCAATGAAAGTCCATATGGATTTATAAAAGTCCGTAAAAATCCATGAAAATCTGTCACTTAAAAAATGTCTTTAAATGTCTTCAAGAATCCTAATTAATCCTAATTGAATACACCCCCCTTATGTACCAAGCTAGGCGTGGTTAATATTTGCTGCCCAGCTTGGGGGGTGGTTGGAGTTAGATTGTTACAGAATAGTTTTATTTATTTATTTAGATAATAAGAGATATGAGTGTTTCACTCAATATCATCATAATAGAATTCTGTTGTATTAGTAATTATCTTAATTAGTTAGAGAGTAGTAGAGTCCTAGGCAGTATCACATATTGACCTACATGTATTTAGTTTGCTATTCTCTTCATTGTGAGATTAAGTGAAATAAACTATTTATTCTCTCATTTCACTCTTCAGTTGTATGTGTAAGGCTGAAGTCAAGGATAACACTGACAACCAAATTTTTTTAATTTATTGTAATTTGGTTGCTTTTTAAATAATTTGTGAAAGGGTGCGGATATTGACACCCATAAATATGATAAGCACACCCATATTCATAAGTACACTCATGTCTAAAATTTAAAATTAAAACATTACTATAAACACCCATTTTAATGCCAATAGTACCCTTATTTAAATGAATGTTTTTATTTTAATACAATTTATTTATAAACCCTCTTAAGTTATTAATACACCCAATTTCATAAAATGATAAAATTTTAAATTCTCCAGACTCGAAAACATAGTCTGAAGAATTCTTAAATTCTTAAATTTCGAGAAGCTCTACTTCACATTCTCTGCTAGTTAGAGATCAGGAATTTTCCGAGAAACCATTGAACTTCATAATAGAAGCAGCAACAAAGCAAGTAGGTTAAACTAAAATAATATGACATGCATATACTAACACAGAGAAAAACTTATGCAAGACAGTCGGTGGTAATTAGACCTTACAATTATGTTGTGTCATGTGGTACCTGGTATGGCACAAGCTTTTTCGTACCTGGTATGGGAGAGCATAGATTCAAACCGAGCCATGCTAACTATCTTATAAATCATTTATGTCCTGTAAAGGTTGATATTGTTAACCTTCTTTGTGTTATGAGTTAAATGCATATGGTACGGACACAAATAGTTTTAGATTTTATCAAAACTCGAAACACTTTTCTAAAATTGATAAGAAATCTCTCTTACGAATATGACTTTATTTGATCTGAAAATTTTAAAAAGTTCAATAATGTTTTCCTTTTGAATATGAGAGTATGAGACTGGCCACATCTATCCTACCGTATCTTTCACTACTTTGCACTTCTTGAAACTAGAGAAAGAGTTTCTATAGCTTTCATAGATATAATTGATGATATGAGTGTAATTAATGGGTGTACATAGTATTTGGTTTATTTTTAATTAAATTAATTTATCCTTATTGGTAAATTCCTATTGAGATATTTTTGTAATTAAATTTTTTATTAAAATATGGGTGTACTTATCATATTTATGGGTGTCAATATTTATGGGTGTCAATATCGACACCCTTTGTGAAATGGAGATTGAAATTTTAACACTGATGTTGGCATACGATTAATAAGATAAGTAGCAGTATGAAAAGTTATTGACCAGAATCGTAAAAGCATAGAAGATTGATACAGCAATGTCAGACCAGTTTCAACAAAATGCCAATGTTTACGCTCGATAGAGCATACAAGTTGTGAGGTGTATGGAGGTGACTTGAGGTGTTGAATACCATAGTTTGATAAATAATGTGCCAAGCTTTGATATTCCCCTCCTCCATCTGAATAAGCTCGGAAGGGTGACTGAGTCAGCGATGCCAGAGGGTGGTAGAGTCGGACTTGGAGATGGTGTAGGCATTTGAGGAAAGTCCTCATGACGGTGATGAAGTGGACGGCCACTCATAGATGTTGTCCTTATTCCGGCCTCAGACCAAGGATGCTCTCGTATTCAAATCCTTCACAATGAAAAAATTAGGAAAGAATTCAATAGATGTGGAATTTTGTTTGCAAAATTGAGAGACGGAGAGTAAATTTTGTTTGATATGGGGTGCACACAAAACATTATTAAGTGTAAATAAAAAATTTGAAGATGTAAGTTTAGTGGAACCAATATGAGATATTGGAATACCATTACCGTCGCTAACCATGACATCATGATTTCCTCCGTATTCCGAAGTCACAGAGAGGTTTTGCAGGTTTGAGGTGATGTGATGAGATGCTCCCAAATCTACTACCCAATTTCTTCGATTTACTGATGAATCGGAAGATGTGAAAGCCTGAGCCCAGTTTTGGTTGGGGTTTGACTTGTTTCGTGACTTGCACACCTTGACTGTGTGTCCGATCTTGTCACACAATTGACATACTAGTCTTGGTTGACCATAGTTCTGATTCAGCCTCCAAGTTGTCTGTTGAAAATGTGAGTTCATAGGAGTGTAATTCATAGATGAGAGGTTACCTCCAGTATTGCCAAAATTCTGTCCCAAAGATGGTGGTCGAGACCCCTGGGTGCTAGAATAACATTGAGTATGACTTTGATTGTTTTTGTTCCCAGAGTGGTAGTTTGGTCTCATATGGTTGTTGAATCTGCCACCCTTCTTGTTTTTGTTATTGGGTTGATGCTGATTGTATTGGGCCGTGACAGTTGGAGTTGTTGTCTTCCATTCTTCACGGTTGAGGCATGTTTCATGGTCAAGTAATTTATCATGAAGTTCTTCGAACGTCATGGTAGTCTCTCGAGTGCGAACTGCAGCCTTTAATTCCTAGTAATCATTGCTCAGTCCATTGAGAGTATGTTCAACAATCTCAGCATCACTTAAGACATGTCCAATCAAGGCAAGATCATCAATCAGATTTTTGATATTTTGCGTGTATTCATAGATAGAGATATTTTCCTGTGATGTTTTCATGAAAGAGGAGAGAAGAGTTAGCATCCGAGTATTGGATCGATTTGCAAAGGTGGTTTCCACCATGCTTCACCAGATGTTGTGCAGGTCAAGATAAGTGGTGCTATGTTCCCTGCGAGTGATGCATGTATGGCTTGTAGAATCAGACGATCCTGTCGTTGCCAACATTTGTAGTCATGATTTGGTGTTGGTTCCGTTTCTCCATTTATTGTCACATTTGAAGGAGGACAAGGTAGAGTTCCATCTGTGTAACCTATCAAATTATAACCAAATAGCAGGTTAGAAAATTGAGATATCCAGGAGGCATAGTTTCCTCCCCTAGAGAGTTTTGAAGGGGATTTGTGTAGCGGTATTAATGGAGATGAGGCTGTGGGACTGTGAAGAAGTGTTGTTTCCAGTTGAGATTATCACTGGAATTTCAGAGGTGGATGTTTTAGAGGTAGAAGATTTAGAGGTAGGTGAAGACATTGTTTGAGAGAGAAGAGATGTGGATCAAGTTAGGCTGTTTAACAATATTGGCTTTGATACCACAAGAATGTTTGAATGTTTGAATGTTTGCAGTATTTTCTGTTGTGTTTCTTCTTCATCCATTCGTATGTTATATACATATATATTACAATCAATCAATCTTCTTAATAGTCTCCTGGAGTCATGGAGAGTATCAAGGTGATAATAAATAGAGATTACAATCAATCAATCTTCCTAATAGTCTCCTAGAGTCATGGAGAGTATCAAGGTACGTAATAATAGACCAAGTTTATAGTCAATGATGCATGATTGTTTCCTAAAGAATGTCAATAGAACAGAAAAGAGTTATGGAGGAGATTGGCTGACAGATTTTATTTTATCACCAACTAGTAACATTTTCATTTTATAGGAAGTAAATATAAATAATTTAAATAAAATATGAAAACTAAAAGGAAATTTTTTTTAAAGAGGCTAGAGGGGTGAGGGGTCAGGTACTAAGAGCATCTCTAATGCAAATATGTATTTTTGAGTTTCTAAATAGTGTCACATCAGTATTTCTATTTATTTTGGGCCCACTTTTGAAAAAAAATTAGATAAATGCATATTCACATCTCCAATGCAATTATCTAAAGTCAAATATGCATCAATTTTATGTCCAATCATAATAAAACAATTATTACACTTTCTCTCCTCTTTTATTTTACAATTAAACGAGGTTTAATCTTATTGGTGGAAAGAGTTAGAAATCCTAATCAGCATTTCTATGAGATTTTCTAGAATTAGAAACCCAACTCCATATTCTCTAACTTTTTTTTGGCCACATCATCTCCATATTCAACTTAGATAATAGCATTGGAGATAGTTTTTCTAACTTTTTTAATATCTATTCTATATGGCACTCCATTTTCTCCAAATGCATAATAGCATTGGAGATGCTCTAAGTACTTGATAGTTTTGCCTTTGCCTCCAAACCTCTTCATAGCTTTGTCGCTAGGTCAAAAGACTCGAAACCGGTATTAGAGCTAGCGTCGGCAACGAAAGAGTTGAATGATTTGTCATGAAAGAAAGGAGGGAGAGATGGATGAACTATGTTCGGTCATCCCATTATCATGAAGTTATGGAACTCAATTGGTCAACCTCAAATATATATGTTTGAATGCAAAATCTTCCTCACGTCGAATGCAAATTGATTCAATGGGTTTAAAATAAGAGTAATACTGTACGATCCAAATAATTAACCCAAAATGAGTTGTCATTACCACATAAATCGTGAGACGGTGTGGTAATGAATAAACCACTTGCCATATCTTTTGAGTTGGTTTTTGGGATAATTTTTTATTTATTTATTGTCTATCATTAGTGTTAAAATATAAACCACAAGAGGATCACACTAATCAAAATCATATTACTTGATTTGCTAAACCAAAATAGTGCATTAACAAAAGTGAAGCAAAAAATGTACCAATAGAAATTTGTACAAAACATGTGATATTAGCCCGTTTATATTATGAGTAATGTTAGACTTTCCAAAAAAATTTCCCAAATTATTTCTCGAATGATGTGACACATAAGGTGCTAACATCTTATAAATCATAAGATTGTGTGGTGATTGTTGTGATGTTGATATCTCATATGCCACATTGTTACTCTTATATTATTTGAATGTTCAGGAGATATAAATAATTAGACTCATAACACGTAAAAAAAGGGCAATTACTAATTAGGTTTTGGACTTTTTATAAAAGTTGCAAAAATTCTAAGTTGTTTGTGACTTTTATAAAAATGACCAAATTGATCCTTACATTTTTCCCGTGCCAAATTAGTCCCTCTAACTAAGTTCCATCAGTCAACTTTAACTACGTAGGGGTAAATTTGTACTTTACTCCTAAACAATATAATAATGATATATGCACATTTGTTTTTAACACATGTATATATATTTTTTATTTGTGGATTTTGGTATTTTAATAATTTTGACAACAGTGCTTGTATAATATTTATATAAAAAAAACAATTATATAAAAAAGGTAAAAGACTAAACTGGGAATAATGGTAACTTTGTTTTTAAAATAAGGGCATAATCGATATTGTCTTATCAAAATATTTTTAGATTTTTTTAGAAAATTTTAATTAAAAAGTGTACAAATGGTGTTTCTTTAATAATATTAAAGGATTTTGTTGTAATTATAATGGTGAACTTAATGCACAAAAAACAAAACAATTTTGCTCTAATGTGATAAATAAAGGGTATTTATACTTAAACTAAAATTGTTAAAGTCAATTGTTATATTTAACACTTTTAAACCGTTAGATGAACCAATTTAGCCACTTCTAAAAAAAGAGGGACTAATTTGACACTTTGGAAAAATGTGAGAACCAATTTGATTACTTTTATAAAAATCACAAACAACCTGGAATTAAAAATAATAATAATAAAAAAATCTAAGACTTAATTGGTAATTGTCCCCCCCCCCCCCCAACCAAAAAAAAAAAAAAAAATAACTAACATCTAACGGGGAATTTAAACGAATTGTATTAATACATTCGCGTGATTAACCTCACATCCATGTCATGTATATAGAATGAGTAACTAAACATAAGAATGTTGAGGTCATGCAATGTTTTTTTTTTTTTTTCCTACCTTTCTAGATAAGGTGATTCTTTTGTTATTAAATTTAAGTTGTTATTTGGAAATTATTTGTTCTAAACCCAAGCTTGTCTATTGGTTGACGATGTTTAATTCTAATACTTCATAGACAAAGTGTATTGAAAATTTTATTTGACATTTATAGCACGTGCGTACAGCTTTTGTTAACCAAGTTGAGCGAGTTTGACTGACCAATGTTAGCTGGCGGGCTTGACCACTTGTGGAGCTGCCGAGCCACTCTGCTTGCGGTGCGGTGGTCCACACTCTTTAAGATGTCTCCCTAACAACTCCTTTTTCAGAATTCCTCCTGGTCATCTTCTTCCACACATTTTCGCCAAGTGATTCCTCGAACAAGACATGCATGCATCGACCTGATCTAATTTCCTTAAAATCAGGCTTTACATTTTAACACAAATATTGTTCAAAGTTGTATTTGGTTCCAAGAAAAAAAAAATCTCTAAATCTCATGAGAACTACAAACCACAAATTTTTTCTTCTCTCAAATTTTCGAAGCAGATATATTAATCTCCAAAATAGACTATTGAGTTTTTTCTAGCTTCACAGAAAAAGAGCTTGAGAAAAAAAAAAAATCAATTTTACCAAAGAAACTTTAGTTGAGACTTGGAAGAAGTCTACCATCAAACAGTTTCAAATAAAATAAAACAAAACAAACTTTAGTTGAGTCCTGTGATTTTGCTGCACAAATCAAGTCTTGTATTTGGTCTGATCAATGGGTGCTTCATCGTCTACTTGTTCATCTTCCAACACCACCACCACCAACCATGAAAGAAAGTACGATGTGTTCCTCAGTTTCAGAGGTGAAGACAGTATCAGTGACAGTTTCAAAAGCCATCTGTGTGGTGCTTTGTCTCAAAAACACATTGAGACCTTCGTTGACGATGACAAACTCCAGAGAGGAGACGAAACCTCACCAGCCCTTTTCAAAGCAATCGAAGAATCAAAGATTTCGGTTGTCTTTTTCTCCAAAGACTATGCTTCTTCAAAAGGGTGTTTGCGTGAGCTTGCAGAGATTATCAGGTTCAAGAAAATGAACAAGCAGATTGTCATACCTGTTTTCTACCAAGTTAATCCATCCGATGTACGTAAGCAAACTGGGAGCTTTAAGGATGCTTTTGCTAAGCATAAACAAGTATCTGGAGAAGAGTTGCAGACATGGAGAGAAGCTTTGACCGAAGCATCCAATCTATCTGGATTTGATTCCTCTGTAACTAGGTAAATCCAACTCTGTTATCTTACAAAAACTGCTAATTTCTATTTTTAGTAACTATATCATGTAATTAAGACACTCTAGTACTTTGATCATTTCACTTGCTTTTCAGGATGGTATATGTTTGTATTATGATATTTTTATTGGGGTGTGATTCAATTTAACTCACTATAGATTGTTTATTGTTTCATTTTTTAGGCCTGAATCCAGACTTGTAGATGAAATTGTCAAAGATGTTTTGAAGAAATTGAATGTTATGTTTGCTTCAACAGATTTTAGAGGTCTAGTTGGAATAGATTCACGAATTGAGAAAGTTAAATCGTTATTATGCATGGAAACGTTAGACTTCCGAGTTGTAGGAATCTGGGGCATGGGTGGTATAGGGAAAACAACCATTGCTGAAGCTGTTTTCAACCAAATTTCTTGTCAATTTGAAGGTTGTTGTTGTTTCGTTGCAAATGTTAGGGAAGAATCAGAAAATTGTGGTGGATTAGTTCATCTAAGAGACCAAGTTCTTTCTAAGATATTAGGGGAAAATATAAATTTAGGCACTCCCAATATACCGTCAATAGTTAAGAGAAGGCTCCAAAGCAAAAAGGTTTTCATTGTTCTTGATGATGTGAATAGTTTGAAACAATTAGAAATCTTGGCAGGAGGGCTTGATCGATTTGGTCCTGGAAGTAGAGTTATCATAACAACTAGAGATAAGCAACTGCTTCTTAATTTTGTGGCAGCATATAACATATATCAGGTTGAGGCGTTGGACAATCGTGAAGCTCTTCAGCTTTTTTGTAATTGTGCCTTCAAAGAAGATCATGTTCCTGAAGATTTTATGGTGTTTGCTCACAGGGCAGTAGATTATGCCGAAGGAAATCCTTTAGCACTAAAAGTGTCGGGTTCCTCCTTGTATCGAAAAAGCAAACAAGATTGGGAAAGTGCATTGCATAAGCTAAATAAGATTTCTAACCCTGAAATTCATAATATATTGAGAATTGGTTATGATGCACTAGATCGCGAGGAGAAGAATATATTTCTTGACATTGCGTGTTTCTTTAATGGAGAGCGTAGAAATTATGTGATAGATCAACTAAATAGTTGTTACTCCTCTGCAGAAGCTGGAGTTAGTGTCCTTGTTGATAAGTCTCTGATAACAATACTAACCAGAGAGATAAATATGCATGATTTATTACAAGAAATGTGCTGGGAAATTGTTCGTCAAGAATCCTTCAACAAGCCAGGGGAACGTAGTAGGTTGCATCATCATGAGGATGTTTGTCAAGTACTAAAGAGAAATACTGTAAGTTCCTGATATATTTGGTTTTGTTATTTATATTCAATCGATGTTCACTAATAAATAAACCTGCACAAATTGTCTTTAATTAAATGGTTCTACATGAGTTAATTTTAGGAAACTTTTGTGCGTCTCTATGTCATAACTTATTCTATACTTTTTGGTTGTAAGGGAACTGAAGCAGTGAAAGGCCTACTCTTAGATATGTCCAAAATAAAGAATATAGATCTGAGTTCTCAAGCCTTTGAGAATATGTGCAATCTTAGATTTCTCAAGCTGTATGATTGGACTCGAAGTACTGAAGAACACACAAATATATCCAAAGTGCATCTTCCCTATGGTCTAAATTATCTTCCGGATAAATTGAGTTATTTCCATTGGCGCGGGTATCCTTCGAAAGTACTGCCATCCAAATTAAGTCTGGATCATCTTGTTGAACTTGATCTTTTTGATAGCAATGTTGAACAACTTTGGGAAGGCAAACAGGTATGGTTTAGATATAAGTATACACTTCATTCTTTGAATATACTTTGTTTAGTTTACATATAGTTAATCACCTGAATATCATTTTAACTAAATTTTGTTACAGAATGTCCCGTTGTTGAAAAGGCTTATTCTTGGACACTCTCAGCAACTGACTAGGATCCCAGACCTCTCAGGTTCCCCATATCTTGAGGTTATAGATCTGATAGATTGCAGAAGCTTGCTTGAAATTAGCTCTTCTATTAAACATCTCAACAACCTTAATTGCTTGCGCCTCGAGGGCTGTAAAAGCCTTAGAAGCTTTTCAAGAGGCATTCATTTTGAATCTATTTATATTCTGGATCTCTCTTCATGCATTAATCTCATGAAATTTCCACAAATTTCAGGGAGTATAAACATGTTAAGTTTAAAAGGGTCTGAAATCGAAGAAATTCCGTCATCAGTTGAGGGTCTAACTAACCTCATTTCATTAAATGTTTCAGATTGTTCAAGACTAAAACATATTTCCATCAATATTTGTAAAGTGAAATCTCTGTGTTTTCTATATCTTAAGAACTGCTCTAAACTTGAGTGTTTCCCAGAAATTTTGGAGACAATGGAACGTCTAGAAACTCTTGATTTATCTGGAACAGCAATTAAGGAGCTACCCCTTTCGATTGAACATCTGAATGGTCTTTTGAAATTATTTCTTAGGGGTTGCAAAAATCTTGAGACACTTCCAAGTAGCATCTCTAATTTAGCATCTCTAATTGAGCTCGATCTTTCTGATTGCTCAAAACTGAACAAGTTGCCAGTGAACATGGGGAATTTAAAGTCCTTAGAGGATCTCTCAGCAGGCAGAGGTGATGTAAGTCAACTACCATCCTCTACAACAAGTTTGAGATCTCTTATAGAGTGTTTGGCATTTCGTCCTTCATCAGGTTTATCATTCTCTTTGGAAGATCTATGTTTAAACAATTGCAACCTGACAGAAATCCCAGAAGATATCGGTTGTTTATCCTCATTGAAAACGTTAGAGCTATGCAGGAATGATTTTGAGAGTCTGCCAACAAGCATCAAACAACTATCTAAGTTGGAAAAGCTTTTACTAAACGATTGCAATATGCTTCGATCAGTAACAGTGCTTCCAGTGAATCTATTCATTTTTGAAGCAATGAATTGCAAGCAGCTCCAGTCATTGCCAAATACGTCTGAATTTGCAGAATTCATAACATCCAAACGCAACTACAGTAGGAGTAGAAATCCACGTCACTCACAGTTAGACTTCATGTTTACAAATAGCCCAAAACTTAACGAGGAAGCATTCAGCAATGTTTTTACAGAGTCACTACAAATAATTAAGCAAATGGGAACGGCAAGAAAGGTAATTTTCTCGCATACTCCACCTCTTTCTCTGTCTTTTTATCTCTCTCTCATTTAAAATATTTATCATCTGTTATCATGTTGCAGAAGTATCAAAAAGAGGTTTGTGTTAGCATTTGTTATCCTGGAAGTAAAATTCCTGAGTGGTTCTGCTATCAAGGTCACGGATCTTCAGAAAATATTCAATTGTCTGCACATAATTGCTCTAATCGTAAGTTCCTAGGACTTGCTTTATGCGCTGTTATTGCATTTGAGGGATATTGTTACGAGGGATATTATGTTGGGATCCCTTATATGTGCTGTTTTCAAACTGACTGTGGTGATTGGGTTACATACGAAGGCGAATTGACTTTTCATGCTCTCCGAAAGTATAAAGAAAGCATATTCATTAACTCGGATCACGTTATTTTAGGGTATCATGAATATTCACATGGTGACTTGGATGACTTTGCAAGTTTTAAAGTTATTTTCAAGGCTCCAGAAGATAGCTCTCCAAGTTGCAGACTGAAATATTGCGGGGTATGTCCATTATATGCAGAACCCGAAATAATCCAAACCAGCATTTCTGATGAGAAATTTGATTCCACCAATCAAGATTTGGTTCCAGATCCTCAGACAATTCCAGAAAAGAAATTGACACTCTTCATTAACAACAAGGTTGTTCCATTTTATCGGATTTTGCTGGACAAAGTTCGCTTGTGGCTCTTCTACTGTTGGATTTTCCTTGTCCGTCTCTTTTGTGGACTATGTGTTTTTGGGATGCTGGTGTTTCTTGTGCTTCAACTGTCAACTCGATGTGAAACTTACCTGTCATCTCATGTACAAAATACGCTGGGTAAGTAATTTACAGCAACACCAAGTCAATTATTCATATTATTGTTCTGTCTTTAACATAGCCAAGCATCTGGAAAGTCTATTCTTAATGTAGAAAGATATCTATGATTTAGTAGTAACTTTTAGTACAATTTTAACATTATTTTTTAACTTTTAGAATATCATTATTATGAATTTTACTTGTTGTCTGATGTACAAAATATGCAGGATGATATTCATTGTTCAAAGTAATAAAAATGAAGTCTTTGTATATATGAGTTGTGATATACAGATACTTCAAACATCAAAATAGAATTTATCATAGTAATGGGACATTTTCTGATGCCATGAGTGGACCTTATATTTTGTTTATATAAATATTTTTTCTTCTTTTGGTTTGGTGCTAGACGAAAGAATCTGAGAACAGGAGGATCTGCTGAACTGCTGATAGATTGATAATGGTGCAGAAGCATGTGAGCATGTCCTGCTTCTATTGTACAGATCTCTCAAACCTCGATGCTATCTGATATTCGGTTGCTTTTCACAAATAGGTGATCCTTTTCAACCCTACAAAAAGCTGTCTTTATGTAAATAAAGAAGGCATATATGTTGAATTTAATGCAATTAATGCTCTTAATTTGATGATAAATCACTCAAATATAATCATTTGATTCATGATTGTGCTTTGATTATGGAATTTTCCATCTCAGGGATAATGAAATAGCTGAGGAATTCATGGACAATGTTTTTGTCAAAGGCAGGAAGCTTTTTGCATTGCCATCATGAACATTGTCCATGAATTTGTATATTTAATTGCTTTAACATTTTTTTTTTGAGTCGTTTATTTTAAGAATTTAATCTTGAAATACACTTTTAAAATAATTGAGACACCGAACATGCTATCAAATAAGTTCAATCTATTAAGATTAAGGTATTCCACTTATGTTAAAAAGGAGAGCTTAATTTTATTTAAGGGGTAATTATAGTTTGGTCCTTATCTTTTAAGGAAACGTCACTTTTTTACCCAATTTATACGTATTAGGATCTTTGGTCCTCATTTTTTTGGAAATACATAAAATAAATAAATAAACCCTTTGACCAAAAAGTTGACAATCAATGTTAATAGAAGTGTCAAAAAGATGGTTTTACCCCTAAGCAATGCGAAAAGACTGAAATATCCCTCTAACAATTACTCTTAAATCCATTTAATATTTGGGAAATTAAATCTATTAAGATTTTAGGTATTCCACTTATGTTAAGAAGGAGAGCTTAATTTTATTTAATGATAACAATAGAATAAGGAGACATAAAATTTTCTCCAAAAAAAAAAAAAAAGATATAAAAAAATGCTCAACCGATAAATAGCACATGCACCATAATAAGATATCTATGATTTTTATTTTTATTTTATTTGAAATATTATAATAACTCGGGGTTTTAGGGGAGCGAGGGAGATTCGAACCCACAGTCTCATACGTTGTGTAAGTGTGAGGGGAATACCACCATACTAAACTCATCTTATCTAAGATATTTATGTTTTTTTTTTTTTTTTTTGTCTAAACAATGAAACTTGATTAAAACCAGAGAAACACAAACTACCCCGGAAAATCCTTAATTTTGAGGGCACATACAAAAGCATAATCATGGCCTGATGAGCAGATATGGGCTCGGAGTGGGCTTGGCCGGCCCATTCTCTTAATTATAATATTTTCTACTTGCATACAAATATCACACAAACTTCACCTTATTTATCAACTAAACAGATCATACAATTTTCACCTAACCTGCCATTTATTGATATCTATATATATATATATCAAATTTTCTATTATCAGTTCGAACTCACAAAAGATATATCAGTTCCTTGCATGTGGGCCATTGGATTTAAATACTTTGACTTGGCTACATGCACTTGTCAAAGTATCTTTTAAATCCAATGGCCCACATACAAGGAACTGATATATTTTATATCAGTTCGAACTGATAATAGAAAAACTGTATATATATAGCCATAGTAAATATAAAAACCCAATTCTAACTATTGGAGTGTTGTAGTGATTTTACGGGGGAGTTTATTATAAAATTTTAATAATTAGAGAATTATTTTGTTACTTGATACAAATTTACAATCTTGATAGGTTTGTGTTAAGATGGTAGATGAAATTTGTACATTCAGTTGAATTGAGATGGTGGAAGAAACTGAATATAATTTACTCAAAAGAAACAGATCTTAGTAAATGTTTATGATTTATTATAATTCCTATGATAAAAATATTATAATTAGCCCTACAATACTTCAATTTCTAATAGGTGCAATCTTTATGTGGATAAGCGATTTCGACTATACCGATTGTTTGATTGTTCCAATAAAGAAAAGGGTTCCAAACACCAAGATGAATCGAGAGATGAGAGATAGCAGCAAAGATTATAATATTTGCCCAGGACTTAGAAACCAAATTGGATGGTTGAATTGGATGAATAATATCATATAACATGTACGTATTTGCCCAGGTGTTTTTGCTTCTTGTGTTGAGGTTTCCTCTTTTACCCAATAAAGTTTTCTGTTAAAATAAAATAAAAATAAAAAAACATGTACGTATCTAGTTAACTAGGAAATAGTTTTCAATTATGCAATCTCATCGTTAAATAATTTTGTTACGGAAATAATTTCAATTATGCAATCTCATCATTAAATAATTTTCTTGTTAAGGAACAGTAAAGTAAAGTAAAGGAGGTGTCTGTATACGTGTGAACCTTTGTAAATCATATAATTATATAATTAGCATTGGTTTCAATTTTCAATCATACAATCATGATTCGAAATAATCTGTACACCACCACATGTGAAATGAATGAATCAAACGGTAATATCTGAAATTAAATGTAATTTTTTTTTTTTTTTTTTTTTTTTTTTGAAGTGGAAATTAAATGTAATTAGTATATCAACTGATCACATTCTGTACAGTAGTATCGAATGATTTTCAAGGGGATCCTGGTCTAGAATGATGGAGATCCTATATCTCAATAAAAAAATAATAATAAAAATAAAATAAAAAATTAGAGGGTGTTTGGATCTATTTTTAAAAACGAAAAACGATTTGAATGTTGTTTGGCTGCACATTTTACAAAATTGTTTCTAAAAACATAAAACAACTTTTTAAAAGTTAAAAATAAAAAGTTAAAAACAACTTTTTATTGTTTTTACCATTTTTAAAACATTATTTCAAAACAAACCACAACTTTTCTCTCCAAACAACTACTTTACCCATTTTAAAAACAATAACCAAACACTTTTATATCGTTTTCCGGTTTTAAAAACTACTTTTAGAAAACACTACCAAACACATTACATTTTTTAAAACATCATTTTTAAAAACTGATTTTCATTTTTAAAAATAGTTTTCAAAAACACCATTTTAAAAACGATACCATTTTTTGTTTTTCTTAAAAAAAAAAATTAAATTTGGAGGACCTGTCCTCCGCAGCTTCTTTTAAAATATCTTTTAAAAACGATACCACTTTCTCTTTTTTTGGTTTTGAAATATCTTTTAAATTTTAATTACTTTATAAAAGATTTTAATTTAATTATTTTTTATTTAGGTTATATATACTATTATCATGGATCCTTATACGTACTATGTTGCTTTCAAATATAAACTGAATATGAAGTTATGAACAATGCTGCTCGTATTATATAACCTACTCACATACATATATCCCACAAACTAAAGATAGATCCTCAGAGTGCTCCTGGTCCTGATGGTTTCTCGGGCAGATTTTATTCTCATTGTTGGGAAATTGTGGGACATGATGTGGTTTTAGTTGTGCAGGATTTTTTTCACACTGGTCGAGTTTTTCCGGGTTTGAATTCTAATTTCTTGGTCCTTATTCCGAAGATTCCAAATGCTCTTTTGATCGATCAGTTTCGCCCGATTGCTCTTGGTAATTTCCTGTTTAAGGTTATCACTAAGATTATTGCTGATCGCTTGGCCGAAATTTGCTCTCACATTATCTCTCTGTTGTTTGAAAGAATAATAGATTCACACACACAGATAATATGAAAGCAATAAAGAAGAAAGAAACAACACCAAAGATTTTACGTGGTTCAGCAAGTTGCCTACGTCCACGGAGCGCACCGCACTCAATCCACTACTTTCAGAGTTGATTACAATCTCTCTGTCTTTCTCTCAAGTCTCTCTACAATTGCTCTCGATCTCTCTCTACTCTTTTCAACACTCACGGTGATTTTAACACACACGGTTAAAGTTTACATAATGTAGTATTTATATATAAATACTAGGTGTAAGCAATAACCCTAGAGGACCCTTTTTCTATTACTTGCGCTGACTTCCTATTTCGCGCAAAACACGCCATTACTGCTGACTAGACCGCTGCCCATGCATATGCCTAGGCAGCGGTCCATGAGGCGTGAAGCTACTGTGATGGGTCGCTGCACATGCCGCTCTCTAGGCACCATGCCTGGGCCGCGGTAAATATGGAGAAAGAATTCTCCTCTGATTAACGCCGAGCGTGCCGCCCCCTGGGCACTTACCTGGCCAGCGGAAAATAACGAGAGAGCAGCCTCACGTGTAAGTTTCAGGGCTTCACAAAACCCAACAATCTCCCACTTGAAGAGCTGGAACTTGAACATACGTCCTTCATCTTCCCTTGATGACTTAGTGGATAATTATGGTACGCTCATTCCCCACGTTTTCACTCTTGAAGACCCACTGAAGCTGCGCACAGCTCCAGTTTCTCTATAGTGACTGGCTTGGTCAACATATCAGCTGGATTCTTGCTACCTGCTATCTTTACAAGCTTTAGCACACCTTCTTCGATTAACGATCGAATGAAATGGTAGCAAATATCTATATGTTTGGTCCTAGAATGGAACGCCGAATTCTTGGCCAAGTGTATTGCACTCTGACTGTCACTGTGCAACACATTCATCACTTGATCGAATCCCAACTCAGCTAACAAACCTTGTAACCATATCAGCTCCTTGCTTGATTCTGTCACAGCCACATACTTTGCTTCAGTTGTAGAAATTGTCACTATCTTCTGCAACTGGGACATCCAACTAATCGCAGTACTAGCCATTGTGAACACATATCCGGTGGTACTTCTCCTATGATCCACCTCCCCAGCAAAATCTGAATCCACATAACCTTCCAGCTTGAGTTCATCTCTTCTGAAGGTTAGACATCTCTTTGTCGTACCCCGCAGGTATCTTAGGATCCACTTCACGACCTCCCAGTGAGGCTTGCCTGGATTTGACATGTAACGGCTCACAACTCCCACTGCATGGGAAATATCTGGTCTTGTGCAAGTCATGGCATACATTAGGCTTCCAATGGCTGAAGCATAAGGAACTTTAGCCATGAAGTCCTTCTCCTCTTCCGTCTTCGGACTCTGTTCCTTGGACAACCTGAAATGACTAGCCAAAGGTGTTCTTACCGATTTTGCATCACCCATGCTGAATCTCTGCAACACCTTTCGAACGTACTCTGCTTGTGAAAGCTTCAATGTACCTTCCTGTTCGTCTCTACAAATTCTCATTCCAAGAATCTGCTTTGCTGCACCTAAATCCTTCATCTCAAATTCACTCAAGAGTTGCTTCTTCAAATTGTTAATCTCTTCTAAATCTGCACTAGCTACTAACATGTCATCAACATAAAGTAGCAGAATAATAAAACTTGACTTAACCTTTTTGAAGTAACAGCAGTGGTCAGCATTACATCTGAAATATCCATTATCTTGCATAAACCCATCAAACTTCTTGTACCACTGTCGGGGAGCTTGTTTTAAGCCATACAAGCTCTTTGTCAACCTACATACCAACTCTTCCTTGCCATCTTCCGCAAACCCCTCTGGTTGCTGCATGTATATCTCTTCCTCCAAATCTCCATGAAGAAAGGCAGTCTTCACATCTAACTGCTCAAGATATAACCCTTTTGCTGCGACAATACTCAACACTAACTGGATCGTAGTTAGTTTAACAACAGGAGAAAAAATTTCAGAGTAGTCAATACCTTCTATTTGTTGAAAGCCTTTGACCACTAGTCGTGCCTTGTATCTCTTGGAACCATCATGTTCCGCTTTGATCCGAAACACCCACTTATTCTGTAGGGCTTTCTTTCCTTCAGGCAACTTGGCTAACTCCCAAGTTTGATTAGAAATCAACGACTTCATCTCATCCTTCATTGCAAGCTCCCACTTGCTCGCATCTTTACCCTGATATGCCTCATCATAGCACTCAGGTTCCCCTGCATCTGTCAACAACATGTATTGCAAGTACTTCCTATTTGGTATAGGAGTTCGAGTTGATCTTCTCACTGCACTCTGAGCCTGTGTCGCTGGAACATCTCTATGTGGGATAGGATCTATAACCTGGAGCGGCACACCTTGTTCTTCATCATTCTGATTAACTGGTTCCACGACCTTATTTTCTGACACATCATTCAACCCAAACTACTCTGGCTCTTCTGGCTCAGACACCTGTGTGTTTCTGTCTTTGTACATAACCTTTTCATTGAAGACAACATCTCTACTTCTGATCATCTTGCGGTTTTGGTCATCCCACAACTTGTAACCAAATTCATCTTCTCCATAGCCCACCAAAGTACACTTTACTGACTTGGCGTCTAGCTTATTCCTCGCATGATCACTTATATGTACATAAGAAACACAACCAAACACTTTAAGATGAGAAAGTTTTACCTCTTTCCCAGTCCAGATCTCTTCTGGTATAGCGAGGTCCAAAGGCTTTGATGGTCCTCTGTTGATCAAATATACTGCTGTATTGACTGCTTCTGCCCAGAACTGTTTTGGCAACCCAGAATGTAACCTTATGCTTCTGGCTCTCTCAGTCAATGTCCTGTTCATACGTTCTGCTATCCCATTCTGCTGTGGGGTTCCAGGAACTGTTCTACTGAGCTTTATCCCACTCAGATAGCAAAACCTTTTGAACTCACTGTCTTCATATTCTCCACCATTGTCTGAATGCAGTTTTTTGATCTTTAACCCTGTCTCGTTCTCAACCCTAGCTTTCCATCTCTTGAAAGCATCAAACACCTCAGACTTGTGTTTCAGAAAATAAACCCATACCTTCTTAGAGTGGTCGTCAATAAATGTGATGAAATAGTGTTTACCTCCGGTTGACGAGACTGAAGCTGGACCCCAAACATCGGTGTGCACTAGTTCCAGCTTCTCCTTTGCCGGTACCCTTCCGGTCTTCTTGAAGCTTACTCGCTTATATTTTCCCAATACACAGCTCTCATAGAAATCAACCTCAACACTCTTCAAATCTGGCAACTTACCTTTCGAATATAGACACTTCAGCCCCTGACTACTCATGTGCCCAAACCTCTGGTGCCACAAGTTCGGATCATCTTTACCTTCCGTCATAGCGATTGGACCACAACCATCCGTAGTTCTGTAAAACGACCCATTCTTATTTCCTCGGGCGATTGTCATAATACCCTTCGAAATCTTCCACTTATCATCTGTGAAAGTCATCATGTAACCCTCTGACGCCAGTTGCCCAATGGAGATCAAATTTGTTGACGGTGATTTTTGGATTGCCACGCACTCAACAATTATATCAATTTAATATAGAACAAGTAAAATTAAGAACGCATGCAAAAGACAGATTTTACGTGGAAAACCCTTGAATGGGAAAAACCACGGCGCCCCTGAGGGCAGAAAAATAATACTAGGTTTTCGTTGCCTTATTACACACTTAGATCTTTCTTACAGTTCCTCTCTTTTCTTTCTTTTTTCTGAACCCCCTTCTCGAGGGATATGTCGTTCTATTTATACATGATATTTAGGGTTTTTCCCTTGATTTTAGTCCTACTCGTAGTAGGATCTCCTTTCAGATTCGTACTGAGAATCCCACGTTGTTACGGATACAGATAGGTCTTCACCTTTTCCTCCCTTGATTCCTTGTTGTTTATGGGTTTTCTAAAGTGTAGGGTTTATTTCCGTGTTTCTACCGAGTCGGTTTAGGCCCAGTATGCTGATGCAGCGAGTACATTTATTTCTGGGTTTCGTTTCTTCGGCCACCATATATCTAGATTCGGCGAGTACATATCCAGTTTCGGCGAGCGTGTTTCTGACTTTTGGTTTCGAGGTACTTTGACATTGACTTGTCACATTTCCTTTATTGACCTGGTCAATGAGTGACGTGGCGATCTTTATTGACTCTTTTTGATGACGCGTCGGGTTGGCGAATTTATGCATACAACAAAATTCTTCCTCAAATCCGGTATGTGCCTTACGTTGTTAAGCTTCCAAACTGACTCTTTTAGCTGAATCTTCACATCTCCCTTCCCGGTAATGTTGCATGCTTGATCGTCACCAAGATACACCTTACCCAAATTTCCGGAGACATAATTCTCGAACAACTCTCTGTGAGGTGTGGCATGGAATGACGCTCCTGAATCCAGAACCCAAGACTCCGTCTTACTTTCCAACGAGCAGATGAGGCAGTCATCTGACTCCTCCGACACACAGTTCGCACTGCCCTTGCCCTTGTCTTTCTTCTCAGATCTACACTCATACGAGAAGTGGCCTTTCTTACCACAGTTCCAGCACTCTACATCTTTCTTGCTTCGTTGCTGATTTCCTGAATAATTGACCTGATACCTAGATTTAGACTTACCTCTTGACTTTGATCTTCCCCGTTGATTTGTGTTCCGATTTCTGTTTCTGCTTTCTCTACCTTCCATATTCAATGCTGAAGATGTAGACGCTCCAAATCCCTCTTCACGCATCCTGATTTCTTCAGTCATGATCATGTTCACAACCTGTGAGAAATCCAATTTTTCTTTCCCGAACGAGTTAGCAATTGACTGACATGTCATCTTCCAACTTTCTGGCAATTGGGTAAGCATAAACACCGCCAAGAATTCTTCATCGAAACCCATAGACACAGAAGTTAACCCATCCTTCACTTCATTGAACTGATTTAGATACTCTCTGAAACCCTGACCTTCCATCATCTTTAGATTTGATAACTTTTTGACAAGATGGACCTTCCTTACCGCAGAAGGCTGTTAAAAAGGTTTGATAAAGTCTTCATCAGATCTCTGGCAGTTAACTGATCCTTTACGTTAAAAGCGACCTGCTTCGTCAAGCTGAGACGAATTGCTCCCAATGCTTTCCTATCCAATAGTTCGAGATCCTCTTCATCCATGTTCTTCGGCTTCCGCTTCTTTGACCATTCTTCATCGGTCATAGTTGCCGGCTTCTCTTTTATCGGCCAATGCAAGTCCTTCTGGTACAGATAATCTTCCATCTGCATCTTCCAGAAACTAAAATCCGTCCCATCGAATTTCTCAATCTTGTGAGAATCCTTCTCCGATCCCATCTCCGCGATAAAATCGTTGACCTCGAGAAAACCTAGATTTGTGTGAAAAATAATCTGCCCAAACCTAGGGCTCTGATACCAATTGTTGTTTGAAAGAATAATAGATTCACACACACAGATAATATGAAAGCAATAAAGAAGAAAGAAACAACACCAAAGATTTTACGTGGTTCAGCAAGTTGCCTACGTCCACGGAGCGCACCGCACTCAATCCACTACTTTCAGAGTTGATTACAATCTCTCTGTCTTTCTCTCAAGTCTCTCTACAATTGCTCGCGATCTCTCTCTACTCTTTTCAACACTTACGGTGATTTTAACACACACGGTCAAAGTTTACATAATGTAGTATTTATATATAAATACTAGGTGTAAGCAATAACCCTAGAGGACCCTTTTTCTATTACTTGCGCTGACTTCCTATTTCGCGCAAAACACGCCATTACTGCTGACTAGACCGCTGCCCATGCATGTGCCTAGGCAGCGGTCCATGAGGCGTGAAGCTACTGTGATGGGTCGCTGCACATGCCGCTCTCTAGGCACCATGCCTGGGCCGCGGTAAATACGGAGAAAGAATTCTCCTCTGATTAACGCCGAGCGTGCCGCCCCCTGGGCACTTACCTGGCCAGCGGAAAATAACGAGAGAGCAGCCTCACGTGCAAGTTTCAGGGCTTCACAAAACCCAACATCCTAATCAATTTGGTTTCATTAGGGGTCGTCAAATTGGAGACTGTATTGCCGGTGCTTCTGAATGTTTTAATGTGTTGAATAATGGTAGTCGCGGTGGGCACTTGGCTTTAAAAATAGACATTCGTAAGGCTTTTGATTCCATTAGTTGGCCTTTTCTCTTTGAAGTCCTTCAGTGTTTTGGCTTCTCTGAGATTTTTATTGGTTGGGTTGCGGCTATTTTTGATTCTGCTAGGATCTCAGTTCTTATTAATGGTTTCCCTCAGGGCTATTTCCCCTGTTCGCGTGGTGTGCGGCAAGGTGATCCTCTCTCCCCTCTTCTTTTTTGTTTGGCAGAAGATTTTTTGAGCAGATACCTCACGCATTTAATAGACTCGGGCTCTATGACTTCTATCTCTTCTCCGGCTGGGATGCGTGCCCCTTCGCATTTTCTCTATGCTGATGATGTTATCCTCTTTTGCCGGGCTTCTCCTCAGAATTTACAAGTGATTTTAGATGCTTTTGCTCTCTATGGCTCTCTCTCGGGTTAGCGAGTTAATTGGGAAAAATCTTCTATATTTTTTGGCAAAAACATCTCTGGGCCTCGAATTGCTAATTTTCTCTCAATGTCTAGGATGCGCAAGGGTGGTGATTCAATGACTTATCTAGGGGTCCCTCTTTTCATTGGTGCGCCTAAACGTCGATGGTTGATCCCATGGGCTGATAAAATTAAAAGTAAATTGGAATCATGGAAGGGTTTCTCTCTTTCAATAGCATGTCGGTTATGTCTTATTAATTCTGTGATTACGGGTTCCTTCTTGCATTCATTTCAAGTTTATCGTTGGCCTTCATCTCTTTTGAAAGATTTAAATGCTGCTATTCGGAATTTTTTTTGGACTGGTTCAATCGATGGTCGTAAATCTGTCCAAGTTGCCTGGAAATCTTACTGCAGGCCTAAGGATGGTGGTGATATTGGTGTTAAAGACCTTGGTATTCTTAACAAGGCCATGCTTAAGAAGTTCACTTGGAGGTTGTTATCTGAGGAGTCCTTCGTATTCACATATCTTCGGGCTAGGTTTTTCACCCAGGATCACAGACCTAGAACATGGTATGTTGTTTCTTCTGTTTGGCCAGGCCTAAAATTGCATTATACTCCCCTGATGATTGAGTCTAGTTGGTTGGTTGGTCGGTCGTCACTCTAAGGTTCGTTTTTGGACGGATAACTGGTTGGGAGATCCGTTGATTAATCTTGTTGAGGATAGGTCTTCGTTACAGCCTCCGCTAGATTCTGTTGTGGGTGATATTTACTCAGATGCCATGGGTTGGGATATTCCTGCTTCTTTTAAAGCTTCTCATCTAACTGTTACTTCTGAGATTGAGAAGGTGGTGGTAAGTACTGACCCAGATTCGTTAGTTTGGACATGTTCCTTGGATGGTGTTGTTTCTTGTAAATCTGCTTATAATTCTCTTTCTGAGGTTAGGAGTTCTGTTTTTTGGGGTAAGCAGATTTGGGCGTCTTTTATTCCTCCTTCTCGCTCTGTCCTCATTTGGCGATTGTTTCATGGTAAGATTCCTACGGACATTGCATTGCGTGCTAGAGGCTTTATTTCTCCTTCTCGTTGTCGGTTTTGCTGTGCTGCAGAGGAAGACTTGAGGCATCTTTTTCTTGACTGTCTTTTTGTTCGTGGGTTGTGGGATGTTGTATCCTCTACTTTTGGCCATAAGCTTAAGTTGGATGGTACTTGTTTGGACCTTTGGCAAGAGGCTATGAGGGTTGTCTTTAGCACTCAAATGCAAGCTCTCTGGCGGGTTTCTATCATCACGGTTTTCTGGGTGGTGTGGTTCATCCGGAATCAAGCTACCTTTGAGGGTGGCAAGCCTGTTTTTACCGATGCTCTTTCCATGATTTGGCGTTCCGTTCGCGAGGCAGACTCCCTTCAGTCTGTCACTATGAAGAATTCAGTGGCTGAGCTTCAGACTCTTCAACGGCTTCATGTCTCTGGTCGTCCTCCTAAGGCTCCTCGCATTTTAGAGGTTAATTGGCGCCCTCCACCGCCGGGCTGTCTTAAGGTTAACACGGACGGGGCTGCTTTTGGTGTCCTGGTCTTGCTGGTTGTGCAGGGGTTTTTTGCACATGCAGGGGTTTCGTTAGAGGTTGTTTTGCTATTCCTCTTGGTGTCTGCTTTGCTTTTGAGGCTGAATTAGCCGCTGCTGTTCACGCTATTGATTATGCTTGGACTTTTGGCTGGCATCGGTTATGGTTGGAGAGCGATTCGACTTTTGTAGTGAATATCCTTCGTTCTAGGTCTCGTACGGTTCCTTGGCGTTGGCGCCCCACATGGGATAGGTGTTTGTGATTAATCTCTCAAATGGACTTTGCTGTCACTCATATTTATCGGGAGGGTAACCAAGTTGCTGATAGTTTAGCTTCCAGGAGCCCCAGTATCGTCTCTCCTACATGGTGGTGGACAGCTCCGAGTTTTTGCAATTCTTTTATTTTCAATGATTTTTGTTGCAGACCTTCTTTTAAGTTCTGTTAATCTGCTTTCTTTTTTGTTTTCTATTCTCTTTTGTTCTCTTTCTTTTTTCTTTAATAATATGTTGGGCTAGACCCCAACAACCTTATCAAAAAAAAAAAAAAGATAGATCTGTAATACTCGGATAAAGTGTATATTAATATCACTCTCTGATATTATACGCTCTTTAATAATTCTATCTGGATGAACATTCAAATTTAAATTGAATTTAAATTTACATTAGTACTACTTTACCTAAATTTGGTGTTTAAATTTGGTTGTCAAATGATGTAGCATCATTATAATCAATTCATTTAAATTGTATTAGATTTGTATGATTTAAATGAATGGATTATATTTGTGCCACATCATCTGGGAACCATATTTGAATACCAAATTTGAGCAATGTAGCAATGTAACACTTTTATAAAAAAAGAGTGACGATATTTGCACCCCTTAAAAACCGTATGTACACCCCAAATTAACATCTTTTTAAAAATCCAATATTACCCCTAAATAAAATTACTAAAATGACTAAATAGTTTGTATATACACCCACCAATAATTATTAATTTGTTTCCTTAAAAAGTTCGTATTAATTATTAAAAACTTTTTCTATTTTCTCAAACCCTAGCTGTCCTTTTAAATATTAATTTCAAATATATTTTCAGTTTATGTTAAAGAATACAGATTGATTGCGAAGAGATTTTTGTGGATCTCTAACCAAAAAAAACTCCAATCGAAGTGTTTTTTTGTGGACCGAAAACAATCAAGAAGAAAATGAGAGAGTTGCTTGATGTGGTGAGAGAGAAAAAGGGGAATTGAAGTTTGGTTTTATGGAATGAAAACATATAAGAAAAAGGGAGAGAGGTTGCAGTGGAAAAAATTTAAACAAACTGTTATAAAAAAAATAAAAATAAAAAAGACGATTATCAAACATTTGTTTTCCCAGAATTGCAACAGTCAATGTTTTCAAAAAAAAAAAAAATTGCAACAGTCAACACTCACATGTATATTGCATTGTATTTTTTTCTTTATCGTTATTTTAATCTACAACCTCTAAACAAAATGATATCAAAACACAACTCATTTAATATATTTTTTCTATTTAGGAATTGGAATTATTTATTTGAATAAAAAGAAATAAATTATCAAAAATTTAAATAATAATAGAATTGATTAAATAACAAAATAGGTGTAGGTGGGGTGTACTTGCAAAAATAAAATACCATAGAATTAAATAAAGGGTATTTTTGACATTAAGTGAGGTTTATTTACAAACTATAAATTTTGTAATCTTTTTATGGGTGTACTTACGAAAGAGGTGTACATACAGTTTTTAAGGGGTGCCAATAGCGCCACTCATAAAAAGATTATAGGCCCGTTTCAATTTGTATATTAGTGATTCTATTTGCACCACTATAATTGTCTAATGAAACTCCATTTTAACTTTTTATTTATTCATAATAATTATTATTGATTTTCACAATTTTTATTCTCATGCAGGATGCAGCGCAAGAAGATTCAATTGCAATGTGAATTCCCCACCAATGACTAATACACTATTTTATTTAATTAAATAATGAAATGAAGCACTTAATTTGAAAAACCGCAGTTTAATTGTAAATGGCGAAAGTAAGGTGAGTTAAAATTATAAGCTCAAATTTTTTGCATTTAATTTGACTGATATACTAATGTGCTTTCTTTATAAGTTGGATAAATTGAGGACAAATAAACTTTAAAAAAAAAAAAAAAAAACATAATTTAATTATTTTTTACTTAATTTTCATTAAATTATTTAATCTTTAAGTTTTATAGTTTATATTTAAAATATATAATGAAAATCTTTCAAGCTTATATTATGTAAATTTTAAATAATTACACACATGATTTTTTTTTTTTTTTTTTCATTTCGTCCATTTTGATTATCTTACATTATCTCTTTATATAAAAGTAAAGTTACAAATTAAACACCCCTAGCTTTTTTCTTTAAAATTAACTTTTTTTATATGAAGCTAAAAAGTGATTAAGTTGACAGCAAGTCGATCGGTAACGGGATAGTTATCTATATTATTATCATGTTCGATCGGTAAAGTGAGTTATAAACTTGATTATTTTGTATTTCATTCCGACAAAACACTAACCACTCAAAATTTAACTGATATACTAATTTGTAAATAGATTTGATTAATCGTAAAAAAACAAGTTAGGATTCCTTTTTTTTTTTCTTGGTTTTTTTTCAAGTGTAAATGAAATATCCATTTGCATGAGAGAAAAAGAAATCAATAAATCTTAACCATGTATTTTTCTTTTATGTTTATGTGTCAATATCTGTTGAAAAGCTAAGGGAGAAAAAAAGGACATGAGAGAATCATAATCCTAAAGAACCTTTTTTTTTTTTTTCACTATTTTATGCCTTGCTTAGATGTGATTTTTATATATATACAGAAATTCTATTATCAGTTCGAACTGACAAAAGTTATATCAATTCCTTACATGTGGGCCACTGGATTTAAATACTTTGACTTGGCTGTATGCACTTGTCAGTCAAAGTATTTAAATCCAGTGGCCCACATATAAAGAACTAATATAACTTTTGTCAGTTCGAACTGATAATAGAAAGACTAATATACAGAATTATGCCTACTTTATAATCACTTTTTTTTTTTTTTTTTTTCAATTTCATAGAGTCATTAATGGATTCTTTTTGCCTACCAGCATGAGTAATTTCGAAGGAACGAATTGATTCGTGAATATTATAATTAAATAACATTGAAGCAAAAGGCCATTCCATTTCCACATGCATCTATTTACTTTATGGTACCAAATAATAAATGGTGAGACTTTTGAGACATATTCTCACCATAAATTCCCACCAATGACGACCATTAGCTCAACTAGAAATTGCACCATTATTGAACATCACAACCTTTTTCTATTTCTGCTAGTCTATTAAAACATTTTGTGACTTTTTTATCGTTGGATTGTGAAGCCCGACTTAATTATGTTGCATTTCGCTGACACAGCATGGGTTCAAAATTTACACCATGGGTTTTAGTAGTGGATCAAGATCCTTTTTTTGGTTCTTGTTTTTCCTTGACATTTTTCAAATGTAATTAAAATATCAAGTTGCATGAGAGAGAAAAAAATGATCAAATCTTGACCATGTATTTTTTATTTTGTTTATGTGTCATTAAATTATAAAAAGTCAAGGAAAAACAAGATAAGGAGAGGATCTTGATCCGTTTTAGTATTTAACCTCTTATATTCTTAGTGTTTGTGTGATAAAGAGTTAAAACTTTGTGCAACCATTATAAACAATGATTTGATGGTGGAAATCAATGCGTTCTGTGGATGTGGGGATCACATTGATCATCAAATCACATAAAATATCGTGTTTTTCTTTATTATTCTTTCTTCACCAAGACTTTGATACCATATTAGCTTTTCGTTTTTCAATCAGATTTACCATTGAAAGACATCATTTATAAATTATAATACAAGAAGTCAATTTGTTTTGTTCTTTTCTTTTCAAAGAAGATAAACAGATGGCAATGTTGAAAGTTGAATCCAAGAAAAATTCAACAATGATTCAATTTCATTAATGGTGGAAATGTGGAATAATATTTTAAGAGGAAATAGGGGGAAATAGCACCAAATTCCATTGGTTTTGTGGTAATATCACCAAGTTATTAAGTGTTGTGGAAATAGCACCAAAGTATATGATCTGCCAAAATTGCCCCTCACTTGTTCTCTCTCTCTCTCTCTCTCTCTCTCTCCTCTTTTTTTTTTTTCAAAAACCTCCATTGATCCATCAATGGAGATCAAAACGACCTCCGTCAAAACGACCTTCGTCGAAATGACCTCCGTCGAAACGGTCGACTCCCTTTGATGGAGATCAAAACGACCTCCGTTATTAAAAAAATTCTGGAAATAAGTCTCGGGTAGGTCACCCTATTTCAAGCTATTTCTAGCTACCCGAGACTTATTTCCATATATTTTTTTTTATAACGGAGGTTGTTTCTAAGACCTCTAATGGAATCAACCGTTTCGACGGAGGTTGTTTTGATCTCCATTGTGGATCAATGGAGGTTTTTGAAAAGAAAAAAAAAGGAGAGAGGAAGAAAGAGAGAGAGAGAGAGAGAGGAAGAAAGAATAAGTGAGGGGTAATTTTGACAGATCACATACTTTGGTTCTATTTCTACAAAACTTATTAAGTTAGTAACTTCTCCATAAATGGATTTGGAAAGAGTGCCATAAAAAAAAATTGCCCCTAATAGTAAAAGGTATATACTTTTGAAAATTTAGAAAATTTAACTTTTGGTATCAACAAAAGACTAATATAGTTTGTGCATAAAGCCATACAATTTGAACAAAATAGTCTCACGTACTACAACCAGTAAAGTTTTCATATCGATATTCAAGCCACAAAGATTTTCATGGCTTTCAATATTGACCTAGCGACCTTTCCATGCCCTTTTTTTTTTTTTTTTTTCCTCTGTAACCAATCTTCTCATTTATGATCACCATCTTCTAGTGTCCGGTTGTTCAAGAATCCTTTTTTTCATGCAGTATGTTAGATATTAAGAAAAATCCATTCTGGCTTCAAAATAACTAATTTTTTATTTTTATTTTTTTATGTATCACTTATGTGGTAATGACTCGAATCTGGACACGGTGGTTCAAAAGAACTAGTTTTGATGAATATATTATTATTGATAAAAGTTTGTATTTTCTGAGCAAGGTTACAGAAAATGCAAAAATTAAAAAAAATTTATTTATATTGCCAACACACTCATATACAAAAAGCTGACTTTTTTTTAGTGGAATTGGTGAGAAATGTCACATTTTTAAACTGATTTGGTGACAATGTCACTGCTTTAATAAGTTAAGTTTAAAATGCACCTATTATGGTGAACGGACAAAAATACCCTTACTTTACACATTCTTTTCTTACTTTGAAGTTTTCTGAGATTTAAAACAGACCTCCAATGGATAATTAGTTTTGTGGCTCTACGCAAACGCATTCGGGGGTCGAGCTCCCCGCTGAACCGGTCAGCTCGTGGGGGTGTGGGGGCAACGCCCCCAGAGATTTTTTTTGGTTTTGAATCTTCCATTGAAAAGGCTCGAAATGAAGTGTTCGAGCCTTTTCATACACCAATCGTGCCTTTTCATTAGTGTATGAAAAGGCTCGAACACTTAATGAAAAGGCACGATTACTGTACAATCGTGCCTTTTCATACACCAATCGTGCCTTTTCATGTACAAAAAGGCACGATTACTGTACAAAAAGGCTGGAAACTTTGTTCAAAAAGGCTCGAAATATTTTTTAATTTTTTAATCGAGCCTTTTGGAAAAGTTATCGAGCCTTTTAGAAAAGTTATCGAGCCTTTTAGAAAAGTTATCGAGCCTTTTAGAAAAGTTATCGAGCCTTTTGGAAAAGTTATCGAGACTTTTCCAAAAAGGCTCGATAACCTTTCTAAAAGGCTCGATAACTTTTCCAAAAGGCTCGATAATCTTTCTAAAATGCTCGATAACTTTTCCAAAAGGCTCGATAACAACTTCAAAAGGCTCGATAACAACTTCAAAAGGCACGATGACAGTGTAAAAAGGCACGAAAATATTTCAAAAAGGCACGAAATCATTTCGAGCCTTTTCCGAACTTTTTCGAACCTTTTTCGAGCCTTTTCAAACCTTTTTCTAGCCTTTTTCGAACCTTTTTAAACATTTTCGAGCCTTTTTAACTATCAATATATTATGGTGAAGAAGGTTACTGTGGGGAGCAATTTTGTCCGTTCACCATAAATGGTGCCTTTTAAACTTAAGTTAGTAAGTTGGTGCATGTTCCCAAAAAAGAGCCTCAAATAGTGCTATTTAATTTTTTAACCCCTTTTTTTTTATGGATATTTATAGGGTGCATTTGGAGGTTTGGAAAATGATCACATGTTACAAAAGTTTGGAGAAAATATGTGTTTGATAAACTCTTTAAAATCCACTTATTTCATCATTATTTCATCATTGTTATTTCAATTCATAACTTTTAAAAATGTCCATAATACTCCCATTAAAAAAAATGATAATAATTAAAAGCATAAGAAATAACAATAAGAATAATGAATCAAGAACATTTTTATAACAATGAATGGTGCAAAAAGCATGCTGCTTGTTTTATATATATCACACAAATTTCACATTATTTATCAACCAAAGAGAGATCATACAATTTCCTAGCTTTTTCTTACCTGCCACTAGTTACTAATTATCGGAGTCTTGTATCTTCTTGTGAGTGATTCTACAGCGGAGTTTATAGTCAAGATTTAAAAATAAATAAATAAAATAAAGAATGTTATTTGTAATTTGAGACAAATTTACCATCTTTGTAGGTTTGTTGTATTTGGGTTAGGATGGTAAATGAAATTTATTGGTTTATTTTAGGTTAATGGATTTTAGTGAAGTAAGATATCGGAAGAAACCGAATATAATTTAGTCAAAAGAAATAAATTTAAAGAAATATTTATCATTCATTAGAATTCTTACGGGATTTATATTCTAATTAGTTACATTAACTTGTATACCAAAAATTTGTTATCGGTTGTGTTAAAAGAAGGGTTTATCTTGTATTAAGGTATGTATGCATTACTCTCTTGTTTAGAAATGATGTGACACCTATGTAATCGTTGAATTAACCTTGTTTTATTTTGCATTCAAGTGGTTCTATCGGTACCCCTTTAAGGGCACATTTGGTGCGCGGGATAGGATAGGATAATTTTCATGGGATAGGATATGATAGGATATGATTGGATGAGATAGGATTGGATAAAATTTAGTGCTATCCTGTGTTTGGTGCAATACATGATAGTATTAAAAATAGGTAATCTTGTGTTTAGTGCAACACATGATAGGATTAAGGGGGATGTATTGGTTCAAGATTTTATTAAACAATTTGAGAAAGTAAAAGTCTAGTATTATTGGATTAAGACTTTTTAACAAGTTAGATAAGTCTGATGGTATTTGATCAAGACTTTTAAGATTTTTTTTAAAAGTTCATATTGTCATGTGGTATTGTATCTAAACTTTCAAGAGGCAGCAAATTGTCTGCTGGTATTGGATTGAGATCAAGATTTTTAGGATTTCATGACAAAATGGATTTTCTAAACTTTTTAGTGATATGTATAAATAACTTGAACCCAAAATTGTCTTGCCCTCAATACTTTCCAGACTTTTTATTTGATTTTGGATATTTGGTGGGTGTATTGGTATATAATAAATGTGGCGACCAAACATGTAAAAGATAGCATAAAACTACACTTAAAAGTCGAGTACCAAATGACCGATAAAATTCCTCTGTGAGTTAAAAATAGTTTTATGCTAGATTTTCATGATCCCACCACCACCACTGGTATCTAAAATCTTTATGACTATTAGTAAAAATTGATCAAATGCTTTATCTACATCTATAAAAGATGAATTTGGCAAAAAGTAAAGATAAAGAGGAAGTTGATTTTTTGTTTAATATATATATATATACCTGATAAAAAGAGCTAGTTCATTATTGATAATATCGTCATTTGTGTAGATTGAGTTCAAAGACAAAAGAAGATGGCCACCATTTCTATTTATTTATTGCCTGAGCGAGTTAAAAAGATATGGGCCTCGCATAAAACCACGCTTCTATAAAATTTAGATACATGCATTTTTTTAGAGCACTAGAACTTGGGGGGAAAATTGAATACTACAATCGACTCTTGAAAATCCATATTTTTAAAAGTTCAAAAAGTCTTGAAATAAAGTCTAGATAATCTTAATAGTCTATAAATAAAGTTCAAAGACTCTTTCAGAATCCTAAAAGTCTAGTTCATATAATCTTAATAATCCTAAAAGTATAATCATAACAATCCTAACAATCCTAATAATCCTAATAGTCTTGCAAATCCATAAAATCCTTACACCCCAAAATTATCTATTAAAATCTCAATCCAATACACTCCCCTAAAATTAGGGAAATTATATTTTTTATTAATTACAAACCCACCCCCAAGCCCAAACCACCCACCATCGACCACCACCCACTACAAACCCATAAATTGCACATCAATTAAACAAAACCACCACCACCACAACAAAACACAAACCCAGAAATTACCCAAACCTAGCATCATCATGCATAGTCGACCACCACCACCACCACAAGCACAATCGACCACCACCACCACTACAACCCACCACCACAACACCCAAAACCGAGATGGAGTTCCAATTCGAATTCAACCCTCAAAATCAAATGTTCTATTAAACCCTAAATCAACCCAGAAAATCAATTTGAGTTCCAATTCGAAAATCAATGGAACTCGAACTGATTTTGGAAGAGATGTTGGAAGACGAAGACGAAGACTAAGAAAGAAGAAAGAAGCAGCGGCGAGGAAGGATCGGTGGCGAGGAAGCAGCGGCGGCGAAGATAGCTTGGGCAGTTGAAGAAGGAAGAAATGAATCCCATATGTTTTCGTGGGATTCATTTGTCCCGCCAATGTGGGATTCATGGGTTTGATGGGATAAAAATTATCCCATCCCAAGTTGGCACCAAACATGGGAAAGGGGCTAAAAATAATCCTATCCCTTTCACATCCCACGTAACAAACACGCTCTAATTGTGTAACGAAACCATTTGTTTATTTATTTTAATCATTAAGATCAAATTATTATTATTGATTTTTCATTTTGCTATGTTAATTCTCCGCATATGTGAGGAGCAAACCATTCAACAAACCTCATCTTGTCCACATATGATTAATCAACTATTTTATTAATTTAATTAAATAATGAAATGGAGCACGATTAATTTGAAAACAATTTAATTGTAAAAGATTGAATTGAGAGTGAGTTATAAACTCGAATAATTTGCATTTCATTCGTTTTATATTTTGCTTAAATGTGATCTTTTATATGCCATCTCTATATATATTTTTTAAAAATAATTCATTGAGTCTATTGATGGATTCTTTTTGAGTCATTTCAAAAGAAACGAATTAATTACACCATTTCCATTTGAACCTCTAATTACTTTTTCTTAAAAATAATAAATGGTGAGACTTTTTGGGACATTCTCACCACAAAATGCCACCAATGACGGCCATTAGCTCAACTGGAAATTGCACCATTGTAGAACATATATCACAACTTTTTTCTTGCTTCAATATTTCTTATATCCTATTGAAAGATTTAGATAATTGACTTTTTTTCTCAACAAGATTTCCCGTTATTAGTAGGAGGGGTCTTTTAATGTTCCCAAAACTAACCTTAATCAATATTAGTCACTCTAATTAAATCAATATTTTTCGTTCTAAACTCATTATTTTTTAACAAAATAAATCTATATTTTTTGTTTTTCAATCAAAACAGAAGAAATTCAAACAGAAACCAATTATACAAGAAGTCAATCACCATTATTTGATTACAAACCTCTTAAACTTGTATGTACTTTCAGTCTTGTTTTTTTCAAAGAAAATAAACAGATGGAAATGTTGAAAGTTTGATCCAAGAAAAATTCAATAATATATGATTCAATTATATTAATGGTGGAATGATATTAAAAGGTGTACTCTTGGAAATTTGAAAAAAATTACTTTGGGTTTCAACAAAAGACTAATATAGTTTGTGCAGAAAGTAGTAAAAAACCATACAATTTGAACAAAATAGCCTCTCTACAAGCAGTAAAGTATTTTCATCTCTGAATTCAAGCCACAATGATTTCCATGGCTTTCATATATATGGCTTTCATTGACCTACCTTTCAGTAACCAATCTTCTCATTTATGATCAACATCTTCTTGTGTCCTTAAGTGAATCTATTTTATTGACAAGTAGAAGTGTAGAACATCTTGTTGAAGTCTTTGCTGATGCTTTTCAGGACATCTTATATTTTGTATTATGAAACTTGAATTCGTAATATTATTAAACTAATACATTAATGTTTTTTATTTTATTCAGGAGAGGACTCATGTTTTATTGTGAGACAGTTTCATCACAGGGCTTTATTAATTAGATATAACTAATTAGAGTATTTCTCGAAGAAAGGCTTGGTAAAAGTTATGATCATATGCTTGTTTATAGAATTTTTGAATAACTCCCATCTTTCACATATTTTTTTTAATCAAGTTACTTGATTTGGATTAACATCTTAATTAATGTATGTGTAGTATGAAACACTTTTGAGAAGATTATTCAATTTGGATTCCAAACTTTTGATTAAAATGATAAAAAAAACATAACCACATAAAATTATAGTAATTCAAAAGCACACATCACAAATCATGTTATGGTATTTCTACACTTACTCTTGAAAAAGATCCTTGGTTGTAAGAACATTATGAATAATCAACAACAAATTTGTACACTTCTCTCAAGAATAATATTGATACAACTCCTCCACATCCACAAGCAACAATATGTACACAATACACATCATTTTTACAACCCTTAAAACCAACAATTGTCAACATTTTCAGCTCCACCTCCTATTATATTTTAAATAAATAAATAAACCCTTAAAATATTTGACCTTAGTAAATCACAAAGCGATTTCTTGGGGGCAAAAATTGTGCATTCAATGCAAAACCCATACCAGTTAATTTGCCACAAAAGGCAAGAGAGAATATATATATATATATATAATGTTAGTCAAATACTAAGTTTCCAATTTCATTTATGAGGAAATGGGGCAAAATAACACTTTTTAAATTTGGACTTGTGCAACTATCACCACATTACTAAGTCTTGTTTTATTAGCACCAAAAAGGGTGTTGAGACCAAAATGCCCCCACTTATTATTATTATTTTTTAACTTATTAAATTTCTACATTTTTCTCTCTTTCTTCGGTTCTTCCCATCTCAAACGATCTCTCTCTTCTCTCTCTCTCTCCCTATCCTCTCAAACAATTTCTCTTTCTTCCTCTCTAGCTCTCATCTTAGATGCAAAACTCATCTCTCTCAAACGATCTCACCTCTCTCAAGTTCTATTTCTTTTTTTTCACCTTCGTTTTCTAAAGTCTCCGCGAAGACTTCGACGGCAGCCGCAACCAACTACTAAGACTTCAACGGCAGCCGCAAGACTCCAATGAAACGTCGACGAGAGTTCTCGGCCACATGACAGTGGGGATTGAAGGCATTTCTGGAAAAAAGTCTTTTGTTAGGGTTTTGTTTTTAAATTTGATTTTGTTGATTTTGAGATATTAAATTCGCTTTGGTTGATTTTGAGTTTTCAATTTAGTTTTTATTGTGAATTTGTTGTCAATTTGATGTGAATGATGAGTTTGTTGAATCTGAATGGGGATTTGTTTGAATCTTTAATTGGTGGGTTTGGGTTTGGGTTCGTTGAATCTGAGAAGATGAACAGTAGCAGATGTTGAGATTTTTTTTTTCTAATTTCGAGATTTATTTATGAATACCCGAGACTTATTACGATTATTCAAGACTTGTGCATTTTCGATACTTATTCATGCGTTTTCGTGACTTATTTGTTTCATTTCGAGACTTATTTATGAATACCCAAGACTTACTCAGGAATTTTCGAGACTTATTCATGCGTTTTCGAGACTTAATTCATGAATATTCGAGACTTATTACTGTGTTTTTTTGGATACTTACTGGTGTATGTGACGTTTTCCAGAAATTGTTGAGGTGAGTCCATCTGAGAGGAAAGGAAGAAAGAGAGATTGTATGAGAGGATAGGGAGAGAGATCGTTTGAGAGAATGGGGAGAGAGAGAGAGAGAGAGATGTAGAAATTTAAAAAGTTAAAAAAAAAAAAAAAAGATAAAAAATAAGTTAGGGTATTTTGGTCTGATCACCTACTTTAGTGCGATTAAAACAAGATTTATTAATGTGGTGCTATTTCCACAAGACCTCCCTCAAAAAGTGTTATTTAATTTTTGAACCCTTTCATTTATTTGCAATTACTAGTTTACTACCTACTATTATTCTACTAAGTTTCCAATTCTCTCCCAAATTTATTTTTAAATGGCAAGTGGTGGAAATGGAAGGGGTCACAGCCATGACGATCCTAGGCGTTCCATTTCAATGAAAGGTAAGGGTCCTACGATTGATAATCTCGGTCGTAACGACCCCGCCTATCACGAGTATTTGCAACGCCGAGCCTATACTGAAGACCTAGGCCTAGATTATCCTACTCCCCCTCTAACAATTTCAGAACCTACACCTCTGGATTTTGAATTTTATCCACCGGAACCAGAAAAGTAGGAAGATCTGATACATAAGCAGAGCAAATCTGATCTCTTAATAAAACATATGAAGAAAATTAGGCAAGAAGATGGAAGCTATGTAGTGGTTTGCAATTATTGCAAAAAAGTATATAAGTGGACTAAATCCGGAGGATATGGCACTTATCGGAAGCATATTTTAACCAAACATCCAGAAGCAGAGACCAGATCGAGGTCACAAACACAAATTCTCAGGTACGCTACCCCTAACCAATAATTATCTCGTTATACTGATGAACAAAATAGAGAAGAGTTAGCTAGAATGGTAGCAGTAGAACACTTACCTTTTAGTTTTGGTGAAAGGGTTGGTTTTATTAATTATTGTCGATGAGTATTAAACCCTACTGTATGCCGTGTTCCTAGAGCCACGCTCACAGCAACACTTGAAAAGATTTATGAAAAATAAAAAAGATAGAAAAATATTTTAAAAAATATAACGGTCGTGTTTCCGTATATGCTGACATATGGAGTGACCATTGGCGATCACATTCATACTTGGGTGTGACTTGCCATTATATGGATGGTGCATGGAATATCCAGAAAAGAATTCTTGCATTTAGAGTTTTTGATGATACACACACTGCTCAGAATATTTTTAGACAGCTTAGAATTATTTTTTCAGAGTATAAAATTAAAAACAAAATTTTTACAATTGGTTTTGATAATGTTTCTGCCAATACCGCTACTATTCCATCTTTACTTGATTTATGCAAGCCTTACCTTTTTTTTTTTTTTTTGGGAGGTAGAATAGGACAGAACAAACAACATTACAAACATAACCTGGCTTCAGCCAACACTAAAACTCTAACATAGGGAGGTTCTTCCTCCAACCAAAATCTATCCTCATCACAAGAGAGGGAAAATTTAGCTAAGTAATGAGCCACCTTGTTCACTAGTCTAGGGACGAAGGTCACTGCAACACACTGAATCTGATGTATCAGATTTTTAATGTCTGTAATAATAGTTCCAACATCTGAGAGCAGGTCAGTCTCATCATTAACCCAATCCACCACCATCGCCTCATATGATTCGATTGTCATCGGATACAGGCCAGAGTCAATAGCAAGCTGAATTCCACAAAGAATTGCAGTTGCTTCAGCAATATGAGGAGGGAAAGTGGCCACCATTTTTTGGGAGCTCGCTGCCATGACAAGGCCCTCTGCATTACGAATCATCACAGCACCACAACCCACCAAGCAGCCAGCCCTATCAATAGCCGCATCACAATTAACCTTGTACAGGTCTTGTCTTGGAGCCTTCCAAATCTTACCAAGCACAGAATTCTGCCCAGCAACAGAGGAAACCAAAGGCGAAGCAATAGATAATTTTTTAAGAAATTGTATAGCCCATTCAAAATTATCCACATCGACACCCACAAGGGAACCATGAACACTAACATTCCTGATGAACCAAATCCTCCAGAAGATCACACAAAGCAATCCCATTTTCTCAAAATTAAGAAAGTAGAAACAATCAAGAATAAATTCGAAGAAAACGGACTCACCCCTAAAACAGTTCACTTGAATACCAGGCCAAAGCAAACGATCAAATTTTAGAAGTCGACACCCCCAAAGAGCATGTAACGTTGACTCGTTCTTAGATTATGCAAACCTTATCTTGGTGGTACATTTTTTTCATCAAAGATGTGCATGCCATGTTTTAAATTTATGTGTTAAAAAAGGATTAGAAACTCTTGAACATTTTATTCTACCAATTAAAAAAGCCCTAATGTTTTTGTGGAAACATTCTTCTACAATAGAAGCATGGTCAACATTTTGTAAACAAAATGGTAGTCGTGTCGTTAGATTTCCTTGTGCTGTTCCAACACGTTGGAATTCTACTTATAAATTGCTTGCTCAAAGTTATGATTATAGAGATCTATTAGTTTCTTTTGTTCAAATTCATGTAAGTCACATTGATCTTTATCAAACTCATTGGGATGCTTGTTACAACGTTTTCAATTTGTTAAAAGTCTTTTATAATGCTACTAACAATTTATCTGGTGTTTATTATACTACAACTCATTTATTTATTATTGAGAGTCTTAATATTGTTGGTGCCTTTGCTCATTGTGAATCCGACATAGAATTAGAGGAAGCCGTTAATGCTATGAAGGTAAAATGGTTAGATTATTATTGGGAGTTTCCAAATATTTATTTGATTGCCATGGTTTTTGATTCACGTTGTAAATTAAAACATTTGTCTTATTATCTAAATGGTTATTATGGCCACCAAGGTTTAAAAATTGAATATGATGTTGATGCATGTTGTGATAGAGTTAAGAAATTATTGTATGATTTATACGATGAATATGTTACAGTTTGTGGATCCTCACTGAACTTAAATGTTACACGAACAAACTGTATCTTAGCCCCCATCATCCTCCGGATTTATGAATTTAGGGTATAGTCTGTTATAAAAAAAAACCAAAAAACCACGATGTTCTTCTTCTTCAGGCTTCGATAAGTATCCCGAGCTTAAATTTTACCTCTTTTGAGTTTATAGAAGATATACCAGGGAAAAAATTTGATATCTTACAATATTGGAAAGAGTATGGAAGGTACTATCCAATTATGGCCATGATAGCCAAACATATTTTTTTCAACACCAGTTTCTACAGTGGCTGTGGAACAAGAGTTTAGCGTCGGGGGGAATATCTTGGATGAAAAGCGTTCGTGCTTGACTTCGAAAGCACTACAGATACAAGTTTATGTAGATGACTGGACGAAGGCGCAATATAGACAACAAGAAATCGAGCAAGAGGCAACGTACGATTTCTTCAAAAATGACGAACCTGAAACTGGAGCAGCGGAATAGGCGAATAGTAGATGCGGATCACGTCATCATGACAACAATTAGTCCACGTCATCACCAAACCTGTAATAAAAGGTAAGAGAACTAAGTGGCCTTTGATTCCTCTAAACCCCCCAAGAGGAAACGTAGGCAACTTAATTGTAGTAAAAATTAAGTGCAAGGTTAATAACTTTACATTTTTTTTTTAGTTTTATTTTAATTTAATTTTGTAATTTGTCATTTATTTATTTTATGTTATTTTCGAATTTCGGGTGACCCAATTCCCAAATACCCAATGAAATGTAATTTGTAATTTATCATTTTGTTTAGTTTTATTTTAATTTAATTTTGTAATTTTTCATTTGTTGATTTTATTTTATTTTTGGGTGACCTAAATCTCCAACCCAATGAATTTTATTTTATTTTATTTTGTAATTTGTCATTTATATATTTTATTTTATTTACAATTACAACTTACAAAGTTACAAATCTAATTTTTCTTTTATTAACAAAGAAAAAAAAAGGTTCAGAACTGTCGGTTCCTATGGAATCGGAACTGAACCGGAACCGTGTCAGGTCTGTCAAAGTATGTAAATATAATGGTCCACATTCTTTATATTGATATATTTTATATCAGAACGAACTGACAATAGAAAAACTATATATATTAAAAACGTATAATCCACAATTCAATACTATTAAAAAATTCCTTCTTCACATATCATTATAATAGAGATAGTAGTGCGTCTCCTTTTTACACCCGGTGATTAGGGATTCAAGTCCTATCATACACATGTTATAAGTATGTGTCCGTACCGCAAATGCATTGTCTGATTTTGATAGGTTCCGACGATACTATTGTAATAGTTGTAAATGTAATATTTTTTTTATAAAAAAAAAATTCCTTCTTTCTACAACTGTGACAAAATATCGTCAGAGTGGGAGCAGCTTGTAATTTATTTTATTTTATTTTATTTTAATTCCTTTATTTTGATTCTTTACTCCATGTCTCCATGACGTGTATTAGACAGAATTTAAAAATGCCAATAACAGAGAATTCTCTATGAAGTAAGAAAAAAGTGTCTGGGATAATTAAAAAAATGTCTCCATCACGTGTATTATACAGAATTTAAAAATGCCACTAACAGAGAATTCTCTATAAAGTAAGAAAAAATTGTCTGGGATAATTTAAAAAAAAAAAAAAAAAAAACTTTAGTTGAGTCCTGTGATTTTGCTGCACAAATCAAGTCTTGTATTTGGTCTGATCAATGGGTGCTTCATCGTCTACTTGTTCATCTTCCAACACCACCACCAACCATGAAAGAAAGTATGATGTGTTCCTCAGTTTCAGAGGTGAAGACAGTATCAGTGACAGTTTCAAAAGCCATCTGTGTGGTGCTTTGTCTCAAAAACACATTGAGACCTTCGTTAATGATGACAAACTCAAGAGAGGAGACGAAACCTCACCAGCCCTTTTCAAAGCAATCGAAGAATCAAAGATGTCGGTTGTCATTTTCTCCAAAGACCACGCTTCTTCAAAAGGGTGTTTGCGTGAGCTTGCAGAGATTATCAGATTCAAGAAAATGAACAAGCAGATTGTCATACCTGTTTTCTACAAAGTTAATCCATCAGATGTACGTAAGCAAACTGGGAGCTTTAAGGATGCTTTTGCTAAGCATAAACAAGTATCTGGAGAAGAGTTGCAGACATGGAGAGAAGCTTTGACTAAAGCATCCAATCTATCTGGATTTGATTCCTCTGTAACTAGGTAAATCCAACTCTGTTATCTTACAAAAACCGCTAATTTCTATTCTTGGTAACTATATCATGTAATTAAGACTCTGTATTACTTTGATCATTTCACTTGCTAGCTTGCTTTTCACTTTTTCAGGATGGTATATGTTTGTATTATGATATTTTTATTGGGGTGTGATTCAATTTAACTCACTATAGATTGTTTGTTGTTTGCATTTTTTAGGCCTGAATCCAGACTTGTAGATGAAATTGTCAATGATGTTTTGAAGAAATTGAATGTTATGTTTGCTTCAACAGATTTTAAAGGTCTAGTTGGAATAGATTCACGTATTGAGGAAGTTAAATCGTTATTATGCATGGAAACGTTTGACTTCCGAGTTGTAGGAATTTGGGGCATGGGTGGTATAGGGAAAACAACCATTGCTGAAGCTGTTTTCAACCAAATTTCTTGTCAGTTTGAAGGTTGTTGTTGTTTCGTTGCAAATGTTAGGGAAGAATCAGAAAATTGTGGTGGAATAGTTCATCTAAGAGACAAAGTTCTTTCTCAGATATTAGGGGAAAATATAAATTTAGGCACTCCCAATATACCGTCAATAGTTAAGAGAAGGCTCCAAAGCAAAAAGGTTATCATTGTTCTTGATGACGTGAATAGTTTGAAACAAATAGAAATCTTGGCAGGAGGGCTTGATCGATTTGGTCCTGGAAGTAGAGTTATCATAACAACTAGAGATAAGCAACTGCTTCTTAATTTTGTGGAAGCATATAACATATATCAGGTTGAGGCGTTGGACAATCGTGAAGCTCTGCAGCTTTTTTGTAATTGTGCCTTCAAAGAAGATCATGTTCCCGAAGATTTTATGGTGTTTGCTCAAAGGGCAGTAGATTATGCCGAAGGCAATCCTTTAGCACTAAAAGTGTTGGGTTCCTCCTTGTATCGAAAAAGCGAACAAGATTGGGAAAGTGCATTGCATAAGCTAAATAAGATTTCTAACCCTGAAATTCATAATATATTGAGAATCGGTTATGATGCACTAGATCGTGAGGAGAAGAATATATTTCTTGACATTGCGTGTTTCTTTAAAGGAGAGTATAGAAAATATGCGATAGAACTACTAAATAGTTGTTACTTCTCTGCACAAGCTGGAGTTAGTGTCCTTGTTGATAAGTCTCTGATAACAATATCAACCAGCGAGATAAATATGCATGATTTATTACAAGAAATGGGCTGGGAAATTGTTCGTCAAGAATCCTTCAACAAGCCAGGGGAACGTAGTAGGTTGCATCGTCATGAGGATGTTTGTCAAGTACTAAAAAGAAATACTGTAAGTTCCAGATATATTTAGTTTTGTTATTTATATTAGATCGATGTTCACTAAATAATAAACCTTCACAAATTGTTTTTAATTAAATGGTTCTACATGTATTAATTTTAGGAAACTTTTGTTCATCTCTAGGTCTTAACTTATTCTATACTTTTTGGTTGTAAGGGAACTGAAGCAGTTAAAGGCCTACTCCTAGATATGTCCAACATAAAGAATATAGATCTGAGTTCTCAAGCCTTTGAGAACATGTGCAATCTTAGATTTCTCAACCTCTACGATTATACTCGGCGTTTTGGAGACCCCACGAATATCTCTAAAGTGCATCTTCCCTTTGGCCTGAATTCTCTCCCGAATGGATTGAGGTATCTAAATTGGCATGGGTATCCTTCAAAAGTATTGCCATCAAATTTAAGTCTGGAAAACCTTGTTGAACTTAATCTTTTTGATAGCAATGTTGAGCAGCTTTGGGAAGGCAAAAAGGTATGATTTACATATAAGTATGTATTTCATTCTTTGAGTAAATATTTTGTGTAGTTCTCATATAATTAATGACTTAATTATCAAATCATTTTTACTATATTTTGTTACAGGATGTCCCGAGGTTGAAAAGGCTTATTCTTGGACACTCTCAGCAACTGACTAGGATCCCAGACCTCTCAGGTTCCCCATATCTTGAGGTTATAGATCTCTTAGATTGCAGAAGCTTGCTTGAAATTGGCTCTTCTATTAAACATCTCAACCTTAATTACTTGTGCCTCGGGGGGCTGTAAAAGCCTTAAAAGCTATTCAAGAGACGTTCATTTTGAATCTCCTACAACTCTTGATCTCTCTTCGTGCAATAATCTCATGAAGTTTCCACAAATTTTAGGGAGTACAAAGAATTTAATTTTAAAGGGGTCTGAAATTGAAGAAATTCCGTCATCAGTTGAGGGTCTAACTAACCTCATTTCATTAGATGTTTCAGATTGTTCAAGGCTCAAACATATTTCCATCAACATTTGTAAAGTGAAATCTCTATGTTTTCTATATCTTAAGAACTGCTCTAAACTTGAGTGTTTCCCAGAAATTTTGGAGAAAATGGAACGTCTGGAAACTCTTGATTTATCTGGAACAGCAATTAAGAAGCTACCCCTTTCGATTGAACATCTGATTGGTCTTTTGAATTTATTGCTCAGGGGTTGCAAGAATCTTGAGACGCTTCCAAGTAGCATCTCTAATTTAGCATCTCTAATTCAGCTCGATCTTTCTGATTGCTCAAAACTGGACAAGTTGCCAGTGAACATGGGGAATTTAAAGTCCTTAGAGAATCTTTCAGCAGGCAGAGGTGTTGAAAGTCAACTACCATCCTCTACAACAAGTTTGAGATCTCTTATAGAGTGTTTGGCATTTCGTCCTTCATCAGGTTTATCATTCTCTTTGGAATATCTATTTTTAAACAATTGCAATCTGACAGAAATCCCAGAAGATATTGGTTGTTTATCCTCATTGGAAACGTTAGAGCTATGCAGGAATGATTTTGAAAGTCTGCCAACAAGCATCAAACAACTATCTAAGTTGGAAAAGCTTTTACTAAACGATTGCGATATGCTTCAATCTGTAACGGCGCTTCCAGTAAATCTATTCATTTTTGAAGCAATGAATTGCAAGCAGCTCCAGTCATTGCCAAATACGTCCGAATTTGCAGAATTCATAACATCCGAACGCAACACTTGGAGAACTACAAGTCTCACAAAGTTAGACTTCATGTTTACAAATAGCCCAAAACTTGATGAGAAAGCATTCAGCAATGTTTTCGCGGAGTCACTACATATAATTAAGCAAATGGGAACGGCAAGAAAGGTAATTTTCTCGCATACTCCACCCCTTTCTCTGTCTTTTAATCTCTCTCATTTAAAATATTTATCATTTGTTATCATGTTGCAGAAGTATCAAAAAGAGGTTCATGTTAGCATTTGTTATCCTGGAAGTAAAATTCCTCTCTGTCTTTTAATCTCTCTCATTTAAAATATTTATCATTTGTTATCATGTTGCAGAAGTATCAAAAAGAGGTTCATGTTAGCATTTGTTATCCTGGAAGTAAAATTCCTGAGTGGTTCTGCTATCAAAGTCACAGATCTTCAGTAAATATTCAATTGTCTCCACAAAATCGCTCTAATCGTAAGTTCCTGGGACTTGCTTTATGCGCTGTTATTGCATTTGAGGGATATTGTTACACTGAGGGATATCATCCTTGGGTCCCTTATGTGTGCTGTTTTCAAACCGACTGTGGTGATCGGGTTACATACAACGGTGAATTGACTTTTCATGTTAACCGATACTATAAAGAGAGCATATTCATTAACTCAGATCACGTCATTTTAGGGTATCATGAATATTCACATGGTAAGCTAAGTATGGATGACTTGGCAAGTTTTAAAGTTATGTTCAAGGCTCCAGAAGTTAGCTCTCCAAGTTGGAGACTGAAATATTGCGGGGTATGTCCAATATATGCAGAACCCGAAATAATCCAAACCAGCATTTCCAATGAGAAATTTGATTCCACCAATCAAGATTTGGTACCAGATCCTAAGACAATTCCAGAAAAGAAATTGACACTCTTCATTAACGATAAAGTTGTTCCATTTTTTCGGATTTCGCGTGCCAAAGTTGGCTTGTGGCTCTTCTACTGTTGGATTTTCCTTGTCTGTCTCTTTTGTGGACTATGTGTTTTTGGGATGCTGGTGTTTCTTGTGCTTCAACTGTCAGCTCGATGTGAAACTTACCTGTCATCTCATGTACAAAATACGCTTGGTAAGTAATTTCCAGCAACACCAAGTCAATTATTCAAATTATTGTTCTGGAAAGTCTATTCTTAATGTAGAAAGAAATCTATGATTTAGTAGTAACCTTTGGTACAAATTTAACATTATTTTTTAACTTTCAGAATATCATTATTATGAATTTTACTTGTTGTCTGATGTACAGAATATGCAGGATGATATTCATTGTTCAAAGTAATAATAATGAAGTCTTAATTTGTATACATGACTTGTGATATACAGAAACATCAAAGATCAAAATTTATCATAGAAATAGGACTTATTCTAATGCTTTGAGTGGACCTTATATTTTGTTCATATATTTTTTTTTTCTTTTGGTTTGGTACTAGTCAAAAGGATCTGAGAACAGGAGGATCTGCTGAAATGCTGATAGATTGATAATGGTGCAGAAGCATGTGAGCATGTCCTGCTTTCCACCTTCGGTTGCTTTTCACAAATACCAAGGTGATCCTCTTAAACCCTACAAAAAGTTGTCTTTATGTAAATAAAGAATGCATATATGTTGAATTTAATGCAATTAATGCTCTTAATTTGATGATAAATCACTCAAATATAATCATTTGTTTGATTATGGAATTTTCCATCTCAGGGATAATGAAATAGCTGAGGAATTCATGGAAGATGTTTTTGTCAAAGGCAGGAAGCTTTTTGCATTGCCATCATGAACATTGTCCATGAATTTGTATATTTAATTGCTTTAACATTATTTATTTATTTTTTTGTTAAATGAAATGGGTTAGTTCGGGTTAGGTTTGGGGCAACCCTTCACATTCGGGTCGAGTTTAGGGTGGAAATAGTATATCCGTTCGAGAAAAGGGTCAGGTTTGGGGCAACTTGTTAAAATCGGGTTTCGGGGGTTTGAGGAATGCCGATCCGACCCGTTGCTATCCTAGTCCATGGCCCCATCAAATTGAGGTGAAGACAGAATTTCAAATTTAATCAATTTTAGGGAAGCCAACCAGTAAAATTTTCATTTTATAGGAAGTAAATATAAAAAACTTAAACAAAATATGAGAACTAAAACGAATTTTCAAAGAGGCTAGAGGGGTCAGGTCCTTCATCCTTGAATTGACAATATATTTTCATTTTTTGGAAAAATTAACGGTGGGCAAAAAACCAATGAACCGAACCAAACCGAATTGAACCGAATCGGTGAACCGAAATGATCCAATCGGTTTTTTTTTCGGTTTTCTTATGTTGATCGGTTCAGTTTGGTTCATTTAAAAAAAAACCGATTGGATCGGTTTTTTTTCCGGTTCGATATCTCAAACCGGAAAACCAAACCGAGATCAAACTTATATAAAAAAAAAAAAACCCTAGTTTAATATTCAACAGTCTATGAAACTATGAAAATGTGTCGCAGTAGATTTCTTTTTTACTTTGTTTTTTTTACTAAATATTATTTTTAACTAGTATTTTCAATTTGTTCAAGCCATAATTTAATTTGATCGAAGGCCCAAAATGATTAAAATATGAAAATCTGTGTATTAATTAAAGCCCGTTAATTTGGCCTAATAGACCTAAAACCGAACCGAACTGAACTGATCAAATTTGGTTGGTTTTTGATTGGTTGACATTTATAAATTTTATTAGATCGGTTCATTTTGTCAAAATCCAAATTTTATTGGTTTTATTGAAAAATGAACCGATCCATTAAACGTTCACTTTTAGGAAAAAGAATGGAATGCTCTTGTAATTATGTTCTAACAAATCAACATAAATGCATATTATCTCCTCTTAGCACCATACAGTGGAGAGTTTTTTCTCTTTTTTTGTGAAAGTAAATATCTCATGATTATGAAAGTAAATTTTCAGACCATAATCGTAGTTTTTGATCCCTCAAACTTGTTAAATGCCCAAAATTCTTTGAATTTCAGTAACATTCATGTCCCTCCAAATGTATTCATATTTTGACTAATTAAGTTTACATCACTTCAAGACAATGACATGAATAAAAGAAATAGGGTTAAATTCATTTTAGTCTCTCTAGTTTGACCTAATAGCCAAACTGGTCCCCCGATTTTGAGAATTGTCTCGTTAAGTCCTTTCATTAATAATTTCGTTGAAAAAGTGTAAACTGACAGGGTCAAAGAGTCAAATGACCCTACTGCCCCTGATTAAATGAAATCTGACAGGGACAGGGTCAAATGACCCTGTTGCCCTTGATTTTTAAAGAACAACATAAACAACAGATCTTCTTCTCTACCAACTTCATCTTCTTCCTCTTGTCCATCCATCTTCTAAAGAACATATCGAATCAACAAAAATTTTCCAGACACTAAACCCGACCCAGAAATTCAAACCCACCACCATCATCTCCATCAGTTTTCCAGAAATCCAACCACCCCAAATCCAACACCCACTGCCAAATCAAACCCATCCATCTCTAAAACCATAACCCACCACCATCCAGTTCCAAATTCAAATCACATTCAGCCAAACCTAGAAACCCATCAATCAAGCCCCTAAATCTTCAGCCACCACTTCGAAGAAGAAGAAGAAGAAACAGAAGATCCGTGAGAAGAAGAAGAAGAAGAATGGTGTGGGTGTGGAGATCGTGAGAGAGAGAGGAAGAAGAAGAAGAATGGTGTGGAGATAGTGAGAGACTGAGAGAGAAAGAAGAGAGATCATGAAACGAGAGGAAAGAGATAAGATTTTTTTTTTTTCATTTTTAATTATTTATTTTAAATTATTTTATTTATAAATCAATTTACGTAATTACCCTTTGTTCACATAGTTTCTAGAAGCTCGAGGGTCAGTTTACCATTTTACCCTTCATACTTGGATGGAATTTTGACAAACCCTAACGGAATTGGACAGCAGGGACATCAAAACACATTTTTGGAAACTATGAGGACTTGTCAAGATAATTCTCAAAACCGAGGGACCATTTTGGCTATTAGGTCAAACTAGAGGGACTTAAATGAATTTAACCCAAATAAATAATTTAATAAGTCAAGCATAACCTCCAATAATTTAATAACTCTGGTTAGAACCCTTGACCTGATGACAATAAGGGTTACTCTTACCATTTTGCTACAATTTTTATTTGATTTGTTTTGTATACAAATATATATAAGCTATTGTGATATGTTTGTATATTACCTAATTAAATATATATTTTGTATACTATTTATATATTACTATTGAGATATTGTTTTTTAAAATAACATTTTATTAAAATATATCCCTTATCCGATAGGAAATTACATTTTACTATTTTTTTTTTTTTTTTGAAAAGGAAATTCATTAATGGAAAACCATTACAGAGAAGAAGGGCAATCGCCTAGAACAAGACTCTCCACCGCAAGGGGGCAGTCTTCTAGCCAAACATGTTCACCCTCAAAACTAAGAGAAAGCTTAGCAAGAGAATGCGCAACACAATTCGCAAGCCTAGGAACAAAAGAAACAAAGCGAAAAAAAGAGTTACTACCCAACGCAAGAATATCATGCAACACCACACCAATCTCCGCTCTCGGGATGTCCAACGAATTAATTAAGTTCACAACAGATAAAGAATCTGACTCAATGGACGCCGGGCATAAGCTAGTTTCCAAAGCCAACCGAAAACCCCTTAAAACTACAACAGCTTCAGCAGTTTGAGGTTGGAGGAGCCCCGGGATAGACTGACATAGAGACGCCATAACATGACCAGAGCAATCCCGAATAACCACCCCGATACCTGTCACCTTGGCACGACAGTCCAAAGCTGCATCCGTGTTGATCTTGTAAGAACCAGACGGAGGAGGCTTCCACTTCGGAGCCACCCGCTGCTTAACCACAGAAACAGTATCCACTGTCTTATCAGCTCTAAAATCCTGAATGAAAGAAGTAGCCCAATCCAAGACATCAAAATCGTGGACAGCCTGCGGGGACTTCTCATGCACCAGCTGGTTACGCCTATACCAAACTCTCCACCACACCACACACAGAAACTCGAAGTACATAATATCAAGCTTCCCCTTACAAAACAGCACGAAGTCGATGAAAGGCAACTGAGACAAATCCTTCACGTCACCACCAACCAAACAGCCATTCCGAATAAAGCTCATGCTCGAACAGCACCACAAATCATGAACAGAAGTTTCAGCTTTCTTCGAACACAAACGACACATCACATTAACCTTCATCCCATGCGACACTAAATTAACCATAGTAGGAATCCAATTATTCACAGCCTTCCACATAAAGATCTTCACATTCGGTGGAATATGGAGACGCTATAAGAATTTCCACCAAGAAATAGAAGAATTCAAACCAGACCCACTCGGTTGCATCTCCACTTCTTTAGCCACCCAGTAGCCACTCCGAACAGAATAACTGCCCGACTTATCAAAATGCCAAAGGAGGCAACCCCAAAATCGCATCAGCTTCATCTTCAAAAAAGGAATTACGCACCAGCTCCCTGTTCCAATCCCCTCCTCCCCCCGCCAATTTCAACGACTCCACAAGAGAGTTTTCAGGCAACACCGAAGGAGACGAAATTTGAAAAGTGGAAAGATGAGGAATCCACCGATCCCTATAAATCTTAATGGACAGCCCACTTTCAACCCTCCACCGAGACCCCTTAATAATTAGCTCCTTCCCCCAAATCAGACTTTTCCACAAAAAGGAACCGGACTGAACACTGTCAGCCTGTAAGAAAGAACGGTCAGGGAAGTAACAATCCTTAAGCACCTGCGAAATCAAGGAATCAGGATTGTTAATAATACACCAACATTGCTTTGCGAGCATAGCCTTGTTAAAGGCACCCAAGTCACGAAAGCCAAGCCCCCCCTCCTCTTTTGCTTTGCAAAGAGTCTACCAAGAACACCAGTGCATCTTCCTATTAACTCCATTACCACCCCACCAGAATTTAGCACTCATACGATGAAGTTCCGAAATAAGAGCCTTCGGAAGTTTGAAAAGGTTCATTGAGTACACCGGAATGGCTTGAATCACGGCCTTGAGGAGGACTTCACGCCCACCCCCTGAGAAAAATCGAGTACTCCAGCTCTGGAGCTTCTTCCACACCCTGTCCTTTATACCATCAAAAACCACACATTTATTCCTCCCCACCACACACGGCAGCCCTAAGTACTTATCATGTTGACCCACAATTTCCATACCCAAAACCGTAGCCAAAACCTTCCGATTATCTCCCGAGATTTGTTTACTAAAACATACGGTCGATTTTCCAAAATTAACAACCTGCCCAGAAGCCACCGAGTAGGTCCCCAACAATCTCTTAATGTTGTTACATTCATTCACTGTAGCTCGAGAGAATAACAGACTATCATCCGCGAAAAATAAACGAGTAATTTTTGGACCTCCTCTACTACACCGAAACCCTGCAAAATCCCCACACCTCTCAGCTTGAGATATCAAACTAGAGAGGCCCTAAGCACATAACAAAAAAAGATATTGGGATAAAGGGTCCCCTTGACGCAGCCCCCTCGAAGGTTTGATACTACCTCGAACTTTCTCATTCAAAATAAAAGAATAAGTAACCGTAGACACACAGTCCATCACCATCGAAACCCACCTCTCATGAAAACCCATACGTCTCATCATTCCTTCCAAAAAACTCCACTCAACCCTATCGTAGGCCTTTGACATGTCTAACTTCAGGGACATAAATCCCTTTTTTTTCCCATTAACTTTTCTTCGAAGAGCATGTAAGCACTCGAAACCGACCATGGCATTGTCCGTAATAAGTCTCCCTGGAATGAATGCACTCTGCGTATTATCTATGACGACACCAAGAACCTTACGGAACCGATTTGCGAGAGCCTTAGAGATACATTTATACACCACATTACAGAGGATAATAGGTCTAATATCAGACATTTGTTCAACAGTCTTTACCTTTGGAATAAGACAAATCAAAGCATGATTAATAGATCCCACAGACCTACTACCATTAAGGCAATCTAAACACAACTGAGTAACATCACTGCCAATCACCTCCCAAAAGCGCTGAAAAAAGCCTACTGAAAAGCCATCAATACCTGGGGATTTATCCGGATGCATCTGGAAAAGAGCAATACGAACATCCTCAGCTGTGAAGGGACTGTCCAAATCCTCACGCATATTCAGCGTCAAAACGTTCTCCACCGAATTTAAAACCAGCTCAGTCTGTTGACGAGAATGCTGAGAACTTGCAAACAAAGTAGAGAAATATGCAGAAATAATCCCTTCCATCACACTCTCCTCCGTCTGAAAAGCCACTGAATCATCCCTCAAACCACCCAAAAAATTCCGTTTCTTTCTAGCTGAAGCTTTAGCTTTAGCATGGAAAAATCTTGAATTGCGATCACCCTCCTTCATTCAAGACACCTTAGCCCGTTGCTTCCAAAACACCTCCTCCACTTTCAGAAGATCGTCTAACTCTCCTTCCACCAACCGAATCCTCCTCCAGTCCACCACAGTTTGGTCTGCATTCAAGAGAGCCAACTCCTTATTTTTTAGGTCAATATTACTAGTCAAAACCTTTCTATTCGATCTATTCCACAGCTGCAACTGAGACGCACAACCAGCCAACCTATTAACCACCTTACTCATGCAATCACGCCCATCATCCTTGAACCAACAATCTTGGACCAGCCCAACAAAATCGTCCCTCTCAGCCCAACACCTATCATAATAAAATCTATGACGCCCACCAGCCTTTTCTTTTTTATCCAAAATTTCCAGCAAAATAGGCCTATGGTCGGATTTCCAAAAGTCTAAATGCTTAATGGAAAAGCAAGAGAACAGGTCCAACCAGCCCGCGTTACCCACACACCTATCTAAACGTTCATGAACAGCATGTTTCGAATCCCTTCTATTCGACCACGTAAACCGGGGTCCCAAGAAACCCAAATCCCGTAGCCCACAATCTTCTAAAGCCTCTCGAAAATTTCCCATCAAACATTCATGCCTCGTATTACCACCAACCTTTTCAGCCAAACCCACGATCTCATTAAAGTCACCCCCAACCAGCCACGGAAGAGGGGACATCCCTGCTAGCCTCCGTAAAAGATTCCACCCATGAATTCGTTGAGTCGAATTCGGATGCCCATAGAAACCCGTTAACCTCCACACTTTATCATTACGTAATGTGACCACCGTGTCAATATGAAAACGAGAATACAAAAGCAAAGCTACATCAATTTCAGCCTTCCATAAGAGACACAGACCACCACTGTGACCTTCCCGGTCCACCACTAGCTTTGCATCAAAACCTAACTTAATTCGAACCCTCTCAATTACTATGTGATCACAAATCGTCTCTATCAAGAAGACAATATCCGGACGATTGACCTGCACCAACGAATGCAGGACACGGAACGCTCGGTCTCCCCCCAGACCCCGAGCGTTCCAGAATAATGTTTTCATTGAGTCCGGCAAGCCGGGGCCTCCTCCCGACTCGTCGATATCTCAATTGATTCTTGATCAAAAGCAACACCATTCTTCATTTTTTTACACACAAAAGACGAATCCGATTCAGACACTTCACCAACCCTTTTCTTCGGAGAAGAGTTCACTATTAGTTTATCTTTAAATAGGAAACGTATTTATATCCTTATTGATTTTATTTTTTATAATCAACATTTTACTAAAAAAAATTACTAATTTTTATTAATTAATAATTTAAACTTATTTCAGTAAAATTTGTAATTATTTTGTATGATAAACAAATAGATATTAAAAAAAAAATTATTAGAGTTTTTTTTTTTTTTTTTTTTTTTTAATCTGATATATTAGTATCACTAAACATAATTAAAAATAACTAAATGTTCTTGTAATTACTAATAACTTTGTTATATTTAATATTTAGTTAATTTAGTAAGAAGTACCCATAAAGTAGACTTCTTATTAGTACCATTATTTTGTACCTAAAGTCAGATCCCTATTCTAATTTTCTTGCAGTAGTCATCATAAATTTCAAGTTTTTTTATTTTATTTTTTTTACATTATCTATAACATATTATTTGAAAAATTAAAAATATAATCAAAATATTTGACGAAAAATTTGACAGAGTGATTTCATTAAAAAAAAAAGTGATAAATAAAAAAAATAACACATGATACATTTAAAATATTGACCTACAGATCACATTTTTTTTTTTTTTTTTTTTGTAGTGTATAAATTATCACATACATTCAATTATAATTAATTAATTAATATTATAATAATAAATTAATTATTTTTTCGATGACAATGCTATAACAAATAATGTAGAAAATAGTACTACATTTTCGACAGCGTAATAGCCCTTAAAATTAATTCGAATTAAATTTTAGCATTTCTGACGACATTTTTCATTTTTTATGTCGTCAGAAAAGTGGGTAATATTGATGGCTTATTTGACTATTCCTGACTATTGGGTACTACTTTTTTCATTATTTCCAACGGCCATTAAGTCATTAGAAATATTGTATTACTTTTTCCTCATTTCCAACGGCACAAAGACTATTTTCGACAGTCATTGAGCCATTGGAAATGTGGTATTACATTTTATCCATTTCCAACGGTACTTTTTGTGCCATCAAAAATGAGGAAAACATTGATGGTTTATTCGACTATTTCCGACGGTCATTGGGCTGTCGAAAATGTGATATCACATTTTTACTCATTTCCGACTATTTCTGACGGCACTAATTATCATTACCGATGACAATTAGTACAGTCAGAAATAGTTCATCACTACTAGGCATTTTTTTTTTTTTTTTTTTTAGTAGTGCATCATTTTCATATCATAATGTATGAAATAGAATTAAGAAAGGGAACCAACCAAACGGACCATCCCATAGCAACAACCTTTGTGAATTTGTAGGGGAGGGGACTACAAAACCCCCCACGTTTCTTTATTTCTCTACATTTTTGCTACTAAACCCCCAACGTTGAAGATACAACCCACATGTTTAGTTACTAAATTCTAATGCCAAAGTCCACTAAAAAATTAAAACTATACGAAAACATATCACTCTCGTAGTCTCGTAAGTTCGTAACTTCTTTTATAACTGCACAAAATTACAAATCTTACAGAGTAACTAAATCATAACATTTATATCATAATAATAAAATTAAAATGCATTATTTATTATTTTTTTAGTGGTTTATTTTAAGAATTTAATCTTGAAATACGCTTTTAAAATAATTGAGACCTCGAACATTCTATCAAATAAGTTCAATCTATTAAGGTATTCCACATTTCCACTTATGTTAAAAAGGAGAGCTTAATTTTATTTAATGATAACATTAGAATAAGAAGACATAAAATTTTCTCAAATATATATATATATATATGTTAGGATAGTGTACCTATCCACAAACCTTAACACCTATTGTTAACACTAAACAATATCTGTAAGCTTCACTTACAATAAGAAAACAGGCAAGAATAACAAGTTTGTAATCTGATCTTCTAACAATATTCAGCAAGAAACTCTTGCAACAAGATACATCAGATACCAAAGGCTAACTATGACAGTACCAATAATATGTTCTTCTGATATCAGATTCTTACAAGAATTAATCTGAGCATATCAAACGAACAGCAAGAACATAATATATGCTTAGAACAAATATAACACAGCTATAACCTTTTAATCTAGGATTTACAGTGATCAAAGATTAAACAAGATATAGCAAGATTCTACTAACTGTTTCAGATCTATTACAAGCATTCACAGAAATAAAACAAGAATAATTTCTTAACCTAAAACAGATTTGTATAAGTACAAATGAACAGATGCTGAAAACAGTAAAGCATACGAAATATAAACGAATTAGAAATCAGAGAAGAGAAGAAGAAGAACACACGGATTTTATCGTGGTTCGGCTTAAACCAAGCCTACATCCACGTTGTGCCTTTCCAAGAAAGACTCTCTCCACTATAAACGTCTTTACAAGCTAAATCAGTCACAACTGATACACATTTAGAAACCAGCAAGATACCAGAAACCTAGATCTACAATCTAGAAGTATCAAACCTCAAACCTCACTCAAAACAGCACTCTATACAAGAGAATCACTCAACTTTCACGAACAAAGTGTACAAACACTTAGATCTGTTAGAGAAACAGTTTATCTCACAATATTACAAGGATTCACACTTGGATTCACCAAGAAATTACCAAGAACACAAGAAGAAGTTGAGAGCAATTGAGAGAGAGAGAAAGCTAGAAGAAAACCCTAATCTGTCAAAAAGAATCACTGAAGAAACGTTCTCTCTCCTCTTCCCTTTATATAGCCTTATCACTTTGAGTCATCATGGAAATCCTTCTTGGCCAATAACATACTGCCAGCTTGGACTCCACCACATGGTCACTTATTTCATCAGAATTTAACCTGATGCCAAAACGCACCGCATATGCTAATGTGAAGAAATGGTCCACGTCTGGTTTGATATATGAGATACAAAGATATTCTGTATTGGGCTTCTAACTTGTGTATCAGCTTGGGCCAACTTAATAAATTGTTAAGATGGGCTAACCCAAACTCAACAATTTCCACCTTAGGCCATCTTCCATTTATAGCACAGAGAACTTTCCTGCAAAAAAGGCTCAAGACACAAAACAGAAAAATCAGCCAAAATCTCCTATCTTAAGCAGGTTAAAGCAATGCTTACACTTGCTATAAGATACACTTTTAGTACCCATATCAGCTAGATTTTCTTCAGTGGATATTATTTCCACCTCAACAATACCTACAGAGATTTCATCTCTAATAAAATGGTATTTGACCTTGTATCTACTCTCTTCTAAGGATCTAGGAGACAAGGCAGCAGATAACACAAAATTTGCACATAAAGGGATATTAGTAGGTTTGCAATTCCCCATTGGAAACCTACCAACCAACATATTCAAATATATGGGCTGCTTCAAACACAGCCCATTACCATCCCTAAATCTAACAATTTTCCTGCTTAAAAACAGTTTTGCATTACTCAAGTCTATCATATTCAATTCAGACTTTAACTTCTTCTTTAACTCTATAATCCTAGATATTTTCTTACTAGCAATTAACATATCATCAACATATGAAAGCAAGAAGACATTAACATTGATATTTTCACTACTGAAATAAAAACATGCATCAAACTTGCTTTTAAAGAAACATATGCTAGTAATAAAGCTATAAAAAATTTTATTCCATTCACAAAGAAGAATTTTCTGTTTTTCCGATTTAACAACAAGGACCCACATACTGTTTTCCAGAAGAGAATTCATCTCTTCTCTCATAGAACTAACCCATTTCAGCCTATCAAATGAATTGACAGCTTTCTCATAAGATTTAGGTTGAGCTTTTTCAAGTTCCACCCGAATCTTGTCACCATCATCCTTTAAAGGATATGGATCAGATTCAGAAAATTGGTCACTGCCTTTACAAGGCATTTTAGTCCCATCAAAAAGCATATCTCTACTAATAATGACTTTAAAACATATTTGGTCCCTTAACCAAATTCTGAATCCTTTAACACCTGAAGGGTATCCTAAGACCACACCTTTTAGAGACTTAGACTCTAATTTCCCTTCCGATTCATGAGCATCGGCTGCACACCCAAACACCCTCAAATGGTTCAAACTAGGACGTCTCCCAGCCCATTTTTCCTCAGGTGTTATTAGGCCTATAGCAGTAGGAACAGTGACTGTCTCACCCTTCAAGACATAGAGGCAATTTCTCTTTTCACCTTCAAGTATAACTAGAGAACCTCTAGATACTTTTAGGATTCCTCTTTCAGCTTCATAACAGTAGCCTTCTTCATCTAAGACACCAAGAGAAATCAAGTTTCTCTTCACATTAGGCACATACCTAACATCCTTAAGAACCCTCACTAACCCATCATACATCCTAATAGCAACTGACCCTATTCCTTCCACTGAACACTGCTGATTATTCCCCATCAGCATACTATCTCCACTGAGTTCTTTGAACTCTGTGAACCACTCCCTTCTAAGGCACATATGGAAGGAACAACCCGAATCCAATATCCACTCAGATTTTATATCCTCAGTGCTAACAATTAGGACTTCACTAGGTTCAAAAGAATTATAAGCCACAGCTGCATTACCATCATTATTAGACTTTTCTTGATTTTTTCTTTTAAGTTCATAACAGTATTTTCTTATATGTCCCTCTTTCCCACAGTAATAGCACTTTCTAGTGTCATTCTCATTTCTAACAGGCTGTCTTCCCCTCACAAATAAATTCTCACCACTGTCCTTCTTTTCCATTTTCAGCTCTAGGTCCTTAGACTTAAGAGCTGAAATACACTCATCAAGTGACAAGGAAGTTCTACCATATTTAATGGCAGCCTTGACATCCTTGAAAGAGTCATGAAGAGAATTCAGGAGAATTATAGCCTCATTTTCATCACTTAACTTCTCATCTACCCCAGCATTAGCCAATTCAATTGTCATTTTCTTAAAATCATCCAAGTTTTCACCTAGGCCTTTACTAGCATCCATTTTAAAACCAAACAACCTTTCTTTAAGATAGATTTTATTAGTTAAGGATTTAGTGAGATACAAGCTTTCAAGCTTCTTCCAAACATCACAGGCAGTTTTCTCATCATTAATCTCCCTAAGAACATTATCAGATAGACTCAATATATTAGTGCCTAAAGCCATATCAAGCATGTCATTTTTCTGTTCTTCAGTTAATGAAACAGGTAATTTTTCAGGGCCTTCAATGGCTTTGAGGATTTTCTGCTGGGAGAGAAGGGCTTTCACCTTTCTTCTCCATATGCCAAAATCCCCAGAGCCATCAAATTTATCAATATCAAATTTCATGTTAAAACACGAATTAAAAGAGTTACTGAGATTACCAAGCTCAATAGGGATTACCTCCTTGCAACTGCCAGCAGCTCCACTGCTCGTTCCTTCTTCTCCAGTTGAGACTTCAAGATCTGAAGCCGCTACAACCGGAGGAATCTGGTCCTTTTCTCCTGCCGTTGGTATTGCTCCAACCACGCTCTGATACCACTGTTAGGATAGTGTACCTATCCACAAACCTTAACACCTATTGTTAACACTAAACAATATCTGTAAGCTTCACTTACAATAAGAAAACAGGCAAGAATAACAAGTTTGTAATCTGATCTTCTAACAATATTCAGCAAGAAACTCTTGCAACAAGATACATCAGATACAAAAGGCTAACTATGACAGTACCAATAATATGTTCTTCTGATATCAGATTCTTACAAGAATTAATCTGAGTATATCAAACGAACAGCAAGAACATAATATATGCTTAGAACAAATATAACACAGCTATAACCTTTTAATCTAGGATTTACAGTGATCAAAGATTAAACAAGATATAGCAAGATTCTACTAACTGTTTCAGATCTATTACAAGCATTCACAGAAATAAAACAAGAATAATTTCTTAACCTAAAACAGATTTGTATAAGTACAAATGAACAGATGCTGAAAACAGTAAAGCATACGAAATATAAACGAATTAGAAATCAGAGAAGAGAAGAAGAAGAACACACGGATTTTATCGTGGTTCGGCTTAAACCAAGCCTACATCCACGTTGAGCCTTTCCAAGAAAGACTCTCTCCACTATAAACGTCTTTACAAGCTAAATCAGTCACAACTGATACACATTTAGAAACCAGCAAGATACCAGAAACCTAGATCTACAATCTAGAAGTATCAAACCTCAAACCTCACTCAAAACAGCACTCTATACAAGAGAATCACTCAACTTTCATGAACAAAGTGTACAAACACTTAGATCTGTTAGAGAAACAGTTTATCTCACAATATTACAAGGATTCACACTTGGATTCACCAAGAAATTACCAAGAACACAAGAAGAAGTTGAGAGCAATTGAGAGAGAGAGAAAGCTAGAAGAAAACCCTAATCTGTCAAAAAGAATCACTGAAGAAACGTTCTCTCTCCTCTTCCCTTTATATAGCCTTATCACTTTGAGTCATCATGGAAATCCTTCTTGGCCAATAACATACTGCCAGCTTGGACTCCACCACATGGTCACTTATTTCATCAGAATTTAACCTGATGCCAAAACGCACCGCATATGCTAATGTGAAGAAATGGTCCACGTCTGGTTTGATATATGAGATACAAAGATATTCTGTATTGGGCTTCTAACTTGTGTATCAGCTTGGGCCAACTTAATAAATTGTTAAGATGGGCTAACCCAAACTCAACAATATATATATAAGAATGCTCAACCGATAAATAACACATGCAACATAATATGAACCCCTATAAATTAATAACCTCTCTATATTAATAAGAAATCCCTATCCCAATCTGGACCAGTGTAAAAAATTAATTAACCCCTCTATCGTAATAATTAATAATTTCTTTTTGAAACCTATTGTAAAATTTCGATCCCGACTGTCGTAAAAATTAATAATTTCATAAAAGTATAAAATATATTACATAATATTCAAGAACAAGAAAAGTACTTCAAGATGCTAGTTTGCGCAAAGCCAAATGTTTGATATTTTTTACTTCATCCTCCATCTTTTGAATTGTCTTTAAGAAGTTCTTGTGATCACCTTCTTAATTGTTGTAGCCAAAAGGTTTTAACTGAATTTAACATTTCAACAGGAAATTTTCTTAACAAATTTTTCCTAAACAAGGAATCCTGGAAGAAGAAAAAAAGGAACTTTCCCTAAATAATAAAACCAACTAAACAATGAATCCCGAAAATGAACCTTCCATAAATAAAAAAATCGACTTCTACATGTTTTTTAAAGATAAAATAACACTTTATAAGGTAAAACCCTTCAAATTGATAACCTCTCTAAATTAAAACTCAAGGGTGTGTCCCAAGAATATTAATTTAGAGGGGTTCTACTACTATGATTTTAAAAAAAAAAAATAAAATAATTATTACGATAGTTCGGGGTTTTAGGGGTGAGAGAGAGATTCGAACTCACAATCTCTTAAGTGGTGTAGGTGTGAGGAGAATACCACCATGCTAATCTCATCTTATCTAAGATATTTAGGGCGCATTTGGTATCGTTTTTAAGAACTATTTTAAAAAATAAAAATCATGTTTTAAAAATGATGTTTTTAAAAATGTAAACATGTTTGGTAATATTTTCTAAAAGTAGTTTTCAAAAACGGAAAACGATGTAAATGTGTTTGGTCATGTTTTTTAAATGGGTAAAATAGTTGTTTGGAGGGAAAAGTTATAGTTTGTTTTAAGAAACTGTTTTGAAAATGGTGAAAAACAAAAAAAAATTGTTTTTAACTTTTTAGTTATAAGTTATAACTTTTAAAAAGTTGTTTTTTTATTTTCAAAAACAATTTTATAAAATGATTAACTAAACAACTTTAGAGTTGTTTTTTGTTTTTAAAAAAAAAAAAAAAAAAACTGTTTTTTAAAATGAAACCTTATGTTTTTTTCTTTTTTTTTTTCTAAACAACGAAACTTTATTAAAACTAAAGAAACACAAAATACCGTGGAAAATCCTTCGGTAAGTACCTCTCCACACATGGAGGGTACCCCTCTATCCGATAAAGGCCAACATCAATATATAAAGCCATTTTTGAAAGAGTGTGGGTGACAAAATTCTTCCTCCTTATAACAAACACAATTGAGCCTCAATCCATACGCAGCAGCCTAGAGAAAATATCCTCTAAAACCAGTCCAACATGGTTTTACTTCATGAAATATAACAACAGAAATTTTGCTACCAATAGCTACTTAACTAGCTACCATCTCTTGGTCAGTTTGTTTTAGATAATTTTATGAACCATCTTTTTAAATAACAATAATAATAATAAGACTTTAACATGCCCAATTCAGAGGGGAAGAATGTTTACTTCTAGAATAGACAATAGCTAGATTTTCATTTTATTTTTTTTGAAAAATCTTGGGGTGTTCTTGCAATTCCATTCTAACAAATTAACGTGGATGGATATCACATCATAGCACCATGTACTTTTTATAAACACGTGTGAGAAGTTTTCTTTCAACTGTTGCGATTTGCGATTTGCGATAGTAGATATCTTATAGTTATATAAGTAGATATTCAAACTGCACATGTGGTGTTTGATATGGATCGGTCCCGATAAATTTCTAACGTCCAAAATTCATTGAATTTCAGCAACATTCATGTCCTTCCAAATTAATTCATATTTAGACTAATTAAGTTTACAACACTTAAAGACAATGCCATGAATGGGAGAAATATTTCACTCAATCCAATAGTATCTTCATCATTTTCATATATGGTTTCATGGATGAGGGCACATACAAAGGCATAATCATGGCCTGATGAGCAGATATGGGCTCGGAGTGGGCGTGGCCGGCCCATTATATTAATTTTGTAAGCTACTCACATTCACAATTTCACATACAAATATCACACAAACTTCACCTTATTTATCAACTAAACAGATTATACAATTTTCTCTCAATATGATCTTCTAACCTAACCTGCCATATAAATAAATATATATATATATATATATATATATATATATATATATATAGTTATAGTAAATATAAAAACCCAATTCTAACTATCAGAGTGTTGTAGTGATTTTACGGGGGAGTTTATTATAAAAAAATATTAAATAAATAATATATAATTGTAATAATTAGAGAGTTATTTTGTTACTTGATACAAATTTACAATCTTGATAGGTTTGTGTTAAGATGGTAGATGAAATTTGTATGTTCAGTTGAATTGAGATGGTGGAAGAATCTGAATATAATTTATTCAAAAGAAACAGATCTCAATAAATGTTTATGATTTATTATAATTCCTATGATAAAAATATTATAATTAGCCCTACAATACTTCCATTTCTAATAGGTGCAATCCTCATGTCGATAAGCAATTTCGACTGTACCAATTGTTTGATCGTACGTAGTTCCAATAAAGAAAAGGGTTCCAAACACGAAGATCTCTACATTCATAATAGGTGTTATGGTTGGGAAACAAGGAAACATTGCAAGCTTGGGCTGAGGAGGGAATCGAGAGATGAGATAGCAGCAAAGATTAACATGACTTAGAAATCAAATTGGATGGTTGAATTGGATCAATAATATCATATAACATGTACGTATTTGTTCAGGTATTTTTGCTTCTTGTGTTGGGGTTTCCCTTTTGCCCAATAAAGCTTGCTGTTAAAAAAAAAAAAACATGTACGTATTTAGTTATCTTCCTTTCCTTTTCTTTCTTGTTAAGGAAATAGTTTTCTTCATCATTAAATAATTTTCTTGTTTAAAGGAAGTGTATGTATACGTGTGAACCTTTGTAAATCATATAATTATATAATTAGCATTGGTTTCAATTTTCAATCATACAATCATGATTCGAAATAATTTGTACTCACCACATGTACAATAGTATGTGAAATTAAATGTAATTAGTATATCAATTGATCACAATGTGTAAAATAGTATCGAATGGTTTCCAAGGGGATCTTGGTCTGGAATGATGGAGATCCTATATCTCAATCCAAAAAATAAAAAAATTAATTTTTCAATTTTTTGTTTTTCTTTAAAAAAAAAATTTTAATTTGGAGGACCTGTCCTCCGCAGCTTCTTTTAATTAATTTCTCTTTTTTGGTTTTGAAATATCTTTTAAATTTTAATTACTTTCTAAAAGATTTTAGTTTAATTATTTTTTATTTAGGTTATATATACTATTGTCATGGATCCTTATACGTACTATGTTGCTTTCAAATATAAACTGAATATGAAGTTATGAACAATGCTGCTTGTATTATATAACCTACTCACATAGTCACATACATATATCCCACAAACTAAAGATAGCTATGTAATACTCGGATAGACTGTATATCACTCTCTGATATTGTACGCTCTTTAATAATTATATTTGGATGAACATTCAAATTTAAATTGTATTTAAATTTACATTAGTATTACTTTGTCCAAATTTGATGTTTAAATCTGGTGGCCAAATGATGTGGCATCATTATAATCCATTTATTTAAATTGTATTAGATTGTATGATTTAAATGAATGAATTACATTGATGCCACATCATTTTGGCACCATATTTGGACACCTAATTTGAGCAATGTAGCAATGTAGCAATGTAGCACTTTTGTAAAAAAAATCGTAGTGGGTTGATCTGCTGGACTTAGATTATAGGCCCGTTTCAATTTGTATATTAGTGATTCCATTTGCACCACTATAATTGTCTAATGAAACCCCATTTTAACTTCTTTTTTTTATATATTTATTTTAACTATGAATGTCACATAATTATTTTTATTATTATTATTGATTTTCACAATTTTTATTCTCATGTAGCTCAAGAAGATTCAATTGCAATGTGAATTCCTCAATAATGACTAATACACTATTTTATTTAATTAAATAATGAAATGAAGCACTTAATTTGAAAAACCGCAGTTTAATTGTAAATGGCCAATGTAAGATGATGAGTTAAAATTATAAACTCAAATATTTTGCATTTAATTTGACTGATATACTAATGTGCTTTCTTTATAAGTCGGATAAATTGAGAACAAATATACTTAGTTTAATTATTTTTTACTTAATTTTCATCAAATTATTTAATCTTTAAGTTTATAGTTTATATTTAAAGTATATAATGAAAATCTTCAAGCTTATAATTCTTATGTAACCACTTGAACAATGAATGATGCAAGCTGTGGTTTAAAAAGCATGTTGCTTATATTATATAACCTACTTGCATACACAATCTTCACCTTCCTTATCAACTTAACATATCATGCAGTTTCCTCACTGTATTTTTACCTGTCACGTATTGACATTTGACACAACTCTATATATACAATGGATTGTTATTTAAATATTTGTAGGTTTTTTAGGATTTGTGTTGAGAGTGTGGATGAGAAATTTATAGGTTTATTTTACAAATGGATTTTGGTGAACTGAGATGGTACCGGAAGAAACTAAGGGGGGTGTATTCAATTAGGATTTCGAAAGACTTTTAATAACTTTTTTTAAGTGGATGACTTTTGCATATTTTATGGACTTTTATGGACTTTTATAGACTTTACAAGATTATGAAAAACTTTCATAGACTTTCGTAGACTTTCATTTTAAAAGACTTTTATAGACATTTATAGACTTTCATTGACTTCTAAATATAATGTATAATTTGTTTTAGCAAAATTATATATATATACCATGTCAATAAAAATAATTTTTCAAATGAATAAAAAAAACTATCGTTAATTAAACTTGACAAAAACATTCATGTCTATATATATGATTTAATTTTTTATTTATTTTTAATTATATTTTGCATTATAAAGACATTATGCTTTTTTTTTTTTTAATAATTAGTCACAATTTTATTTGTTTTTTTATAATTAGTCAAAATATTATAAATTTTTTTTAGAATAAATGTAGCAAATCGACAATAATATTAACCTTTACATGTCTCTACGAAAATATGACAATGGGTATAAAAAATCAACTAAAAGTTCATTCAAGTTACTAAAGATAAAATATAAAAACCGCACCTAGTTGTTGAATAAGACCCATGCCTAAAAGTAGGTAGTTTGGTATTGATCATAATTACATGGAGTCACGCTCATACACGATATTGATTATGGCATATTGGTATGGTTAAGTAGTGGTTTTTGTTTTTTATTATTTTTATTTTACATAAATGAAGTTCATTTGATTTGTTTCAGTGTTGTTTAGTTACTTTAAAAATATAGGTAAAAAAATATGAAATCTCCCGTCCTTAATTGCATAGCCGATGAAGAGTTGTTTTATATATATATATATTTTTTTTGTTATAGATCGTTAATGTTTGTATGTTTTTTTTTTTTTTTATAATGTTTATTCATTTTTAAAGTTATTCGTTTTATTTTATTTATTAAATTTATTAAGAATGAGTATGCTTTTATTTGAAACCAGAACATATATTTGGTGGTTGATGTTTTTTAAAGAGTTTTATATTTTTCTTTTAAAGTGAAATTCTTTCTATTTTTTTTTTAAAGTCATTCAAAGTCTTTGGTAAGAATGGAAGACAAATTGTGAGATTTGTTATAACTAAAAATCATTAAAAGTCATTAAAAGTCATTGATATTTTAAAATCATTAAAAATCATTGAGATTTTGAATACCTCTTAACTTTCATAGACTGTTAAAAAGTCTTGATTGAATACCACATGACTTTTAAAGACTTTTTAAAAGTCTGTATTGAATACCTTATGACTTTTATAGAGTCGTTAAAAGTCTATATTGAATACACATAAACTTTTTAATTTCATAAAAGTCATTAAAAATCTTTTAAAATCCTAATTGAATACACCCTCCTAAATATAATTTTGACAGTATCTATCTATCTAGAATTCTAGATATTTAGACCAGGTATTTTTTTTTTTTAAGGTTTTTGTCATTGGTAGGATTCGAGCCGTTGACTTAGGAGTCATTTGCCCAAACCTCAAGCCCGTCCATCTACCGACTGAGCTACGCCCATGAGGGCAATTACATAATGAAATGAAACACAATTAATTCGAAATCCACCATTTGATTGTAAATGATGAATGTAAAGTGAGTTATAAACTTGAGTATTTTGTATTTTATTCGGACAAAACACTAACCACTCGAAATTTAACTGATATACTAATTTCTATATAGATTTGATTCATCGTTAAAAAAACGAGTCAGGATTCCTTTTTTTTCTTCTTGTTTTTTTTTTTCAAGTGTAAATGAAATATCTATTTGTATGAGAGAAAAAGAAATCAATAAATCTTAACCATGTATTTTCTTTTGCGCTTATGTGTCAACATCTTTTGAAAAGCTAAGAAAAAAATAAATAAATAAACATGACAGAACCCTGATCCTAAAAAAACCTTCTTCCTTTTTTCACTATTTTAAGTGTCGTTTTATGCATTGCTTAGATGTGATCTTTATATATATGCTGATGTGTGCATAAGTGGCAACCACCACTTTCCTTATTTCTTGCATACTACTTCTCATTGTTTCCTTTAATTTATGCATTAGTGGCAATGAGTGGCGCCGATTGTTCATGTTTGGTGGATGTTAGTTTATTTTAGTGGATTCCTTAAAATATGTAAATGCTGTTGAACTGTTTTCCTTGTTATTTAATATTGTTGTTTGTCAGCATGTATTGTTCAGACTATATATATAGTCTTGAAACTATGAAATGATATCATCTAATATTAAAGCAAAATTGACTCTATCTCCTTTTATCTCCTATGCTTCTTCTTATGTATTTCAAATCTGAAATACTTCTCTTAAATTCTTTTATGTAAAGTTTCCAAGGATCGGAAATATACTTACTATCCTCAATTCGCTTTATGTATTTTCTAGAATCAGAAAAATACATATCATATGCCTACTTTATAATCACTTCTTTTTTTCAATTTCATAGTGTATTAATGGATTCTTTTTGCCTACCACCATGAGTAATTTCGAATGAACGAATTGATTCGTGAATATTATAATTATATAACATTGAAGCAAAAGGCCATTCCATTTCCACATGCATCTATTTACTTTATGTTACCAAATAATAAATGGTGAGACTTTTGAGACATATTCTCACCATAAATTCCCACCAATGACGACCATTAGCTCAACTAGAAATTGCACCATTATTGAAAATCACAACCTTTTTCTATTTCTGCTATTCTATTAAAACATTTTGTGACTTTTTTATCGTTGGATTGTGAAGCCCGACTTAATTATGTTGCGTTTCGCTGACACAGCACGGGTTCAAATTTTACACCATGGGTTTTAGTATTTAACCTCTTATATTCTTAGTGTTTGTGTGATAAAGAGTCGAAATTGTGTGCTTCACCGTTATAAACAACGATTTGATGGTGGAAATCGATACGTTCTGTGGATGTAGGGATCACATTGATCGTCAAATCACATAAAATATCGTGTTTCTCTTTATTATTCTTTCTTTATCAACACTTTGATATCATCATATTCTTATACTTTTGGGTCTGTTGGTTACTAAGTACTAACAATCAACAAGTTAATGTTACAAAATCATTTAAAATCTCGCAACAACCATTTACTGTTCATTAAAGTCAGTCATTTCTCCTCTCTTCACCCTCTATATTCCCAAAACGAACCTTAAATATTAGCCACTCTAAATCATTTTTCGATTTTCGTTTTTCAATCAGATTTACCATTGAAAGACATCAGTTATAAATTATAATACAAGAAGTCAATTTTTTTTTTTTTTTTTCTTTTCAAAAAAGATAAACAGATGGCAATGTTGAAAGTTGAATCCAAGAAAAATTCTAACAATGATTCAATTTCATTAATAGTGGAATAATATTAAAAGGTATATACTTTTGAAAATTTAGAAAATTTAACTGTTGGTTTCAACAAAAAGACTAATATAGTTTGTGCATAAAGCCATACAATTTGAACAAAATAGTCTCACGTACTACAAACAGTAAAGTTTTCATATTTGAATTCAAGCCACAAAGATTTTTCATGGCTTTCAATATTTGACCTAGCTACCTTTCAATGCCCTCTTTTTTTTTTTCCTTTCTAACCAATCTTCTCATTTATGATCACCATCTTCTAGTGTCCTTCTTGAACGAATCTATTTTTATTGACAAGTAGAATATTTAAGCTAATGATTTTTATGAGGACATCTTATGGTTGTTCAAGGATCCTTTTTTTTCATGCAGTATGTTAGATATTAGGACTAATTGCACAAACATCCCCTAACATTAGACATAATTACACGTATATGGAACTTTTGCCCATTATTACCCAAACCTCCCCTGCCGTTAGTGGTCAACAGTTAAACTTAACCGTTGACTCACTTTTCCATTTAAAAAGTCTAAAATGCCCATACTGTGTAATTTATTATTTTAAATAGTTAATTAAAAAAAGATCCAGCTTTTATTAAAAAAAATCATATTTTATTTCAAAAAAATCCAGATTTTATTTAAAAAACAAATCCATATTTTTTTATTATTTTTTTTAAATCCATATTTTTTTCTTCTATAAATGGATTTTTTCCAATTTAAAAAAATAAAAAAATAAAAAACTTATAAATCAAATTCTAAAATAAATAAAAAATCAAAAACCAATTTTTCTCTTTTTCTTTTCTTTCATCCATACTGCCATAATTTAATTACTTAATCTATTATTATTTATTTTATTTTATTTTAATTAAAAAAAAGGAAAAAAAAAAGCAGATGCCCAGAAGAATGAAGAATGCAAATGGAGAAATCTCTCGAAATCTTCATTTTCCATTTGCATTCTTCATTCTTCTAGGCATCCGCTTCTTTTTTTTTTTTTTTTTCCTTTTTTTAATTAAAATTAAATTAAATAAATAATAATAGATTAAGTAATTAAATTATGGTAGTATGGATGAAAGAAAAGAAAAGAGAAAATTGGTTTTTGATTTTTTATTTATTTTAGAATTTGATTTATAAGTTTTTTATTTTTTATTTTTTTTAGATTGGAAAAAATCCATTTATAGAAGAAAATGATATGGATTTGTTTTTTAAAATAAAATCTGGATTTTTTTGAAATAAAATATGAATTTTTTTTAATAAAAGCTAGATCTTTTTTTAATTAACTATTTAAAATAATAAATTACACAGTAGGGGCATTTTAGACTTTTTAAATGGAAAAGTTAGTCAACGGTTAAGTTTAACCGTTGACCACTAACGGCAGGGGAGGTTTGTGTAATAATGGGCAAAAGTTTCATATACGTGTAATTATGTCTAATGTTAGGGGATGTTTGTGCAATTAGTCCTAGATATTAAGACAAATCCATTCTGGCTTCAAAATAACTATTTTGTTATAAATATAACAAATAACATATAAAATAAAATATGAGAAAGATGAAGAGTATCAGATAAAGAGAGATGAGAGAGTGAGACAAGAGACGGAGAGAACAAATATGATTTGCATTGATTTTGGAACTCACCAACCTTTACAATTGAAAGCCCAAGCCATATATATAGGCAAATATGAGAGGGGTTGATAAGGTAATATTCCAACTAATATAACTTAGTCATGAAGCTAACCAAGTGTAAGTGGGTGGGAGAAACCCAAGAAGATAAGTAAGAGAAGGCAATGGAACATCCAATAACAACACTCCCCCTTGGATTTCCACCGTTTGAATAATAATTCTCTAAGAAAAACCCAATGGGATAAAACCTAGTTAAAATATATAATTGATCTATATTCTTGTGGTGTTGGACGTTCTCTAAACTATCTCATTAAAAACCTTGTCAGGAAAACCTAGTGGGATAAAACCTTATCAAAGGAAAAAAGAGTATAGTGTACATATGTCCAAAATTTATTGTTTTCTTCAAAACATTTCTCACATTTATACTTTGCTAGGGAAAACCCAGTATGTTTTTTTGAGTGTGCTTAGAGAATTGCCTCATTAAAAACCTTATCAGGAAAACCCAATGGGACAAAAACCTGATTGGAAGGAGAAAATAATACAATGCACATATGCATCAATATAATTAATATATTTCATTTGATATGCTCCCCCTGATGGGATGCTCCCCCTGATAAAAGTTCTTTTAATGCAATCTTCTAGATTGCTAAACTGGGGTATACAGATGTTTATTTCATGAAATGAAATAACATCATAAACGATTGGAGGGAGTATAAGCAAAGATTTGCTTTATGGAGTAATATCCATATGGAATCTTTTCAGAATCTTTTCAGAATCTTTTCAACATATTATGATTGATGAAAAACGTTCCATTTGATCTATGTTCGACCTTCAGGTCGAGACAATATTTCATTTCCCATGCCTTTCATTTTTAAACTCTTTTACCAAAAATTCAAGAGTTTTCACCAATCAAATAAATATCATCAACATATATATGTTGTGAATATAGTAAATTTTGGATTCTGATTTCTTTGTGAAGACACTTGGGTATATAATGTAATTATTATACCCTTATTTTATCATATATTCACTGAGACGGTTATACCACATCCGTCTAGATTGTTTTTAATCCATATAAGGATTTTGTATGTTCATAAAATACAGATTACGAGATCTCGATTTACATGCTTCTAACATTTTAAATCCTTCCGGGATTATAAATATCTGCATTGAGTGAATCATATAGATAAATGATTACTACGTCTAGATGACGTATTTCAAGCCTTGTAAGGGTTGCCAAATTTATCAAAAATTTGAAACGTAATTGTATTCGTCACTATTGAATACCAAGTTTCTGTGAGAAACCTTGTACTACGAGTCGTGCTTTATATCTCACGATCTCGTTTTTCTCATTACGTTTTCCGTATGAAGACCTATTAGTATCTATCCAATTAGTTTGACATCTCTAGGTGTCTGGATTACTATTGGTCTAAATACTTTATGTTTGGCATATGAGGTCAATTCTCCTTGAATTGCTTCTTTTCACTTAGGCCAATTATGCCTTTTGTATACAATCATTGATATTATGAATATCATAATTATCATTTATAATTTCAGTAGCGCTACTGTGTATAAAAATACATCATCAATGATTGTTTCTTTATGATTCCACATTTCTCTCATATGATTTATAGAAATTTTCTTAATTTCAATATACTTGAATCTCTGTTGAGATTTCTTCCATTTCAATGGATTTAGTCACTATATGGACTTTATAGAAATTTTCTTAATTTCAATATAGTTATATCTCTATTGAGATTTCTTTCCATTTCAATAGATTTAGTCATTTCATAGACTCGTATAGAAATTTTCTCAATTTCTATATACTCGTATCTCTGTTGAGATTTCTTCCATTTCAATGGATTTAGTCATTTCATAGACTCGTGTCTCTTTAGATATATCATACTCTTATAAAGTTAATTTAGAGAAAGTGGATTTATTTATAACTCGAGTTTTGTTTACTTTTGGATCCTGATAATAATACCTTTCAAAAAGGTTCATAAGCTTATGATATACATCAGATGATTTATTTGTTGTCATTTACTCTGATCATTCTTTAAGAACAATCACCCGGCCGGGGTTTATGAGATGGCAACTTATAAAATCTTGTTACCTTTAATATATCAAGTAACAGATTAATAATTATCTAATGATTAATTATCTTTCGTATTTGAGTGATACAAAGATTGAAATGAAACACATTTATATATAGAGAACCGAACTGGTATCTCTATTTTGTATAAGAGTAACTTTTCATTTACTCTTTCTAGAGAAACTTTCCATTTAGAAATTAATCAATATAATAATACACAGATTGTGCGTAAAAATATAAACTCTCAGAAGTTTAAATGATCTAATAGGAGATTTAATCAAAATCAATATTAATCTCATAATGATATAGAATTCTTATCTTAGATCATGCCAAAGATACAATAAGAAGATATACTAAACAATCAAATATCTTAAAAATGTGAGCAATTCAATGACCAATTACAAGTTGTAATAGTAAATACCGATGATATGTAGTGAGTCATATATGAATGCATCAACATGTAATATAGAATGTACCATATAGAAATCGGTAATTGTATTGAAATAATAAAGTTATCGTAATTACCTGGAGACGTTTGATAAACGATTCCACTAATCTATTCTGATTATGAGTACATGCGAAAAGTTGGGTGTTGAACATCGATCTCAACTGGAGACGTTTGACAATACATAAACATGTGATCATCTCATAGATGCATCAATTAGAACCATAAAATAATGAAAGGGTTCTTTTGGTAGATGAATATGTCCACATATATCCCCTTGAATGATAGGGATTCAAAACTAACTTTAGAATGTGATGGTTTATTTGGTGGATGAATATATCCACATACATCCCTTTTCTGATCAGCAATATAATCCAGATGATAAAGAACTCATCTTTTCAACAATCAGCTTCTGGCCTGAACTACGCACAAATATTCAACATTTTTATTATTCATGGTCTCAAATGACATTAATAAAGTTATATGTCTTTGATCTAAGTAGATTTCTTTATGTTCTACTTGAATGATATAAAGTATCATTGATACACAATTTAATACCATCTGATAATAAGATTGTGGCTTTTCTAGAGCCTTTAATTAGATATATTGGATCTGATCTGGTATTAACCTTATATGCTTTTGAACTAAACATATTTCTTTATGGTCTACTTGAATAATATCAAGTATCATTGATACATAATTTAGTATTGTTTGATAACAATATCGTGGCTCTTCCAGAGCTTTATATCAGACCCGTTAGACCTGATACAATATTAACATTTGCTCTCAGTAGAGTCAAATCCATAAAATTTAGTACTGTTTAATAACAATATCATGGCTCTTCCCGAGCTTTCTATCAGATCCGTTGGATCTGATACAGTATTAACATTTGCTCTCAACAAAGTCAAATTCATAAAATATTTCTGACTCCGCAGAATTATATGAGTTATTGCACTCTGGGCAAGACATATATTTTTCTTAATGGGAATTTTTATGGATATTATTTATAATGTCATTTTATATCTCATCTGAAATGATAATAATTCCGCAGAATTGTATGAGTCGTTACACTATCATCATTGCATGGATATATTTAATTATCCTATCCATATAGCAATCATGGCCTGGATCCATGCTTTCAATTTTACAACAAATATATATGCATAACACTATTAATACAAACATGGAACATTAATAAGTGAAACAAGAGAGAGAATAGTATAAACTTGGATACTTAGTTCGAGGTGTATATCTCCCTACGAAAAGTTCCGATAAACAATCCAACCGATAAGATTGTAGAAACACGAGTGAAGAACGTTCTGACAAAAGTTCAACCCGATCGGACCACAGATCAAAGAGATGTCATTCTTCGATGAAACATGCGCAATACTGGAATTTTCTCCCCTGTTTTCTGCCTAGCCCTGTTCGGAACTGCAGATATCACCACAGGGAATTCCGATTGACAATCCCACCGTACAGATTCAAGAACTACAAGAGTATAATGTACTGACTAAATTTCAGCTCAAACCGATCTTAGACGATGGAGATATAATAGTTTGATCAAAAATGCGTAGTGATGTTCTTCACACAATTTCTGCACACACACCTTGTTTTTCTTCTCTTTTCTAGTAAAATATTTCCAAATTCATTATACATGATATTAGGATCTTAAATCATTTTTATGATACTCACAACATCCTGTTGGATGTGTAGATTCTTCTTTGAATATTGCTCTTCATGAGCATTAAATATGAATGAATTTGATAAAATATTATTTCCAGTTTCATTATACATTAGGATCTTAAATCCCTTTTGTGATTCTCACAACATCCTGTTGGATATGTAGATCCTTCTTTGAATATTGCTCTTCATGAGCATCAAACATGAATGAAATTGATAAAATATTATTTCCAGTTTCATTATACGTTAGAATTTTAAATCATTTTTATAATACTCACAGCATCCCGTTGGATGTGTAAATCCTTTTTTCTCAAATGAGTGATATGTAAACATATTACTTCATATATATGTGAGATAAAATAAAATCATGGATCATATTAATTTTTCGAACATCCGGTTCGACCATGAACTATAAGTTCATATATAAAATTCAGAAAACTTCAGATTCTAAGTGGATTTGAAATCCCAGGTTCCAAATAATGAAGTTTGGCATTCATGAATATAACACTGGATCCAGAACTCCAGGTTCTTATCGGTTTTCAAAACCGTGCCGACTTAAATATTATAATTCCAGAAACTTTAAGTTTTGGTTAGTCAGTCTAGCCAATCTCATATATTGCATAAAATTAAATGCTGAAAATTTAAACAGTTTATTTGGAGACACAGCATAAGTCAGTCCCGAGACACAGCATAAGCCAGTCTCATATATTGCATAAAAATAAATGCTGAAAATTTAAACAGATTATTTGGAGACACAGCATAAGCCAATCCTGAGACACAACATAAGCCAGTCTCATATATTGCATAAAAATAAATACTAAATATTTAAACAGTTCCAGGAGGCTGAACTCACCTGTTATGTGCATAAAAATGGATGCAAATATTTAAACAATATAAATAAATCAAGAACTATATATAGAGGATCCGTTGACGGCATAAGCCATCTTGTATACGGAACTATAAATAGATCTAGAATATTGAGATGTAAGTAAATCACCCATCATGAGATCATTTTTACTTACACACACGAAAATCGAGCTGTAAGTAAATCACTCACCTTGAGATATTTTTTACTTACATACGATCGTGTTGATAACGTGTTATAAATATAACAAATAACATATAAAATAAAATATGAGAAAGATGAAGAGTATCAGATAAAGAGAGATGAGAGAGTGAGACGAGAGACAGAGAGAACAAATATGATTTGCATTGATTTTGGAACTCACCAACCTTTACAATTGAAAGCCCAAGCCATATATATATAGGCAAAGAGTGATTCTATGCGCAACCGGGGTCGCGTAACCTTTGCGGCCCCGTAGGTCAATTTTTGTAAAAAACATGTGGGGTCCGTGCATTTAATACGTGGGACCCACATGTTTTTTTTTTTCAAAAATGCACTACGGGGCCGCAAAGGTTGTGCGACCCCGGTTGCACAAATCATTTCTCATAGGCAAATATGAGAGGGTTGATAAGGTAATATTCCAACTAATATAACTTAATCATGAAGCTAACCAAGTGCAAGTGGGTGGGAGAAACCAAAGAAAATAAGTAAGAGAAGGCGGTGGAACATCCAATTACAACATATATATATTTTTTTATCACTTATGTGGTAATGACTCGAATCTAGACACGGTGGTTCAAAAGAGCTAGTTTTGATGAATATATTATTATCGATAAAAGTTTGTACTTTCTAAGCAAGGTTACAGAAAATGCAAAAATTAAAAAGATTTTATTTATATTGCCAACACACTCATATACAAAAAAAGCTTGAATTTTTTACGCATATTTATAGGGTGCATTTGGAGTTGTTGTAGTTTGAAAAATGATCACATTTTACAAAAGTTTGGAGAAAATATGTGTTTGATAAACTCTTTAAAATCCACTTATTTCATCATTATTTCATCATTGTTATTTCAATTCATAACTTTTAAAAATGTCCATAATACTCCCATTAAAAAAAATGATAATAATTAAAAGCATAATTAAGAAATAACAATAAGAATAATGAATCAAGAACATTTTATAACAATGAATGGTGCAAAAAGCATGCTGCTTGTTTTATATATATATCACACAAACTTCACATTATTTATCAACCAAACAGAGGTCATACAATTTCCTTGCTTTTTCTTACCTGCCACTAGTTACTAATTATCGGAGTCTTGTATCTTCTTATGAGTGATTCTACAGCGGAGTTTATAGTCAAGATTTAAAAATAAATAAATACAATAAAGAATGTTATTTGTAATTTTAGACAAATTTACGATCTTTGTAGGTTTGTTGTATTCGGGTTAGGATGGTAAATGAAATTTATTGGTTTATTTTAGATTAATGGATTTTGGTGAACTGAGATATCGGAAGAAACTGAATATAATTTAGTCAAAAGAAATAAATTTAAAGAAATATTACCATTCATTAGAATTCTTATGGGATTTGTATTCGAACTAGATACATTAACTTGTATACCAAAAATTTGTAATCGGTTGTGTTAAAAGAAGGGCTTATCTTTAGGGATGAGCATTTGGGGAATAGGGATGGATATAGGTCCCCCATCCCCATCCCCACTTTCAAAACCTTCCCCCATCCCACCACCACCCACCCACCCACCCACCCACCCACCCCCATTTGGGGAAAATGGGGATGTGGGATGGGGGAGTTTTGGGGGGAGGTCCCCCCATCACCATCCTCATTTCCCCGTTTCCCCATTTTCCCCAATTTCCCAGTTTCCCCGTCTTCCCCTTTTCACTTGTTTAACTAAAACTTATATACTATAAAAACACAAAATCCATCATAAATTCAAATACAAAATAATATCCATTACAAATTCAAATGAAAGCTAATTTTGTTCTTTCATCATAATAATTCATGTTAAAAGATGTATATATACTAAGTAAAATAGAAGAATAAAAATATTAATAATTATATATATATATATATTATATTATATATAATATTTGGAGAATTGGGGAAACGGGGATGGGGGCACCTCCTCCCATCCCCATCCCTATCCCCATCCCCATTACCATATTTTTGTGGGGAAAATGGGGAAATGGCCATTTGAGTTTGGGGATCAAAATCATCCCCAAAATTTCTCCCCCAAATGGGGATGGAGATGGGGATGGGGATGCGGGGATTTGGGACCCCGGGGATAAATGCTCATCTCTACTTATCTTGTATTAAGGTATATATGCATTACTCTCTTGTTTAGAAATGATGTGCAACCTTTGTAATCGTTGAATGGAGATCGTAGTTAACCTTGTTTTATTCTGCATTCAAGTGGGTTCTATTGGCACCCCTTTAATTGTGTAATGAAACCCTTTGTTTATTTATTTATTTATTTTAATCATTAAGATCAAATTATTATTATTGATTTTTCATTTTGCTATGTTAATTCTCCGCATATAATAATAATTATTATTTAAAATATTACAATAATTCAGGATTTAGAGAGGGAAACAGACTCGAACCACAGTAGCCGCCGGTGTGAGGAGCAAACCACTCAACAAACCTCATCTTGTCCACATATGATTAATCAACTATTTTATTAATTGAATTAAATATGAAATGGAGCACGATTAATTTGAAAACAATTTAATTGTAAATGATTGAATTGAGAGTGAGTTATAAACTCGAATAATTTGCATTTCATTCGTTTTATGTTTTGCTTAAATGTGATCTTTTATATGCCATCTCTATATTTTTTTTTTTTAAATAATAATTCATTGAGTCTATTGATGGATTCTTTTTGAGTCATTTCAAAAGAAACGAATTACACCATTTCCATTTGAACCTCTAATTACTTTTTCTTAAAAATAATAAACGGTGAGACTTTTGGGACATTCTCACCACAAAATCCCACCAATGACGGCCATTAGCTCAACTAGAAATTGCACCATTGTAGAACATATATCACAACTTTTTTCTTGCTTCAATATTTCTTATATCCTATTGAAAGATTTAGATAATTGACTTTTTTTCTCAACAAGATTTCCCGTTATTAGTAGGAGGGGTCTTTTAATGTTCCCAAAACTAACCTAAATCAATATTAGTCACTCTAATTAAATCAATATTTTTCGTTCTAAACTCATTATTTTTTAACAAAATAAATCTATATTTTTTGTTTTTCAATCAAAACAGAAGACCATTAAAAGACATTAGTTATTGAATTCAAACAGAAACCAATTATACAAGAAGTCAATCACCATTATTTGATTACAAACCTCTTAAACTTGTATGTACTTTCAGTCTTGTTTTTTTTCAAATAAGATAAACGGATGGAAATGTTGAAAGTTGGGTCCAAGAAAAATTCAATAATGATTCAATTATATTATTGGTGGAATGATATTAAAAGGTGTACTATTGAAAATTTGAAAAAATTTACTTTGGTTTTCAACAAAAGACCAATATAGTTTGTGCAGAAAACCATACAATTTGAACAAAATAGCCTCTCTACAATCAGTAAAGTTTTCATATCTGAATTCAAGCCACGATGATTTTCATGGCTTTCACTGACCTACCTTTCCATGCTTTCCTTTTCTTTTTTTTTTACTCGGTAACCAATCTTCTTATTTATGATCAACATCTTCGTGTGTCCTTGAGTGAATTTATTTTATTGACAAGTAGAACATCATGTTAAAGTCTTTGCTGATGCTTTTCAGGACATCTTATATGTTGGATTATGAAACCTGAATTCGTAATATCATTAAACTAATACATTAGTGTTTTTTATTTTATTCAGGATAGGACTCCTGTTTTATTTTGAAACAGTTTCATCACATGGCTTTATTATATATAGAGGAAATAATTAGAGTATTTCTTGAAGAGAGGCTTGGTAAAAGTTATGATCGTATGCTTGTTTATAGAATTAAGTTACTTGATTTGGATTAACATCTTTAATGTATGTGTAGTATGAAACACTTTTGAGAAGATTATTCAATTTGGATTCCAATCTCAATTTGGATTCCAAACTTTTGATTACAATGATAAATATAAATAAAAAAAACATAACCACATAAAATTATAGTAATTCAAAGCACACATCACAAATCATGTTATGGTATTTCTACATTTACTCTTGAAAAAGATCTTTGTTTGTAAGTACATTCATAATAATCAGCAACAAATTTGTACACTTCTCTCAAGAATATTGATACAACTCCTCCACATCCAAAAGCAACAATATGTACACAATACACATCATTTTTACAACCCTTAAACCAACAATTGTCAACATTTTCAGCTCCACCTCCTATTATATTGTAAATAAATAAATAAACCCTTAAAATATTTGACCTTTGTAAATCCCAAAGCGATTTCTTGGGGGCAAAAATTGTGCATTCAATGCAAAACCCATATCAATCAATTAATTTGCCACAAGGCAAGAAAAAAAAAAAAATAATAATAATAATAAAGTGACATTCATTAGACATACTTTTTACATGACGTGGCAAGTTTCTATTGGATGTCAGATTCTATGGTCACCGTCCGCAGCACCGCCAACAAAATAGTGCCTTTCGACAAGTTCTAATCAGATACATTCCGGACCACTCACTTTAACTGTGCCCGTCTTCCAATGCCAATGCGTTTTTCTGGGGACCACCGACCACCTTCATCCGCGTGCTCTACACTTCCCCTTAGACTCGCGTAACCTTTTTCGCCTCCTCCGCTATGTTCTTAACTTTTAACTTTGAATGCTCCTTCCGCTATGTGCCGGAGATTTAAAGCAACGCATGTCAGGAGCGTGGTCAGAGACGCGCCAAACCTTAACGGACTTGTCCAAGCTTCCAGTATACACTATCCACCGTTGATCAGTCTTCTGATCAGACTCATGATCCTGAGTAACGGCTAGGCATTTAACGGGACCGGTGTGGCCGGTTAAAACGGCCAAACAACTGTGGACGCCATTCCCTTCCTTTCTCCACACGCAAATATTCTTATCAGCGGACCCACTAAAAACCAAGCTCCCAGCAGAAGCCAAACAAAGCACAGCCATTTTGTGGCCCCGGAGGATCCCACCATGTGACAAATGCTTTTCACGTTCCCAGAAATTCACAAGCCCATCGGACGACCCACAGTACACCACGTCAGCTTCACTGTTTACTGCTAACGCCGTCACCGCGTTCTCCTGTTTTAACAGAACCTGAACAAGAAAATGCTGTGTCCGTTTACCCTGCAACTCCCGTCTCCAAACTTTAACGGTCCCGTCAGCCGAACCTGTAAAAACAAAACTATCGAAACCTGAAACGACGGCGTTTATGGCATCGTCGTGAGCTTTGAAAGATTCCAAGCATTTTAAATCCGATATTCTCCAGACTTTTAGGGTCTTGTCCCATGACCCGGAATACAAAAGCCCTTGTTCTTCGTTTAAGCTCAAACACGACACCGTATCGAAGTGTTTGATTCTTAAAACATTCTTCTTCCTTCTCACTTCAACGTAGTTCTTAGGATTTACAGAGCTTCTAAGAAAATCTTTCAAAGTTGGTAAACTACCGACCCGTTTGTGAATACTCGGGTTTTTAGTCGAAATCCTCCAGACCCGGATTTTACCATCTTGATGACCAGTAAAGATTCTGTTATTTGTTATAACAATAGCTTTAACCAAACCACTGTTGGATTTAAAACCCGAAAACTCTTTCAAGTTTTTCCAGACCCGGATGTTTTTACTATCCGAACCCGTATACAACAAATCCCCGGAGGCAGCTAACGAGTATATGTGACCTTCTTCACGTACTATGGAGCCGATGAGACCGTTGGAAGCTAGGCTGTCGTCGACGGAGTACGGCTGCGGCATCGTGATCCAGGGAGATTTTGTGTACGGTGAAGGGTGGTTGATGACGTTATTATTCCAAGGTGATAAAAGATACGGAGAAGCCTCGCCGCTCGTTGGAGTATTGCAACCAGTAGTAGTAGGAGTACTGCTGGTGGTGGTGGTGGTGTGGTAGTGTCTGGGACTCGTCGCGGCGGAGGAGGCGCTGCTTTTACGGACGTTGTTGGTGGGTGAAGGTTGATGGAGAACGACGTCGTCGTTGTCTTGGAAGACGTTGTGGAGAATCAGATTCGGGTCGGAGCTCAGGAAAGAAGCGAATTTGGGTCTTTGGAGAGTACCGTTTTTATTGTTGTTGTTGTTGTTGTTATGTTGCTGGTGATCAACAACCACACCACCACCACCACCGAGACCACCTCTTTCATTTGTCATGATTTATTACAAAAGAAGGTTAGAGAGAGAGAGAGAAAATACAAAGATTGAAGAGAAAGAAAAACGAGAGAGGTTGAGAAAAAGTAGAGATTTTGACGGAAAATGGATGGAGAAGAGAAAATCCTGTTTGTTATTTTCTTTCAATGGAAGAATTTCTAAAGATTTCAGGAGAGTTGATGGAGTATATATATATAGAAATTATTGAAAACAGTAGTTGACCGGTTGGATATCTTATAAGTGAGGAGGCTATCTGGGTTTGCGACACGTGTTGGATCTGGTGATACGTGATCGTTTGGTACCCGGAAACCGGGATTTCCTGTAACATGGAAACTGCAAAACTAGTGCAAGAGTCGAATAATTAAATTATTTTAAAAGGTTGCCTTTTGCGGCGTTTGAGCTTCACACGTTAAAATATTTTCATTTCTAGAACGCTTGCAACTTTTGCATGTGAATATTTATTGCTTGACCAGATGCTTTGACCTTTGAATTTTTCTTTTCGAATGCTTCTTATATTTTTCTTTCCATTTTTGCAACGTTATAAACGACGCCGTATTGCAATTTTCTATAGTTTTTTCTTGTAAAAATTATTCAATAATTAGGTAATCATCCGTCGTCATTGCACATCAACAAAAAAATTAGTCTGTTTTAATTCTATAAATATATTTTATATTAAGAATTTCATATTAAAATGATCGTTTTTTTTTACTAAACATACTATTTCAACAACTAAATTCATGACCTAATTAACAATCTGTCTGCAAGTCTGCAAGACTGCAACTATTACAAATAGAATTAAATTTCTAAAATGGAAACTATATTTTGTTTTTTTTTTTTGTTTTTTTTTATTGTAGGGATTTACCAACTAAACGTTCTATTCAAGCTTTTCTTGTGACTTGAAATTAGATTGTTTAAAGGTTGATTGGGCAAAAGGTTATTTTCACTATTATTATCATGCTGACTAATTCATAATTAGTGCTAACAAGAAGTTTTTCTCTGATAGGCACACAACTATGAACATACTTATAGCACACAACTGTGAACATACTTATAACACATAACTGTGAGCATACTTATGGCACACTTATCCACCTCATCACTTTTTACCATGTAAACATTATTTGACCCAATTACATTGCATTTTTTGGTAAAAAGCAATGAGATGGATGTGTGAGCTATAAGTAAGCTCACAGTTGTGTACCTATCAGAGAAAAACTCGATAAACAAGATGGAAACGAAGTGAAAACAACACTTAAGTTTTGTTGGGCCATTACCAAATCTAGTAATTTTTTTCAATAAATGTGGCAATACCAGTAGAAATATTGTCAATATTCTTAAAGAATCAAGAATATTCAATGATATTTTAGATATTGGTAATCTAAAATATGAAAATATATATATATATATATCAATGATATATCGAAAATAATATCGATAATTACTTCATTGATAACATCTATTACATGGGATTAAAAAAAAAAAAATTATAAACCGATTCCTTATTTCCTTGTAAAATGACCAAAGATCATCTGCAATTCTGCATATAGTACGTAAAGATGTTTCTTTGATAAAACTCCTTTTTTTTTTTTTCCTATCAGTAATGGTTTTTAAAATAAATACATCATCAGTACATGATGTGTATATTTACGAAAAAATCAAAGTCTTTCTTTAACTATAAATGATTCTTGTGTATATCCAAATGACCAAATGTAATGTTTGCAATTTGACATTTTTTTCAAAGGTTTGAAAGCACTTGTAGTTGTAGATAATGTCAAAACTCAAAAGTACCTTTACACCTAAATATTGCTTTACAAATTGTTTTCTATCAGAATTAAGACGTCAGACAATTTATATTGACATCATAATTTATCATTACAGGTAAAAACAAAATCTAGATATATATAATCTAATAATTGAGTCAACTCTTAACCTCCTTTATTTTTTTTTATAATGCAACTCTTAAGTTCAATTCCTTAATGAACATGTTATTCACTATCGAAACTTGTCAAGATCGGACAATACATGTGGAGTCCAGATATCTAATCCCACAAATGCTTTTAATATGCATATAATGGAACTCGAACCCCTTACCACAAATGTGAAAGAAAGCTGCACTACCACCTGTGTTAAAAAGTGACGTGCACAAACGTGATAATTAAGAATAGCATTAGTAGTAACCTAAACCATTGGCAAGCTAATGTGTATAATTCTCTCAACATATGTGGTAGTGCACACCCCTTTCCACATTAGTGATTGGAGGTTCGAGTCTTATTATATGTATTTTATAGTAGGTGTAGAGAGTTTTTTCTCTGATATTGTATGATAGATACCTTCCGATACCTTCTAACAAACCCTTGATCCGTTCGGATGTTGTGGGGTAAATACATCTGACAGACTCCTGACTTATCGGGTGTTTATTGTAATACTCATTAACTTCATGTGATAGTGTGAGGTGGATATATTATATCATCACCTTCACATATACGTAATAATATGTATACATAAAATCGTACACGAGTCACAAAGTTGGTGAACCATACAATTTCGTTTTTTTCATGAATCATGAAAAAAGTCCTTTAATTTTACGTGGCCACTCAAAACAGCTGCTATTATTTTATTTTATTTTATATTTTTGGTTTCACATGTTTTGGAGATTTTGATTTTTGACGCGCCAAAAATTGTCAACGATTCTCAAGTGTCTGCCACCTACACTATTATCTCGCATCCGCGGCCTAAGAAACTGCCACGTGACGGTTATGTTAGTTCTACTGACAAACGGAAACTTGTTTTGTCGTTTTGCCCACCTATGCTTTGTTTGATTCATGCATGTAAGATTGGTATTACAGTATTAACATTGATGGCAGCAGGGCGGGTCGGGGTCAGGGAATGCTTTTCCATCCCCATCCCCATCCCCATCCCCATCCCTGCATTAAGAGAAGCAAGGCCGGGGGTAGGGATTCCCCGTTGGAGGGGCTTTCCCTATACCCGCTCCATTCCCAGTCTAATATAACCATACATTTAAAAATTACAACTTAAAATAAGAAAAAAGTATAAATTTATATTTAGTCCAAAGTCAAAGATTGTATAAAAAAAAAAACTAAACTTCTAAAGTTTAGTTTTAAAAAAAAAAAAAAAAAAAAAAACTATTTATGTTAAATGATATTAAAATCTAAATATTATATATATATATATGTATATCGGGGCGGGGAACATATATATTAATTAATATTATATATATGTATATCTAAATGTTAATTTTAATGTTTATAGTCACTTGATTTTATTTGTCTATAGTGAAACAAAAAAGTGTTACAAATTTTTGTTAACTTTAAATGATGGTGAAAGTGATAGTGATTGTTTCCTGGCCGGCCGGTAAAGATTAGAAAAATACAAATTTATATATGTGCTATAACATCAAAATTGTTCAATTTCAAATAGTGACGCTTGGAATCCTAGTATGATGCCACATAATTAGTACCTAATTTTATGGAGAATATAGTATCCATCAATATATATATATATATATATATATATATATATATATATATATATATATATATATATATATATATATATATATATATATAGGGTCAGGCTATAGAACACCGGTATACCCATATACTATGTAGAAAATATTGTGATCGTAATTTGAAAAAGTGTGATCCAACCTTCGATTATAATATTTTCTACACGATGTATGGATACACTGGTGTTCTATAGATTGTCTTATATATATATATATTAAGTGGTCATTATGGGTCATTGGGACATTGACAAGATTGAGATCTATAAAACACAAACACCGTCCAAAATACAATTCATATTTTAGAAAGAGTTATCATTTCACGAATATGAGATTACATTTACGTACTATACCTAAGTTTGAACCGTGGTGATGGAACTTCACATTTTGAAGTGATCTCCAACCACCAATGAAACAGTGTAGAGCGTTTATATATAATGATAACTTTACAAACTAATTCATTTGAATTGTAAATCTTACAATCACTTGGAATTTAATTGGTCCTAAAAAATGTACGCCCAGTTATTAATTAATTGATTAATTGAGGACCCAAATAAATGTGCTGATGATATAAGCAAAACATACTCAACTCGTCAGTCGTCACATACATTTTTATAAAAGTCAGTGTTGTATATATACTTGTATATTCGTGGGAAACAAAACATATATTAAATGTGTAGAGACACGTATTTTATTTAATGTGAAAATAAGCAACATATGTATTTATTCAACTTTCTTTGACGGTAGCTAGCTTTCTACGGTACGTATTTCTACATATAAATATATAATAAATACTTTTTTTTCTTCTTCTTAAAAAACAAGAATACTTTAATACAATATGTGTACGTCTTATTGTCTACAAGTTACAACTACAATATTGACTCGATAGACATTTAATGGTGGGAATGGGACGGTTAATAGGGATTTTAATGAGGGAGTGCATGCACACACATGCAAACGTTAACCTAATTTCTATTGTCTTAAGCTTAACATTTAAAAAACAAGAGATCTAATACACTATACATCTATTATAATCACCTTATGTAGGAAGAGAGTAAATGTGATTAGCAAACAATTAGTATAACGAGATTTGAATGAAAAAGATATACGATAGATACATTGAATTAGTATATTTCTCTTTTTAGAGATAATTGATTTAGTTCAATTAATCATTTTAACATGGAAAAATTCAATTAAATCTAGTTGATCTCCACAATAATTGGATTCTCGTGGTGATAAAATCGAATAGAATAGTGAAACCAACTTTCAAGACTTTATCTAATTTCAAGTCTCAATTGAGTAAGGGAAGTTCTAAACGCCTCCTTATTGCTGAGACTAAGATTCACTCTGATTTTACGACTTCAGTCCATGCAGAATTACATCATGTTGCTATTTCTAATTAAGCCGCACCGTTTGAGACAGAAGGGAATGGTTAATTTTAATAAAAGGTCCTGTTTTTCAATTCATGTCTTATTTTTCAAATTATAACCTCACTCTCATCATTTTCATACAATCTATTTAAGTAATTTTGTTTGAAGAGTACAATATATATACTCACTTACTTTCATAGTTAATAAAATATATTTTTAAAAAACTTTTTATCAACAATAATAGTTTACACTAATGCTAGATAATCTAAAAATTTAGTCCAAATTTTAACCCAAATAATATGGTAAGTGATTTTTTCATTAACTACATCATTTCATGTTGTATGTGGTGATGACAACTCACTTACCACATTATTTGGGTTGAAATTTGGGCTAAATTTTTTGTTTATTATTATTTTTCTTTTATGTGGTTTATTTTCACTTACTTTCATAGTTAATAAAAGATATTTTTTAAAAACTTTTTATCGATAGACAACAATAATTTTCTTTTATGTGGTTGGAAACTTGGAACCGAAAACCTAAAAAAGCAAATGGAATTACGTGGCAACATAAAATGATTACTTGATCAATATCCTCATTTACCTAACGTGGGACCTACACTTAGAAAGTCAATCAAATCAAATCATCCTCAGCACGAAGCTATCATAACAACAACTTATACGTGTGTCCCCATATCTATGACATGGACATATGATTGTACACGTGTAACCATAGAGTGGCCAAAACTATCTCGACTTTATTTTTATCAATAATGCTAAACATCTCATCTAAAATCCCACTTTTTTTATCCCACTATATATGGTATGTGAGGTGTCAAATTGTGAGTGGATACCAATGAACTTAATATTGGTATCGGTATCAATATCGGGTTTCTAAATTTACGGATATTTCGAGGATATTATCAATATCGGTGGATATTCTGTCAAAAATTAAAAAAATAATGGATATTTACATCTAAAGTTAGATTTTTTTTGTGAAATTTTAGGACAAGCTTAAACAAGTAATTATACATCAAATGAATCATATTTCAATGATAAATTAGCATGGTTATGAGTTTATTATAAATTATAGCATCGATAGAGTCTGTATATAATTTATAAACTTGAGTATTTAATAGAATAATATTTTGTTTCACTTTTACAATATTATATACAATATAAAGATATTAAATATTTAATAAATAAAATTATCATTAAAATATATATATAGTTCTACACTTCCAAAATTCTATCATAAATCATAATTCATACATAATAATACATTGCATGTCTGAAATTTAAAACCAAAATGAATTTCTTGTTAATTCAAATACATAAGATACATTTCTATCTTGATTCGAACAATAATTTTCCCAAGAAAACGTGCTTGCATAGTTTTCAATGTAGTTATTAATATGCCATACGTATGTTGCTTAATCTCTTCCAACTGATCCATGAATTGGGTAGTTTGGATTTACCCAACTTGGTGGATATTGTTGATCTGCATGCATAGGTATTGCATATGGCATTTGTGGAGAAGGATAATCAAATATATTGCAGCCACCATAACTATCATAATATGGTACATAAAAACCTGACATTGTCTGCAAATCACCCAAAGAACTATTTTTTTTGTCTATACTCATTGAGAAGAGAGTCATATTCAAAGAATCTTCATCAATTTGACTTGTTCCTCCATGTTGTCTACCACAATTTTGATCAAAATTATCTGCATGAGCATCCCAACCCACCGCACTAGCATTCCAACCTGTTGCACCAGCATCCCAACCTCCAGCACGAACATCCCAACTTGTTGCACCAGCATTCCAACCTCCTGCACCAGAATCCCAACCTGTTGCCTCATCCCCACCATCCCCATTATCTCCATAATCTTTTCCTCCACTATTTACATCAGAGGTATGTTGGTCATCGGAAGAACTAGTAACAATAACTCCACGATCTACACCAACTTCTTCTCTAATCACTTGTTCAACATTTATTCCCATGTCTCGAGCATGAGAAGCAATATGTGAATCAAGATTTCCATCGTCATCATCCAAGGAGGCAGGTCTAACCCAGTTAAAAATATGATTCTCATTATCGTCTCCTGCTTCAGCAACTAATTGTAGTAGATCCATAAAATCAGTTTTATTTACTTTATCTTTTTCAGTTGCCATATCCCTAAGTTTCAACTTCATATTATAATAACAATAAACAAGTTGTTCAAGCTTAAAATAGGCAAGACAGTTCCTTTGTTTTGTGTGGATTAAAGCAAATGTGGTTACAATTTTACATTTGGATTCAAGCTTACACATTTGAGTCACAAACAAATAAATTTTTTTTTTTTTTTTCAAATTGCTTTCACAAAATTTTATTTGGTTCTTTATCCAATTTTACTTCAAGTCCTCAATAATTTTACTATTGACTATTATGTTGAAAATTTTTATAAATTTGTTAACGCTTCTTCTAAAATAATTTTCAATTTAAATTATTTTAACAATAATTTAATTGTTTAAGATTAAAAAAATTATTTTAATAATATACAAAATATCCATGGACTTTCGGGGTGAAATTCGTGAAATTTCGGGAATTTCGGGATATTTCAGGAATATCGGGAGATTTTTACGGATATTTCGAAATCGGCCGGATATTTTGCAGGATATTGGATATTGGATATTTACTTGTTTCGATATCGGTCCCTCCAAAATATGGATATATCGATGGATATTTTGGTATATCTATCGATTTTAAGTTCCTTGGTGGATACATATTACCGATGATTTATCTCACCTACCCCATGTATCCACTCCACCATTTGACACCTTACATACCACATGTGGTGGGATGAAAAAGGTGGGATTTTAGATGGGATGTGTAGCATTACTGTATTTTTATATGGCTCTTGATCAACTATAATTAAAGGCCAAGCTCATCTTCTGGATCCTTAATTATATTAAAATTTTTTAACATTTTAAAATACCATTGAAGTCAACAGTATTTTTTTTAATTTAATTTTCTGGATTGAAACTTCTCGGTTTACTGCAGGGTTTGTCTCCTAATCACGGAACTAAACCACAAATCTGAAAAACTTTTAATGTTGATTTATTTTTCTTATTCAAATTTTTTTTTTTTTAAATAGTACGTAGCGTCACTTGAGTGAAATCGAAGGTGTCGAAGACTCGAAGAAGGTGTAAGTGCGACATTGGATGGGGCAGCCTCTCATGACATCACTAAATTAATCCTGTCTGCTAATCATCAAACAAGTTATGTTAAAGATTAGTTTAAGTGAAAAGGATTACGGCAGGTGTCTGGTTATGGAGAAAATGTTGAATTAATGGATCATTTTTTTATTTTATATATATAATATTTAAACCTTAGATTTGCTTTAGTACTTGTTTGATTTTAACAAAACAAGTTCCAGCTGTTGAACAAAGAAGATCTTTTTATTTTTTTATTTTTTTATTTTAAAGACAAAGAAGATCTTTTAGTTTGTACTTATCTTATTATTATAATTTTTATGATTACATATAGATGAGAATTAATTGGTCTGGAGGAGCAGCAGCAGATTTTCTTCACCCTAGCAGCTTTCTGCAGAAGGGAAAAAGAAAGTAGACATTTTCTTTAATATGTTTGAATTGAATTTGCATGATGAATCTTCAAAGAGCAGAACCAAAAGTCTGCCAATGATGTTGTTTTAGAAACTGTGAAAGAATTACAATTTGTAACCTCATATCCCATTTTTCTTTTCCTTGTTCCGATCGATCGGATTAGAGATCTGTTGGAACTGTTGAGATCAAACACTGCTGTATGCACGGTCCAGATGTTTATTACTCGGCTACTCCCACAACAGGAACAGAGAAAAAGCTCTCTACACAAAAAAAAAAAAAAATGCTTAATCATAAGACTCGAACTCTAACATGGAAGAAGGAAGTTACCCACCATTTGTACTAAGAGATGATGTGCTTATCCTATTAGTACAAGACACATGAAAGTAAGAAACAGACAATTAATTAGCTAGGTTTATCCTATCAATTTTTCTACTAAGTGACTCAGTTTCCCATCCTAATCAATCGTGCACATACATGTCAACAATATACACTTCAAGCAGCCGATTGTAACAGGGGCAAAAAAAAGCTGTCGGGGCCCTGATTGGGTTATTCCATTAATTATTGACCAAAAAAGAAAGAAAGATTATCGTCGTCATCATCAGAAAGATATAAAGGAGCTGCACAAATGGGTCGATAGACGATAGTCATGCTCAATCAATGAACATGGACCAAAGACAAAAAGTGGGGTTCTAGCTAGCTAGGACATTGTTAGTGCTGGTCTGCTGGACACTTGGCTTTTTCACTAAGTGCTTCTAAAACAGGTGCCAGTAGAGACAAGGCTGAATAGCTAACACTATCAAGATATGGCTCTGTATGCTCCCCCATCAAATCCCATTTCATGAAAACACAAATTTCTGATATCCAACAGTTAAGAGGATATATAATTTCTTATCTTATTATCCCAGATTTTTTTTTTTTTTTTTTTCCAAACAGTCAAGGATTCGATAACTTTGGGTTTCATCATCTGAGTTATTCACTTCTTCACATGTTCAGCCGTTAGGGTATTGTAAAAAAAAAATCTTACACATACTTGATTCGAATCCACCTGCCATGCACACCACCTTGAACTAGTGGATTTCATTGCCTTTGGTTCTCATGGCCTTCTCTAGAAGAGGTGTCATAGCTAGGATTACCCAAATTTGAAATATCTATAAAGCAGTTCTGTATTAACCTGATAATCATCGGCAATTTGTTGGGTGATTTGACTTAATTAATTAAGTTCCAGGATTTTTGTCGTGTCAACTTTATATAGGTCTCATAATCCAATGAATTATTACATGTTGTAATGTACGTGGCAAGCTAGAAAGCTCTCATTTTCACTAATTTCATTTTTGGTTATCTCGAATTTCTGGATTTTATGACCTGACAATATTTTAGGGTTTTGACTTTGGGACATTCATGCATTTATTGAACATTCAAGAATAAGAGTACAAAAAAGATGAGTTCTTCATTTAATATTGTTAGGTTTTGACTTGTATTCCTAAGTGAACCAAATGTGAACCAAACAACACTAAACTGATGTGGAGCTTCCTGGAGACATGGGATACGTTTGGAAGATGGAATGGTGTTGTTTGAGGGAGATTAATTTGAAGACCAGAAGAACAGAAGACTGAAGATCGTTTTAGTGTATGGATCGCGGTTTTCTGAGCGATGTAAATTAAGGTGACTTGTAACGGTTTAGGAAGCGGATGCGCAACCGTGACCCGAATCTTAGTCAATCATAAGTATGCGTGGAACGAGAAATCTTCAATGGAAAAGGAAAGTGTTATTTTGGGAAGTTCTTGTGCTTAAAGGAAAATGAATACTCTTTACAAGAAAACTTGTTATAAAAGGAAATAGTATTTATATGAAACAAGTAAGTCTTGTACGTTTAGGAGTATGATTTCCTTTTATCTTAAACTCCCTATAACTAGTATAAATAGTCATAATATTTATGTTATTAGATTTAAGGCTGTGGAGCAAAAAGAACTCCATGTAACATCAGAGAGAGTGTGGTGAGATCCGAGGAGACCCAATGGGAATATCCGGGAAGGGATCCAAGGGAATATCGGTGGATCAAGATAGAGATCCGTGAGTGATATTCAAGGGAGACCTAGGGGATATTGTAGGGGTACTCGGTAAGGATCTTATGAGTGGGGTTTGGGGTTGAGGTGAGAGAGTTAATCCTAGAGTATATGGTTGTAATAGTTTATCATATAGTGAAATTTTCTCTGTCGTTCTAACGGCCCGTGGTTTTTTACCCGATTTGGGTTTTGCACGTATATCTTATGTTGTGATTGTTTATTCTCTCTCATCTATTTTTCTGCTTATTGACGTTATTAATTGCAATGAGTTATAGGCATGTATTAGGCACGACTTTTTCGCGTTCATTGGTTCGGAATTATCCCTAACAACATTATAAGTATGGAACCCACATTCTCCACATTAATGTGATATTGTCTGCTCTGGGCCTAAGCCCGCACAGATTTACTCTTGGGTCACTACCCAAAAGGCCTCACACCAATAGAGGTTGTTTCCATACTTATATACCCAAGATCATCCCTATGTCTAGCCAATGTGAGATTTTGGTTGCACACCCAACAATCCTCCCCTCGAACAAAAGACCATCATTATCTTTACGGTCTGGGCCTCCCCTCAAGCGATCATCCATCCGTTAATGCTAGGAGAAGCACTCCATCGAGGTCACTCCTCTCCACTGCGTCGGAGCACATGCCTTACGTGAAGCACTGTTGCATTTCCTACCTCGAGAGCTAACATCACAGACCCATCACGAGCTACCTGGGGCCCACCACCTCCTAGTTTGGTTCGACTCCGGCTGGCTAAGTCTGGGGGTCGGCTCTGATACCACTTGTTATAAGTATGGAACCCACATTCTCCACATTGGTGTGATATTGTCCGCTTTGGGCCTAAGCCCACACGGATTTACTCTTGTGGAGGTTGTTTTCATACTTATATACCCAAGATCATCCCCATATCTAGCCAATGTGGGACTTTGGTTGCACACCCAACAAATATTTGGATTTTTGCTGGTAATATTATGAGCTTTACCAAATTAGTTCATCAATATTTCTATCCAATTGAAATTTAATGATTTAAAGACAATAAAATTTTAAATAAAAAAAAAAAACAGTAATGTTACACATTCCACCTAAAATCCCACATTTTTCATCCCACTACATGTGGTATGTGAGGTGTCAAATTGTGAGTGGATACATGAGGTAGGTGAGATAAATCATCATTAATGTGTATCCACTCACAATTTGACACCTCACATGCCACATGTAGTAGGATGAAAAAGGTGGGATTTTAGGTGGGATGTTTAGCATTATTGAAGAAAAAAAAAATGGTTAACACTCTAAATTGACTGAGGCAATCACAGCTGTATCAAAATCCTACAAGTTATTACATGTGCTAAATATCTAAATCGAATGAGGTAATCACAGTATTGGAAACTCATTAGATAGTGAGAATTTGAATATATATAAATATATATAATTTTTCTATTGTAAGTTCGAACTGATAAAAGATATATCAGTTCCTTATATGTGGGTCATTAGATTTAAATACTTTGACTTTACTGCATGCACTTATCAGAGCATCTTTTAAATCCAATGATCCACATACAAGAAACTGATATATTTTATATCAATTCGAACTAATAATAAAAAGACTGTATATATATATATATATCAATTTTAATATCCAAATAGAAAATGAAGAAAAAGAATTCATGTGTTTTAATTTTCTTCTAAAATGTTTAATTCCATTTTGTAATTATGAAAAAGTCCGGGTCAACTTCATTTCTATATTTTGAAATTTGACATCAATAGATCCACGGCCTATCGGGACATAGTAAGATTAATTTCTACAAGCACGGTTCAAAATAATGACTCTTACTATAGAAGATGAATTTGATCCCCACACAACCACACTTTACTATTTAATGGATAAATGTAAGAATCAAACTATTTAATTCTTATTAAAACCTACCACCATATTCAAGTCTACAAACCTACCAATAACTACGACTCAATTTTCTAAAAAAAAAAAAAAAAAAAACGACGACTCAATCTTATCTCATCTCCTCTCTCTATATATATATATATCATCCTACTAATAATTCAAGCAAAACTTGTTTTGGCTACTAACTTTTTTGGGTCTGTGGAGAATACCGTTTTTATTGTTGTTGTTGTTGTTACGTTGCTGGTGATCAACAACCACACCACCACCACTGAGACCACCTCTTTCATTTGTCATGATTTATTGCAAAAGAAGGTTAGAGAGAGAGAGAGAAAATACAAAGATTGAAGAGAAAGAAAAACGAGAGAGGTTGACAAAAAGTAGAGATTTTGATGGAAAATGGATGGAGAAGAGAAAATCTTGTTTGTTATTTTCTTTCAATGGAAGAATTTCTAAAGATTTCAGGAGAGTTGATGGAGTGTATATATATATATATATAAGTAATGCTAGAGGACCCAAAAAAGTGACCCAAATTTTGGATCCAAACCTATGTGGCAACATCACATGGGATCTTTGGGAAAAGTGACGTGGGCCCGTGTTGTGTGTGATGTTGCCACATAGGTTTGGGTCCAAAATTTGGATCACTTTTTTGGGTCCTCTAGCATTACTCTATATATATATATACAAAAATTCTATTATCAGTTCGAACCGACAAAAATTATATCAGTTCGTTGCATGTGAGCCACTGGATTTAAATACTTTGACTTGGCTGTATGTAGGGGTGGGCGTTGATTGGTTCGGTTCGGTTTTACGTAGAATCGATAAAGTCCGGTTTTTAAAAAAGTGAACCGATCCAATCAAATTGACATTTGTCAACCGATCAAAAACCGATCGAATTGGACCGGTTCGGTTCGGTTCGGTTCGGTTTTTTCGGTTTTAGGCCTAATGGGCCAAATTTCTGAACTTGTTCAATTACATAGTTGTTTTCCATATACTAGCCTATTGGACCGAATTTGACTAAAATAAAAAATAAATACCAAATATGATATTCATTACAAGTTTAAAAACACCACTTCAACAGCATTACACACTGTCCACCACAGAATACTCAGTCCACCTGCAACATTGGGTCTATTTAAATAAGAACAACACTGTCCAATGTCCACAGCATGCACACTGTCCACAGCATTACACAGCTGATTGATGATAATGCAGTAAACATATTACAACGAATTTAAATAGCATTACAAGTTGAAAAATAGTAAAAACAGTAAAATTATTAGTCCATGTCCACAACATTACAAGTTTAAAAACAGTAAATGATCAATTAGCCACAGCATGTGAGCAGTCGCCTTTGATGAACCAATTCTCCACCTGCAACACTGTTATACACTTATACATATATTGAATAATAGCAACTTAGCAAGTCTATGACATATATGAATTTATTTATTAATGAGGCTGCCAACACAACGACACGAACCTAAACCTAGATTTTCATTCATATTAGAATATAGATTTGAGAGTAAATTACACGTGTGACATGTTATAAAGTCTTCAAGATTTAAAGTTTTAAACGAATAACATCAGTACCAACTTCATCGACATACATTGCCATAAAATGTTTGGTCTAACACCATATCAAGATCCAATGACTTCAATTAAGAAATTTAACAAAAACTTCATACTCCAGAAAATAGATATCCTTCCCCACTCACTCAAATTCCAATAACCAAACAAAAAGGAAAGAGCAGCTGAATTAGAGGCCGCATGGAATATGAAAACAACCATTTCCAGAAACTTCAAAATGAAAATAATAGGGAAAAAGTAAATGAAAACCTATTCAGACATTAACTCATTTTTTCTTCAACAGAGTAGGACTATTTTATATGTTTTCCTGTTAATTATCAATGCATATCAAAATCAAAGTTCAAACTATGAGACGCAGACACGTGGATTGAGAGGAACAATAAGCATTCATTTCTGAAGTGAAAACAATTTGATACAACAGAATATTTGAAAAAAATAATCAAATATCTTTTTTTTTTTTTTTTTAACAACTATAAGAGATTTATATTAATCAGGCCTGGAAACAGGTGGCATCCAGAACACAAAACCAAAAAAACAGAGCAACAAGAAACCCCTACTCAGAACAGCCTAACAAGCAGACAACATAGGCAAGAAAAGAAAACCCCCAAAACAAACAGGGGAAAAGAGAACAAACGCAGCAAAAACAAAATACAACCATATAGTACCTGAGAGGCTGAGACCCAGAGATTGGAGAAGTTGAGAGAGAGTTGAGAGAGACCCAGAGGTTGGCCGTTGAGGTTGGAGAAGTTGAGAGAGAGTCGAGAGATGTGTCTTTTGCGGCTGTTTAGGTATGAGAAGTCAGAAGACTCAGAACCCACGATTTGTTGAGGAAGAATTAAACAAATAAGAGGTTAGAATTAAACAAATAAGAGGTTAGAACAACTTGAATTAAACAAAAAAAAAAAGAGGTCAGATGAATTTGTACCTGAGAGGCAGCGTCATTGGCCGTTGAGGTTGGAGAAGTTGAGGAGAGTCGAGGATCAGAGATTCAGAGATGTCTTCTGCGTTTTAGGGTTTAGGTCTGAGCACAGAAGAGATAAAAAAAAAAAAATAATTTATATTTATACTCAAAGCCGGTTCGGTTTACCGGTTTTGAGGGTCAAACCGGAAAAAAACCGAACTGGTCGGTTTTCTAAAAAACTCAACCGAAATAAACCGGTTAGATAGATAAAACCGAAAAGAAACCGGTCCAACTGGTTCGGTTCGGTTGGCCTGTTTTTTGCCCACCCCTAACTGTATGCACTTATTAGTCAAAGTATTTAAATCCAGTGGCCCACATACAAAGAACTGATATAACTTTTGTCAGTTCGAACTGATAATAGAAAGAAACTATATAAATAGAAATTATTGAAAACAGTAGTTGACCGGTTGAATATCTTATAAGTGAGGAGGGCCAGGAGGCTATCTGGGTTTGCGACACGTGTTGGAATTGGTGATACGTGATCGTTTGGTACCCGGAAACCGGGATTTCCGGTAATATGGAAACTGAAAAACTAGTGCAAGAGTCTGATAATTAAATTATTTTAAAAGGTTGCCTTTTGCGGCGTTTGAGCTTCACACGTTAAAATATTTTATTTCTAGAACGCTTGCATTGACCAGATGTTTTGACCTTTGAATTTTTTTTTTCGAATGCTTCTTATATTTTTCTTTCCATTTTTGCAACGTTATAAACGAAGCCGTATTGTAATTTTCTATAGTTTTTTCTTGTAAAAATTATTCAATAATTAGGTAATCATCCGTCGTCAATTCGTCATTGCACATCAACAAAAAAATTAGTCTGTTTTAATTCTATAAATATATTTTATATTAAGAATTTCATATTAAAATGATCGTTTTTTTTTACTCAACATACTATTTCAACAACTAAATTCATGACCTAATTAACAATCTGTCTGCAAGTCTGCAAGACTGCAACTATTACAAATATAATTAAATTTCCATATTTTTTTTGTTATTGTAGGGATTTACCAACTAAACGTTCTATTCAAGCTTTTCTTGTGACTTGAAATTAGATTGTTTAAAGGTTGATTGGGCAAAAGGTTATTTTCACTATTATTATCATGCTGACTAAACCCATTAAAGCAAATATTAATCTAATTCATAATTAGTGCTAACAAGGAGTTTTTCTCTGATAGGCATACAACTATGAACATACTTATAGCACACAACTGTGAACATACTTATAACACATAACTGTGAGCATACTTATGGCACATTTATCAACCTCATCACTTTTTGCCATGTAAGCATTATTTGACCCAATTACATTACATTTTTTGGTAAAAAGTAATGAGATGGATGGGTGAGCTATAAGTAAGCTCACAATTATGTACCTACCAGAGAAAAACTCGATAAACAAGATGGAAACGAAGTGAAAACAACACTTAAGTTTTGTTGGGCCATTACCAAATCTAGTAATTTTTTTCAATAAATGTGGCAATACCAGTAGAAATATTGTCAATATTCTTAAAGAATCAAGAATATTCAATGATATTTTAGATATTGGTAATCCAAAATATGAAAATATATATATATATATATCAATGATATATCGAAAATAATATCGATAATTACTTCATTGATAACATCTATTACATGGGATTAAAAAAAAAAAAAAATTATAAACCGATTCCTTATTTCCTTGTAAAATGACCAAAGATCATCTGCAATTCTGCATATAGTACTTAAAGATGTTTCTTTGATAAAACTCCTTTTTTTTTTCCTATCAGTAATGGTTTTTAATCAGTACATGATGTGTATATTTACGAAAAAATCAAAGTCTTTCTTTAACTATAAATGATTCTTGTGTATATCCAAATGATCAAATGTAATGTTTGCAATTTGACATTTTTTCAAAGGTTTGAAAGCACTTGTAGTTGTAGATAATGTCAAAACTCAAAAGTACCTTTACACCTAAATATTGCTTTACAAATTGTTTTCTATCAGAATTAAGACGTCAGACAATTTATATTGACATCATAATTTATCATTACAGGTAAAAACAAAATCTAGATATATATAATCTAATAATTGAGTCAACTCTTAGCCTCCTTTTTTTATTTTTTTTTATTTTTTTTATTTTTTTAATGCAACTCTTAAGTTCAATTCCTTAATGAGCTTATAAACTCAATCACAAACATGATATTCACTATCGAAACTTGTCAAGATCAGACAATACATATAGAGTCCAGATATCTAATCCCACAAATGCTTTTAATATGCATATAATGGAACTCGAACCCCTTACCACAAATGTGAAAGAAAGTTGCACTACCACCTATGTTAAAAAGTGACGTGCACAAACGTGATAATTAAGAATAGCATTAGTAGTAACCTAAACCATTGGCAAGCTAATGTGTATAATTCTCTCAACATATGTGGTAGTGCACACCCCTTTCCACATTAGTGATTGGAGGTTTGAGTTTTATTATATGCATTTTATAGTAGGTGTAGAGAGTTTTTTCTCTGATATTGTATGATAGATACCTTCCGATACCTTCTGACAAACCCTTGATCCGTTCGGATGTTGTGGGGTAAATACATCTGACAGACTCCTGACTTATCGAGTGTTTATTGTAATACTCATTAACTTCATGTGATAGTGTGAGGTGGATATATTATATCATCACCTTCACATATACGTAATAATAATATGTATACATAAAATCGTACACGAGTCACAAAGTTGGTGAACCATACAATTTCGTTTTTTTTCATGAATCATGAAAAAAGTCCTTTAATTTTACGTGGCCACTCAAAAGAGCTGCTATTATTTTATTTTATTTTATATTTTTGGTTTCACATGTTTTGGAGATTTTGATTTTTGACGCGCCAAAAATTGTCAACGATTCTCAAGTGTCTGCCACCTACACTATTATCTCGCATCCGCGGCTTAAGAAACTGCCACGTGACGGTTATGTTAGTTCTACTGACAAACGGAAACTTGTTTTGTCGTTTTGCCCACCTATGCTTTGTTTGATTCATGCATGTAAGATTCGTATTAACACGAAACTGTTGTATACAAAGAGTTTAAACTAACACACAAGGCCTCTTGCCGTGGTGGTTGGAGCCTCCCAAGGGAGGTTCCACCACCAAGGTTCAACACCTTGGTGTGTATGTATATATATTACTATTGTCCAACCTTTGGCCTTTAACTCTCAAAGTGTGGGTGTCGTCTCCCGATTCTATGGATATTTGTTCCCTCTCCTCGATAGTGGGAGTAGTATTCTTGGCTACTCTGGTAGAGTCTGATCTTGTTAGGTCTCGGCAGTTATTGTAATTCAAAAAAAAAAAAAAAATTTAAACTACTTCACAGAATCTAGTTAATGAGTAATTTATTGAGAGAGTTGTTTGTTTTTTTTTTCAAAATTTAAAATTTTGTTAATCCTCGGAATTTTAATATCATTTTCATTATTTTTGTTGACATTGTCCAGTGCAGATCTCAACATATATTGGAGTTTAAAAATTAAATCTCGTTATAAGTTTTTTTTTTATTTACGATAACTTATATCTAAAATATTATCGGACTGAATGAATATCTTTTATAACCGATTAATATTCGATGGTAATTAACAATGTTAATTTTAATGTTTATAGTCACTTGATTTTATTTGTCTATAGTGAAACACTGAAACTGAAACTATAGGAATACTTTTGATAAAAAGTGTTTCACATTTTTGTTAACTTTAAATGATAGTGAAAGTGATGGTGATAGTTTCCTGGCCGGCCGGTAAAGATGAGAAAAATACAAATTTATCTATATGTCATATATGTGCTATAACATCAAAATTGTTCAATTTCAAACAGTGACATTTGGAATCCTAGTATGATGCCACATAAATAGTACCTAATTTTATGGAGAATATAGTATCCACAGATATATATATATATGGTCAGGCTATAGAACACCGGTATACTCATATACCGTGTAGGAAATATTGTGATCGTAATTTGAAAAAGTGTGATCCAACCTTCGATCGTAATATTTTCTACACGATATATAGATACACCAGTATTCTATAGATTGTCATATATATATATATATATATATATATATATATATATATATATATATATATATATATATTTCAATCAAATAAAACTATATAAATAAAAAAAGAAAAGAACAAAAAGTAGCAAATGCCAAACCAAACACAAAAACACCACGAGCAAAAGCCCCAACAAGAAAAGTGGCGTGCATGCCACACAAGAAAACAAAAACAACAAGAAAAACGAAAAGACTCCCGACCCATGCAGTCAACTCAGATCACTGAGAACCTGCCTCAAAGAACCATTCCCAATCCCACGACAATTCCAATATAGGACACTAATCATCAGAAACCCTCGAAAAAGCCCGGGACCCGGACTTATAAGAAGCTAGTCTGCGTGCAATCCTAGTGGACCTTCGTGTAAAAGTAGTAGTATCATTTAACTCTTCTTCCTCAACCTGGTCAGCCCAGGAAGAATCATCAATAGGGTGAAGTTCAGATTGGGAATCAGACAACGGACGCTCAGGACCCTGTACCTGAACATCAGAGTCTACATCTAAGATAGGGGAACATGAAGATCCAGATCCATTCCTCAAAACAACCCTCTCAACCCTTTCAACCGAAGGAGAAACTATACCCACCCTATCGTCCAACTCATCAACTGAAACCACTGAAGAAACAATAGTTTGAGCAAAAGAAACCAACGAAGAAACAGAATCCCTACTAACCTTCGACCCTTGCTCGACCATCGAAGCAGCTGAAGAGATTGAAACAATAGCACCAGCTGAAACATCAAGAATCGAAGAAGGGCCCTCTGAAGAAACAGGCATTGCTCTCACTCAGGAGGAATGAACAGGGACACCAATAAGAGAATCCTCACTCCGCCCCACCTGTTGGGACTGACAGACCTGAGCAGCCACCATCGAAGTAGTAGGAGCCACCAAAGAAGTTAAACATAGCGAATCAACTAGACTAGCAGAAGAAACCATACCCAAAATCGGATCTGAACCTGCTGAAGAATGAACCACAACTGAATCCAAAGACCCTAAATCCTGTTGAATAGCGGCAAAGACATTAGAAATTGGAACTTCTGCCTGAGGAAAAACCAGTTTAGGAGCATGTTTGTGAGGAACCTGAAACCCCTCAATTGCAACAACCGTGGCCGGACCATCTCTAGCCGAATCGGGCTTACTATAACTAACAGGAATCCCCTTGTCGGACTTGTTCCAACGACAAACATTGGGAAAATGACCAATAGAGGAACAAGTAGAACAGAAAGCTGGGAGATTCTCATATTCCACCGAAATGAAAGAACTATGAGAATCATCCCTCTCAAGAAGCAAAGAAGACGGAGGCACAGTAGACACATCAATATCCACCAGAACACGTGCAAAATGTCCAGAACACGTGCAAAGGCACAGTAGCCATGTCCAGCCGTAAAGGCACTCCAATCCCTCTAGCTAAATCAGAAATAATCTTCGGATGCCAATATTCCCATGACAGATCATAAAAACGGACCCAAACCTGAGCATTTGAAGACTTATGTAATGCCGGATTAAAATCTGGCATCCAAGGCTGAAGCCGTAAAACACCTGGTTTGAGATTAAGAGACCCCAAACTCCAAACCATATTCTTGTCAACATCTGAATTCAACAGAATCTGAAAGTACCCCTTACCTAAAGAAATCAGCCTCCAAACAGAGTTCAACTTCCAAATAGACTACATCTTGGCTTTAAGATCAGCCAACTTCCAAGGCTTCTCACCACTAGAAAGGACAACTCGACCAATGAGAGAAAACTTACAAACCTCCAATCTAGACTTATAAGCAGAGGGATCCACCTGAACAGCCACATAACCACCCTTTTTCGAAAGAATCGAAGGACTGGAAACATTATCCTCTTGAAATTGGGCAGCCATAAAAAGATCCGCAAACCCCCCAATTCTTAGAGGGAACTGTTGGCACCGGTAAAGTTTCAACATGACAAGATTTGAAGAGACCCGCAAAAGACTTACCACCCTGGACCATAGGTGCTAAACTCTGAATGAGACCTGTAACTGAATCAGGAGCAATCACCGAAACACCCCCCTCAGGCTGAGGAGGAATCGGCCCACCAACCAAAGAACACATCCCACCAGATGCGAGAGGAACAACCCGAGAAGAGGAATTCACTCCACTCACCGTACTCAGACCAACCTGACTATTCAAGGTGGAAGACACCGCCACCGGAGATGAAAGAGACAAAGCGGCCTCCATGCACATAGGATCCATAGAGCTCGATAAACTGTAGCGGAAGTACTGTAGAGAAATCACTGTAGCAGATACTGTAGCAGTGAATGAGATTAGCGGAAACACTGTAGCAAGCGGAAATACTGTAGCGGGGGGTACTGTAGCAGCAACGAAAACACTGTAGCGGGGGTACTGTAGCAGTGACGGAAACACTGTAGCATTGATGAAACTGTAGCGGTGGCACTGTAGCAACGGCGGAATTACTGTAGCAACACCCACTATTCACTTTTTTTTTTTTTTTTTTTTTTTTTTTGTCCTAAGGTTCCCTCATGGCTCCCTCTTTTCCCTTCTCTCTCCTCAATTATAGAGAGGTTAACATTTTCATATGGATTTCTAACAAATTTTCATATATATATATATATATATATATATATATATATATATATATATATATATAGTGGTCATTATGGGTCATTGGGACATTGACAAGATTGAGATCTATAAAACACAAACACCGTCCAAAATACAATTCACATTTTCTGAGTTATGATTTCACGGGTAAATATGAGATTACATTTATTATACCAAAGTTTGAACCATGGTGATGGAACTTCACATTTTGAATTAAGTGATCTTCAACCACCAATGAAACAGTGTAGAGCGGTTATATATAATGATAACTTTACAATCTAATTCATTTGAATTGTAAATCTTACAATCACTTGGAATTAATTAATTAATTAATTGATTAATTCAGGACCCAAATGTGTTGATGACATAAGCAAAACATACTCAACTCGTCACATACATTTTTATAGATTAATATTAGAAAAAAGCTAGTGTTGTATATATACTTGTATATTCGTGGGAAACAAAACATATATTACATGTGTAGAGACACGTATTTTATTTAATGTATATATTATTATATATCACTGTCGGTAGGTAAGGAAAATATGCAACATGTATTTATTCAACTTTCTTTGATGGTAGCTAGCTTTCTACGGTACGTATTTCTACATATAAATACTCTTTTTTTTTCTTCTTAAAAAACAAGAATATGTGTACTTCTTATTGTCTAAAACTACAATATTGATTTGATAGACATTTAATAGTGGGAATGGTAACGAGGGAGTGCATGCACACCCATGCAAATGTTAACCTAATTTCTATTGTCTTAACATTTAAGAAACTTTGTCAACTTAGGTTTTCTTAATTTTATTTTTGTTTACATTGATGATTAGATCGATTTCAAATGATTATCAATAAGGTGATGTAACAACGGTGGATCTAATACACTATACATCTATTATAATCACCTTATGTCGGAAGAGAGTAAATGTGATTAGCAATCAATAAGTATAACAAGATTTGAATAAAAAGGATATACGATAGATACATTGAATTAACATGTTTATCTTTTTAGACATAATTGATTTAGTTCGGTCAATCAATTTAACATAGAGAAATTCAATTAGATTTGTATTATTCAATAATAGGTCATGTTTTTCAATTCGTGTCTTATTTTCCAAATTATAACCTCAGCTCACTCTCATCATTATTTTCATACAATCTATTTAAGTAATTTTGTTTGAAGAGTACAGTATATATACTCACTTACTTTCATAGTTAATAAAAGATATTTTTAAAAAACTTTTTATCAACAATAATAGTTTATTTTTAATTTTCTTTTATGTGGTTAATATTCACTTACTTTCGTAGTTAATAAAAGATTTTTTTTTTTTTTAACTTTTTATCAACAAACAAAAATAATAGTTTTTTATTAATTTTCTTTTATGTGGTTGGAAACTTGGAACCGAAAACCTAAAAAAACAAATAGAATTACGTGGCAACATAAAAATGATTACTTAATCAAAATCCTCATATACACTTACAAAGTCAATCAAATCAAATCATCCTCAGCACGAAGCTATCATAACAACAACTGATACGTGTGTCTCCATATCTATGACATGGACATATGATTGTACACGTGTAACCATAGAGTGGCCAAAACTATCTCAGCTTTATTTATATAAGGACAATGGTAGACATCCAACACTTTTGTCCAACATTTGTGTCCAACACTTGATGTGTCAATTGGTGAGTGGATACATGGATAAAACATTATTAATGTGTATCCACTCATCAATTGACACATCAAGTGTTGGACACAAGAGTTGGACAAAAGTGTTGAAGGTCTAACATTATCCTTTATATAATTAAAGCTATAATTATATATTAAAGGCCAAACTCATCTTCTGGATCCTTAATATATAATTATATATTATTATTAAAAACAAATTTAAACATTTTAAAATATTATTTGTAATACCATTGAAGTGAGCAGTATTTTTATTATTTTTTTTTAATTTAATTTTGTGGATTGAAACTTCTCGGTTTACTTCAGGGTTTGTCTCGTAATCACCAAACTAAACAACAAATCTGAAAACCTTTTAATGTTTATTTATTATGTATTGACGTAAGATTGCATTCTTATTCAATTTTTTTTTTTTTTTTTTAAATAGTACGTAACGTCACTTGAGTGAAATCTCAGTGAAATCGAAGGTGTCGAAGACTCGAAGAAGGTGTAAGTGCGACATTGGGTGGGGCAGCCTCTCATGATATCACTAAATTAATCCTGTCTGCTAATCATCAAACAAGTTATTTAAAGATTAGTTTAAGTGAAAAGGATTAGGGCAGGTGTCTGGTTATGGAGAAAATGTTGAATTAATAGATCAATTTTTTTATTATATATATATATATTCAAGTCGGTATGCATTGATATAACTTTATCGGTGTGTTGAATGTGGATCATTAGATTTATATATTTTGATTCAAAGTGTATGTATTTGTCAAAACTTCTCCATAATCAGTGGTCCATATTCATTGATACTGATGTAATTACATCAGTGCGCACTGACTAAAACGGAATCGTTTATATATATATATATATATATATATAGGATAATTCTCCTATCAGATTTTAATAAAAGACTGGTTTTTTTTTTTAACAAACATTTGAACTTATTAAAACATATGGCTGTGGTCGGTTGTATTTAAGATGATCTGTTAGGAGAGCTATCCTATTTAGTACTCGTTTGATTTTAACAAAACAAGTTCCAAGTTGTTGAACAAAGAATATCTTTAGTTTGTACTTATCTTATTATTATAATTTTCATAATTACATATGGATGAGAATTGGTCCTGAGGAGCAGCAGCAGATTATTAATGATTTGAAATATGTGATATTAATTGGCATGCATAGATTTTCTTCATTGTCATCATCCTAGCAGCTTTCTGCGAAGGGAAAAAGAAAGTAGACTTTTTCTTTAATTTGTTTGAATTGAATTTGCATGATGAATCATGAATCTTCAAAGAGCAGAACCAAAAGTCTGCCAATGATGTTGTTTTAGAAACTGTGAAAGAATTATAATTTGTAACCTCATATCCCATATTTCTTTTTCATGTTCTGAACGGGTCAGAGGTCTGTTAGAACTGTTGAGATCAAACACTACTGTATGCATGGTTCAGATGTTTATAACTCGGCTACTCCCACAACAGGAACAGAGAAAAAACTCCCGACACATGAAAAAAAAAGCTTAATCATGAGATTTGAACCCTAACATGAAAGGAAGTTGCCTACCATTTGAACTAAGAGATGATGTAGGCTTATCCTATTGGTACGTACAAGACACGGACATGAAACAGACAATTAATTAGCTAGTTTATCCTATCAATTTTTCTACCAAGTGACTCAGTTTCCCATCCCTAATCAATCATGCACATACATGTCAACAATTACACTTCAAGCAGCTTATTGTAACACTGCTCCAAACAGTACTTTGTAACACATGCAAAAAAAGCTGTCGTGGCCCTAATTGGGTTCTTCCATTAATATATAATTGACCAAAAAAACAAAGAAAGATTATCATTGTCATCATCGAAAGATATAAAGGAGCTGCATGCAAACTCTAGAACTTATAAGTGGTGGACACATTGCGTGTCGATAGACCAGAGTCATGCCCAGCAAATGAACATGGACCACAGACACAATTAGTGCTGGACACTTGGCTTTTTCACTTAGTGCTTCTCAAACAGGTGCCAGTAGAGACAAGGCTGCATAGCTAACACTATCAAGATATGGCTCTGTATGCTCCCCCATCAAATCCCATTTCATGAAAACACAAATTTCTGATATCCAATAGTTAAGAGGATATATAATTTCTTATCTTATTATCCCAGAATTTTTTTTTTTTTCCAAACAGTCAAGAATTCGATAGCTTTGGGTTTCATCATCTGAGTTATTCACTTCTTCACATGTTCAGCCGTTAGGGTATTCTTACACATACTTATTGAATCCACATGCCACTAACATGGAAGATGAGATGCACACCACCTTGAACTAGTGGATTTCATTGTCTTTGGTTCTCATGACCTTCTCTAGAAGAGGTGTCATAGCTAGGGTTACCCAAATTTGAAATATCTATAAATCAGTTCTGTATTAACCTGATAATCGTCAGTAGTTTGTTGGGTGATTTGACTTAATTAAGTTCAAGGATTTTTGTCGTGTCAACTTTATATAGGTTACATGTTGTTGTAATGTACGTAGCAAGCTAGAAAGCTCTCATTTTCATTAATTTCATTTTTGGTTATCTTGAATTTCTGGATTTCATGACCTGACAATATTTTAGAGTTTTGGGACACTCAAGCATTTATTGAACATTCAAGAATAAGAGTACAAAAAAGATGGGTGCTTCATTTAATATTTGGATTTTTGCTGGTAATATATATGAGCTTTACCAAATTAGTTCATCAATATTTCTATTTTCTATCGAATTGAAATTTAATGATTTAAAGACAATAAAATTTTAAATTAAAAAAAAAAAGGTTAACACTCTAAATTGACTGAGGCAATCACAGTATCAAAATAATCCTTCAAGTTATTACATGTGCTAAATATCTAAATCGAATGAGGTAATCACAGTATTGGAAACTCATTAGATAGTGAGAATTTGAATATATATATATCACTTTTAATATCCAAATAGAAAATGAAGAAAAATAATTCATGTGTTTTTCTTCTAAAATCTTTAATTCCATTTTGTAATTATGAAAAAGTCCGGGGCAACTTCATTTCTATATTTTGAAATTTGACATTAATAGAGCCATGACCTACCGGGACATAGTAAAATTAATTTCTACAAGTACGGTTCAAAATAACGACTCTCACTATAGAAGATGAATTTGATCCCCACACGATCACACTTTACTATCTAATGGATAAATGTAAGAATTAAACTATTTAATTCTTATTAAAACCTACCACCATATTCAAGTCTACAAACCTACCAATAGGGCAATAACTACGACTCAATCTTATCTCATCTCCTCTCTCTATATATATCATCCTACTAATAATTCAAGCAAAACTTGTTTTGACTACTAACTTTTTTCTCACATGACTTGCTTGAAAGATTGAAAGTCAAACTCTATATAATGCCAAATTGAAAATATAAGTTCAACCTATAAAAACAACTAAAATCGTAAAAGGTAGCGCGCGCCAATGTGAAAACAAAGAAATCATACTCAATTGACATACATCAAGGATAAGTTTGGGGACAAATTTAACAATTCAAATTTTGATCGGATTAAGGTCAGGTACTTAAGTAGACGCAAAGTTGGGTTTTATTTAGGGATAATTACATCGGTGGCCATCGAATTGATGACACACTATCAAAATGGCTACTGGATTGAAAAGTTATTCCAAAATGGCCATTATTGGTAAACTTTTTTGGAACAACTTTGTGACACTAATGATCATTTCATCCAATTCCATCAAATGAGTGGCATTTTGGTAAATAAATGGATGTCATTAATTTATTTTAGATGTTTTTTGAAAATCAATTTTTTCAATGAGTGACATTTTGGTAAATAAGTTGATGATATTAATTTATTTTAGATTTTTTTAGGAAATCATTTCTTTTATTTTATTTTTTTAAAGAATAATTATATTTAGTGTGTAAATATATTTATATATATATTGCTACATATTAAAAATAATTATAACCGCTGCAAAAAAAAACAAAAAACAAAAAATAAACACATAAATCATCTCAATAATAATAGTTTGGCCTCTCTGCCTCTTAAGCAAACTTGTTTTCTCGAATCTCGCAATATCTCTTTATATTTGGTATATATATATATATATTTCTTTTTTAAGAAGATTAAGGTTATAAAATCTAAAAAATTTTAAAAATAAAGAAGAGACACGTATATTGATCTAAACCATTTCTTTTGTTTTTTGAAAATAATAATATATTTAGTGTGTGTAAATATATAAATATATATATTTATACACACTAAATATAATTATTCTTTTCAAAAAAAGAAAAAATTGATTTCCCAAAAACATCTAAAATAAATTAATGTCATCCACTTTTTTACCAAAATATCACTTATTGTAAAAATTGATTAACAAAAAACATCTAAAATAAATTAATAGCATCCCTTTATTTACCAAAATGCTACTCATTGGATAGAATTAGATGGAATTAGATAGAATGACCATTAGTATCACAAAGTTTGCCAATAATGGTCATTTTGGAACAACTTTCCAATCCAGTGCCCATTTTGATAGTGTGTCATCAATTCGATGGCCACCGGGGTAATTATCCATTTTATTTATAAGGTGACATAACACATACACTCTCTCTCTCTCTCTCTCTCTCTCTCTCTCTCTCTCTCTCTCTCTCTCTATATATATATATATATATATATATATATATATATATATATATATATATATATAATCCTTATCTAGTACATGAATCCCGTAAAATAAAATCATATGAGATTGATTGCACAACATTTTTTTTTTTTTTGGATGAATAAGTAACTTTCATTAACCAACAACTAAACACTTTACAGAGAAAAGCTAAAGCACTTGGCTAAAGCCAAAAAACACCTATACAAGCAAAGAAACAACACAAGATTAAACCAATATCCCATCTATACCCCAAGCACTACAAAAAATATCATTTCCTCTAGTCTTATTACATGGATTGCACAACATTGTGTAATATATTCCACAATGTTATGTCATTATTACATGAACATTGTGAAATCCATACGAAAAAACTATATATATATATATATATATGGTCCTTCTCTAGTTAGGATCAGACCTGAAATTTTTCTTCAAGACCTAAAGATTATCACATGTGATAATCCATTAACATCAAATTACTCAGATTATAGATTCTGAAGAAAAATTTCAGGTCTAGTCCAGATTAGAGAATTAATATATATATATATATATAGAGAGAGAGAGAGAGAGAGAGAGAGAGAGAGAGAGAGAGAGAGAGAGAGAGAGAGAGAGAGAGAGAGAGAGAGAGAGAGAGAGAGAGAGAGAGAGAGAGAGAAGAGGAAATACCCCTTTTAAACCAAAAATTAAGGGTTTTTATTGTTTTTATCCGGAATTAGTAAACTGATTGTTTTTATCAAAAAATTCACTATAGAGACATAATTGCCCCTCATTTTTTTTTTAAATATCTCTTCTCTCTCAATTGTGCAGAATTTGTTTTTCCTCTTTCTCTCTCTCATTTCACGCCTCCTTCTTCTCTCCTTCTCTCCTCCCGTCCGATCGTCGTTTCCCTCCCGTCCGATCGTCGTTTTCTCTCCTTCTTCGATCTTCTTCATCCTTCTTCTCTTTTTTTTTTTCCAGATTTAAAAAAAAAAAAATCAGATTTTTTTAAAGCAAAAAATTTCAGATTTTTTGCTCCATGTCTGATCTTCCCTCCTCCTCCTTCTTTTTCTCTCCTCTCTTCTCTTTCTCTTTCACGTTTTTTCTAGATTTTTTTTTAAATTTCATTTTTCTTTTTTATTTTGAAAAAAATTTCAGATTTTTAAGTTTGGGTTGTTGTGGTTGATTTTAGGGATTTTTTTTTTTAATTTTCAGGTTTTTTTTTTAAACAAAAACATTTCAGATTTGAAAAACACAACAAATTTTTTTTTTTTTTTTTTTTTGTTGAAAAATTTCCAGATTTAAAAAAGGTTTGGATTTGAGTTGTGGTTGTGGTAGATTTTAGGGATTTTTTTTTTAAAAATTCAGGTGTTTTTTAAACAAAAAATTTTCAGATTCGAAAAACACACAAGATTATTTTTTAAAAAATTCAGTTTTTTTTTTTTTTTTTTGTTGAAAAATTTCCAGATTTAAAAAAGGTTTGGATTTGAGTTGTGCTTAAAAAAAATTCAGACTGATGTGTTTAATTGTGTTGTTGATGTGTTTAATTTGGACTGACCGATTAAACACACCAGGTATAAACCAATAAAACACACCAGTTATAATCAATTAAATACACCAGACCATCAATTAAACACACCGGACTAATTAAACACATTAGGCCACCGATTAAACACACCAGGCAAAAAGGAATTAAACATACCAGGCAAAAACGAATTAAACATATCAGGCAAAAACGACTAAATACACCAGGCAAAAATGACTAAACACACCGGGCAAAAACAAAACACACCGGGGAACCCAATTAAACACACCGGTGTGTAAACCAATTTAACACACCAGTTGTAAATCAATTAAACACACCAGTTGTAAATCAATTAAACACACCAGACTAATTAAACACACCAGGTGTAAATTAATTAAACACACCAGATCACCAATTAAACACACCATAGCAACTTAATTAAACACATCAGGGCAAGACTAAATTAAACACCAAGAAACTCAATTAAACACACCAGGTAAAACGAATTAAACACACAAGACATTTTTCCATATTTCGTTTTTTTTTTTTCAAAATTTATAAGTGTGGTGGTTGTTTTTATGAATGATGGGAGTTGTTTTTTTTTTTTTTCTAGATTTTCGTGTTGAAGTTGAAAATTTCAGATCATGTTTGATTTTTTTTTTCCAAATTTTGTTCAATTAAACACACCAGGCCAAAAGGACATTTTTTTTTCTAGATTTTCGTGTTGAAGTTGAAAATTTCTGAATGAAGGGCATTTTTGTCCGAAAAGTGGATTTTTTGACAAAAACAATCAAAATACTAATTCCAGCTAAAACAATAAACCTCCTTAATTTTTGGCTAGTTTCCATTTTCACCCTCCTTAATTTTTGGCTAGTTTCCATTTTCACCTATATATATATATATATATATATATATATATATATATATATATATATATATTTATATAGTTCCAATTTTTCTTGGTTATTTTGTCCTTTTGGGTAATTAAAAGCCCAAATCAACCAATCCTATATTTGCTCTAGACAGATTGAGCCTGATTGGGCCTGATTGGGCACATCATGATTTTCAATCAAAGCCCATAAATGCTGTCTTGTTCTTCAAGTTGAATGAGAAAAACTAAATTGCTAACAGGCTCAGTGACCTTGAGCTACTCAGAGCTTCGTATTCTCTCATAATTTTGATTTTTCTTTCTAAAATGGAATTCGTTCTCGAAGAAAACAAACACCTCAACAAAGAATCCCAAAATCTAGTTCTGGTTCGTTCAATTACAATTTTTTTTTTTTAATTTCATTTTCCTTATCATTTTTAATAAATTTTACGAATTTGAATCGCAGCCGGCGTTGTCGATCGGAAATGTCGGCCAGCTGGCGGTGGACCTACTGGTTTCGTCGACGAGAGCCGAAACAGTCGGATACTTGGACGATCCATTTGTGCTTCCCTGCGTCGGCAACGACGCTTACTGGCCGATTCCTGGCGGCGACCTCGCCCTTCCTCTTCAAGGTTCGCTTTAGGTTTCGATTGTTGTGAAAATTTTCAAATTAAACGTGTCTGCTTGCTTGCTTGTTTTTATGTATCAATCGTGTTTTTGTATTTGCAGCTTATGAGTCGTCTTCTAGTGGAATGACTCTAGTTCAACAAAGATCTCCGGTTGTCAAGGTATTGCTTTTCGTAGTATTTTTAAGATTTTTGTTTTCTAGTAAATTTTCAAACTTTGTGATGTTTTTGGTTTGTAATGTTTATGACTTCAATGAAAATGACTTTGATGAATTTTAATGACCTGCAATGTTGTGAGAATTCTGTATACATTTGTGATTTGGATACGAATTATATTTGAGTATCGAAGTTACGAGTTTTGAGACTTATATGCTTCCAAATTATTGTTTGATGACATAACTGGAAGTCTGGAATTGTAACTTCAAGTAAATGGCTTTAATGTATGTAATGATTATCGATTAGCAATGTTATTGCTTTATAGTAGCTCGCGTGAGGATTCTGTTTCAAAGTTACGATTTTTGGAATGGATATGTTTAAAAGTTATTGTTTTTTGACATAATGTATGCAATGGTTAGCATTTAGCAATGTTTTTGCTTTATGTGGAGCTCATGTAAGGATTATGTAGACATTCGAGATTTAGTTTATGAATTCTGTTGAGCATTGAGTATCATATTAATGATTTTGAAAAGAATATGGTTCCAAGTTATACTTTGGTGAAATAATTGGAATAGTAATTTAATGTAATAAGATTGGGGGTACTTGTTTATTTTGAGAAAATGCTGTGATTAGAAAAACGAGCAAAGAGGTTTTTAGATTAAGGGCACTATAAACAATTGTGTAATTTTAAATGTTTGAATGGAGGATTGATACACAATCCTCTTGCTTTCATTATATTATTTTATAGTTTTATTATTATTTATTTTTTCAGTTTCTACAGGTTAATTTATTCTTGTTGTTTTATGTATGAGTGCTAGTTAATTGAACCTTGCATGCAATTATCTGAATATTTTTGTGGTTATTTAACAGGGGATGATGATTGAATATGCCAAGAACTTGGCGGAATTTGCTGCCACTAATGGAAAGAAGCACGTTGTTGTCCTTTCTAGCTTAGACTTTGGGAGGTGGCAAAAAATTGATATGTCCAGGTATACAGATTTTATACAGTTATTTGTTTTTAGATATTAATTAATTTTGCTTAAATTTTCTGGAAAAAGCATTCCAAGAGGCCTAGTGAACCGATTATCAATTTTGAAATTGCTATTATTAGGATTAGTTTTCGGATTGCTGCTTAGGGCCGTGGATGACAAACAGAAACCACTTTTATTTAGTTGGGAAAAAGTCTTCAATATTATATGATTGATGTAACACGTCATTCGTGTTCACATCCAATCAAAATCTATCATATAAAAATTTATTATCAAAATATATATAAATGGCAGACTTTCGTCACTCTAAGAATTTCTCATTCAGTTGAAGTTTTATTCACGCAACAGACCATTCTGAATGGACATTTCCCATAAACTCTGCACTTATATGGAAATGTATGAATATAATCATGATTGAAACTTGGTCTAAAATCAAACTTGTAGTTTTCTCGAAGAGTACTTTAAGTCTCATAAGTTGATTACACATTCTCTTGTTTAGGAGCTCCTCAACAATCGGATGGATACACTATCTTTACTGATATTGGTCGATCATTTTGTTGTCTTTTTAGTGGTTTACAGATATATTACCTATCTAGCACCAATGCTGATGGGACAGATGACTACTGTGAACAACTTGGATGGAAAAGACTGCAAGAATACAACCCAGAGCAGAGAGGTTGGAAATATCTTACCACTTCAGCAGAAGGAAATGCTATGCAGGACAGCAGCTCGCTTTTTGAAGATGAACTGGAAGATGAAGATTATTACCCTAGTTTGCCATTTGCTGCACTATTTTCATGTTTCAAGGTAAAAATTTCAAATTATAAATTTATAACAAGCATACTATACATACCATTCATTACTTTCAAGCTTCTCACGGATTAACTTCTTGCAGTTTTAGCTAGATTTTATATTTTTGTCTCTCCTTTTTTTACTTTTCTATTTTTGATTTTATTTATTTGTCTCTCTTGAACAACATGTGGATTTAGGATATGTAAAAGTTTAAGGAGATTTCTGTTGCATCAAATTAGTCAGACTTACCAATAGCCAGGCAATAGCACTGTTACTGCTTACCATAATACATATCACACTTCTATGTAATGGTTAAATTATGCGTTGAACATTTATTGGAACAACACACAGGTCCCATGCCATTTCTTTTTCGTTTTGGATCAGTTAGAAGTAAAAAAAGATCACAAAGGAGAAGTGGAGAACCACCCTTATGCAAAAGTGCAGGAAGGGATAATGAAAGTTTATGTCTAATCTGGTAGATTATGGTTAGTTATATAGACTGAAGTAAATTTGACTTAACAAGAGATTCTTGGTATATTGAATCAGGCAAGAGGTTTGAAGGTTACATGCTTATTATGTTACTGCTCGGAAGGGGATAATATAGCTGATGCTTTCCAATTGGCTGAGGCAGCATCCAAAATTTTGAAGCTGAAACCTGATAATTTTCAAGGTGAGTTTATTTATCAAGTCGGATATTCACCTATATAACCTATTCCCCATCGCCTGTCACTCATTTTCGTAATTTGAAACTTCCACAATTAGTTTCGTTGTCATCATTATCATCATGACATTCTTCATACATAGCTTAATTTAAGAATGTGGAGTATATATTATGAATTGCAATTGCAAATGATTTGAAGTAAATCATCGATAAGATATTCTTCACAACACGCTTCATTTAGTCATTTATATGTTTGGCATAGTTCTCAGTTGTGCGATTTCTAAATTCTGATTTACTGGACTGAAATTGGGTAGCTTGAAGTTCAAATTATCTTGCATTTCCTGTTTATAGTTTGACATCGATTATTCTAATCTAATCTACATAAAATATCAAGTAATGTTTTCTAAATTGTAGTTACAATTTACTAGAAAGCTGATGACTTTGTCGAGATAGTTGACGGCTTGAGGTAAAACAATCATACTTACATGTAACTGTGACTGATTACCTTTCAGGTGGTGAAGGTGAGAAATGGGTCATCCCATTTTCGTGGCAGACTGTGTACGGACCACCTCCAGATATGTCTATCTTTTAGGATCTTCTCACGTCGACTACCTGAATGACTTGTTAAGAATGACATCAATGCACGGTTTTTCCGGTGTTCACCTGGTTTGAGTTCCGAAAGGCCTTCATCTAAAAAGTTAAGAGAACGAATATCAGTTGAACTGAAAGAGCGAAAGGAATGGTTGATTAGTTTCCATTGTATACATCATCTCAATTCTCATGCAAGCTAAAACATCTACTTTGTTATGATTTTGGTTGACATAGAAGGAAAATTTTGATTTAGTGCTTGTTCTTCATTCTTTATCGTAAAATTTTGAATTCATTAATGCAAAAAAGAAAAAAAAAATGTTGTGGATGATTAATAGTCACCCTCAAAGAAATACCTGGGGTCCAAAATTTTAGAAATTTTGGTGAATATATTGTCAATATTCTCAAAATATTGATATTTATTTAGTTATCTCAGGACAATTGTATTTTGACATGTTGATCACTATTGTGTCGTTTTTCTGGCCACAATATGTTCGGTATATATAGTTACAGAGTGGATACTAGTAATTGAATTTTAATCTAAAGTCCACAAAAATTAAAAGTTTGATAATTAAAAAAAAAAAAATTCGAAAATGGAATTTTAATCCAAAGTACACAAAAATTAAAATTTTGATAATTAAAAAAAAAAATCGAAAATAAAATAGTTCAATCTCATAATGACCCGTATGATTGTAGCAAAAAGCATTGATTGATAAATTATGAGTTTTCAAAATGTAGTATTTTTTTCGAACTATTACGGTTAATTCGAGGTTTGGGAAAACTACATTATTCGAACTCATAAACTCAATGATGTAGCTATGAGGGGATATATTGTTTGGTAAACTTCATCTCATCGTATTGTATTCCTTTTGGATTTATTTTACTTGCGTGGCGGCAATATTAACATGAACAGTAAATGTGGAATGGTCCACATAAAATTACGATGGAATAATAAATCATGATACTCAACAATAACGTGAAACAAATTGTCACTTCAATTTATTATAATATTCAAATTGATATATTTGGTAGGAGAAGAATTTTACTAAGAAGTCATAACAGATGATTCATGAACAAACAAATGCAAATCAAACACTACTGAAGTTGACATCGTTCAAATTCTCACGTACACTGATTCATTTCTACAAGGAATCCGTAATAGTTTTTTTTTTAGAAAAAAAAAGAAAATGAATAATCAATCACACATTCACACCTATATATCTAAAGGTAGGATTTTTTTTTTTTTGTTAGGATGGACTAAAACAAAACAATATATTTATATTAGATAAAATCGAACTGACAAAAAAACACCACATACGATATGTAACAAAACCCTAGACAGAATCATAAATGAGCTAAATCATTATTAATGTATTTCCATCTATAATTTGATATTTCAACTGCTATATGAGTTGCGATAAAAAAAAAAATTGGAATTTTGATTAAGAAAATTACTGTTTTTTATATTAAATTTTGTAATTATAAATTTCGAAGAACGAAAAGAATTATTAATTAATTGTGAAGGGAGAAGAAGGGGGTCGTGAGTCGTGACTCATGTCTAAAAGAGAGAGAGAATCAGAGAATTGGGACATGTGAGAGAAGGAAAAACTGAAAAAGAGAATAGATTTTGATGTTTGAGATGACCACACGGATACTCCATTTGGTGGAGGTAACTCGTATCGAACTCGTATCCAGTTCGGATACTCCCCAGATACTCCATGATACGTATCCGATACGCCAAATGGCGTATTCGTTGACTTTTTCATAAGTTTGACTGGAGGATACTTGTGGAATACCTGTGGGATACTTGGCGGATACTTAGGGGATACTTGGAGGATACTTGGAGGATACATTTGGGGCAATATTATAATTATTTTAGTATAAAACGGGGTCAAATTATAATTTCAAAATATTAGGGGTCAAAATGAAATTGTAAGGAAATTTTATCTTTGATTCCATTGACATGGAGAATAGTCGAATACCAGGATACTTGAGATTGTAAACCTTTCTCTTGATGAACCGGAGTTAGATGTTGAATTATTTAGATCTTTTAACAATGTGAATGATGATAATGAAGTTAATTAGGAATTTAAAATATGTTTTATGAGTTTTTTTTTAATGTATTGTTTGGATTTTATAATATGTTATGGCTTATGTGACGTATGTTTTATTTGGATTTTGTAATATGTTTGACTTATGTCATTATGTGACATGTTTTATTTAGATCCTGTAATATGTTACATTGTTGTAACTTGTGACTTATGTAGTTATGTGACATATTTTATTTGAATTATGAATATGTTTTGATTTTGAATGAAATATCAAATATGTGTTTTAAATATTATTATTATTATTTAAATATAAATATATATTATTTTAATTGACGTATCCCTGCCGTATCCCTGCCGTATCCGTATCTTAGTTTTTAAAGATTTACCGTATCCCCGTATCATGCCATATCCGTATCCCATATCCGTATCCGTATCCGTGCTACATAGATTGGGAGCAGAGAATCACTCTCATAAGTCATATAACTGGTGATATAAAGGAATATTGTAATTAAAATAATAATAATATAAAGGAATAACTATAATTTTTTTATTTTTTTTACAAAAAGGCTGATCCAGCTCTATTGCATCCGCCCCTGTATATCTAAGAAAAGAACCACATTTTCTACATACAATGTATTCAACATCGACTATTATGATGATGATGATGATGATGATCATATAGTATATGATCAAGTGCTGGTGGCCTTGGTCAACGACTTGAACGTCACTGATGAACCCAATGGCAACTTGCCGGCCTCAACCGTGAACGTATCGTACCGTAGAAAGAACTCCACCAACATAACCCTAGACAGCAGCACCACCAGATTCTTTCCCGGGCACTGCTTGTTCTCAGCCGTTGGATCATCCGTCTCCCTCCCGTTTGACCAATAAACATACTTCAACAGCTTCTTTCCTTGATCCCCTAAAAACCTCTGGCCCACAAACTCCTCCGGGTTATCGAAAACCCTAGGATCCTTCGTAGCAAACGGCTGATATCCAAAGATCATATCACCTTTCTTGATCTCAAAAGCCGCATCATGGCTTTGGACCACCATATCAACCTTGGCCTTACCGTATTGGAACGGTACCGGAGGCTCGATCCTTAACGCTTCATAGACCACTGATTTGGTCAACACCATTTGATCCAACGCTGATAATGTAACCCCACCTTCAGCTTTAACAACGGTCCTGATTTCATCAGCTAGCTGGCGGTGTAGCTTCTCTCCTGCGAGTCCAACCCACTTGATCAGAGCCGGAAACAGAGTTTTTGAACCACCATAAGCGTTGAAACCAGCCAAAAAAACCAAGTTATGACAAGCTTCTTCTCTATTGATCCCAAACCTCTCCGCTTCGTCTAGAACCAAACCCGAAAAGGTGTAAAATGCTTCGTAGAGCTTGTTGTAATCGGATTTTACGAGGAAAGACGGTAATGGAAATGTATGCAACACAAAATCTTCGAGAAAATTTACAAACTTTGGCAACCCTAGAGTCATCAATGGAGCAAGTTGGAAAAACAGCCACTTATCAAACATTTTGGGACTGATAGTCGAGTCAACTGGTTTACTGTCGCAAAACAAGCTAAAGAAGAAGTTGAAAGACATTTGGTCGCTGAGGGTGTTGAAAGGAGCTTCTCTCTTGTTGGCCATTTCGTCTTCTATGTCGATGAAGAGCTCTGACAAGCAAGTTCTGAAGAGAGGTACGAAGTTGTCATGTTTTTTGGCGAGGACTGACAAGAAGTATGATTTGAGGGCAGTGTGGTTGGGCTCGGAAGGGTCGAGGTAGGCTCAGACGCGGTGGCCGCCGGTGAATTTGACGGAGGGGAAGAAAGTCCCATCGAGGACGTTGCGTTTCTCGACCTTGGAGGTGTCGAAGAGGACGGGGAAGGAGACAGCGTCGAGAACAGCAATGACTCTAGGGTTTGAGGCGATGAAGGGGCCAGGAGGCATGTTGGTTTTGAAGACAGTGGAGCTGTGTTTGGCAATTCGGCTGTGGAAGAACTCGTCCTCACCTTGGTTGTAGAAATAATCTAGGCGGTCTTTAAAGGCCCCGAAGAAGGGGAGGCCATAGTCCCCGGGGATTGGCTTCAACGGAAGATCCGAGGATGGTGAAGAAGAAGAAGAGAAAGAAGACATTGTTGTGGAGATTTTAGTTGAAATATGTTTGTTGCTTGTGCAGTTTAGATATATAACATTCATATATATATATACAAGCAGGAGGAGGACCAACAATTCCACTAAAGTAAAATTCTATGCATGTTTAAAACGGATCTGGATGATTCTCTTATCACCTTTTGTGTCATCGCCTTGTCACAATTTCATAATTTATTGTCACGTATCTAATATAACAAATCAATGGTGTAGATTATTTCTATTAATTTTCATGTCTTTACTCTACAATAAGATAGAATTAATCTAGACCAATAATTTATGTGAGAACAAGTTGATGACACAAAATATGAGAAGAAAATCCAAATCCGTTTAAAACACATTTAAGTATCACTGTTTATCTAATGTGATAAACAGTTTCGTAATTTCTACATTTTTAAAGGTTAAAATCAAATCTCAAATATTAGACGAATCAAGTTCAAATTAAAAGTAAAATAAAATAAATCAATAATGTTTGCCTAACAGTTGAGTCAATGTGACATGTTTGCCTGTCTTCTTCTTAAAAATGTCTACAATTATGAATTCTTTTATTTGAATCCAGAACAAGCTTGTGTGATAAAAATACAACTTGGTATGAAATTTGATCCTGATCAAGAAATCAAATTAGAAAAGTCCGGCTTAAAAGCAAAAAATTATCGTATAGAAACTTTTAGTGTGTTTGCTATGACTTTTCAAGTAAAGTTCCTATAGTAGATCTTTTTACAGTAGAGCTTCTAACAAAAAAGGCTTTTGGTTGTGTACATTATAAAAAAGGTATTGACAATGTATTTTTAGAAATAACTTTATGTTGATTGAATTACAAAAAATGTATTGACAATGTATTTATAATGAAAGAGTTATGGTGGAATATCTAAAATTTATAAAGGGTAGTTGAGTTAATTCATATGTTTTAAAAAAAGCTTTTTGGAAAAACCCAAATTTTAGGCTTCTCTAAGCAGACATAAAATAGTTGTTTTTTAAGAGGTATTTGAGATAATTCATATATTAAAAAAGTTATTTCGAGTTTTACCAAACAATTAAAAAAAAACTTTAAAATAGCTTCTAACATTAAAAAAAATGTTTTTAATCTTTTCGAAAGTCAAACCAAACATACACTTAATCGATATACAAAACTTTAAATATCCATTCGGCAGCCATTGTTTGAAAAAATAAAACGAAAACACGGAAAATATTGAGATGCATTTAAAACATTGAATGTGGTATGGATAATGTTAGACATCCAACACTTTTGTCCAACTCTTGTGTCCAACACTTGATGTGTCAATTGATGAGTGGATGCACATTAATAATGTTTTATCCATGGATCCACTCACCAATTGACACATCAAGTGTTGGACACAAATGTTGGACAAAAGTGTTGGATGTCTACCATTGTCCATGTGGTATAATGAAGAACAACAATTTGAAGTTCCCAAATTTTTGCTTTTGTATTTTTATGGGACCCACGGTCACCCACCTATTTTTTGCTTTAAATGATTTTCTTTTAGTTTTTGTATTTAATGATTTAATATTTACGAGAAATTGAATGGCTTTTTTCTTTTTTATACAGCAAATTGAATAGTTTAATAATTAATAATTTTATATATGATAACTTTGATAGCAAATTTGAACTAGAAGATATAAGTATCGAGGAAGAAGCATATACAAAAAATTTTAATTTGGTCATATCTCAAGATAATGTTATAAATAATTAACCAAAATTTCAACATAAATGATCAATTGAGTTATCATCACCACACACAACATGAGATGATGTGATTATAAAAAAAAAAACTACTTGCCACATCATTTAAGTTGAAATTTGAATTAAATTTTTGGGTTGTCTAGCATTAATGCTCAAGATAACATGACACAAATGAACCTAGTTATGAATGAGATTGCATTACAATTGTGGAATGACCGTAATAATAGATAAATATTATGATTAATTAAACTTTGTTTGTATGATTATTAATTTAATTATATCTCCCAAAATTTATCAAAAATATCTTGAGGTTTGGTCAAAAAATAAGTATACCTCTCTATGTATGTCTTTTTTTTCTTTTTAATTTTTTTTTTTATAATTCATTTGGAATTTAAGAATCTCAATAGCGTAAATATTCAGTAGCATACCATTGAGTCAACCTGTTTAGTTTTGGTATCTGTAAAAATCCTCAGATGAGATTTCCTCTCTCCTAATAATCAATTGTAGTTTTTTTTTTCTCCGCCTATAGTTAGGCAAAACATTTAAAAAGTGAATGCAGTTGATCAAAACTATATATATATAATTAATTAATTAATTAATTTTCTCTCCTTCATCAATTCAACTAGTGGTGGCAAAATAGGCCGGCCCGGGCCCGTTTTAAGTTATGGGCTGGGTCGGGCTCGGCCTGTTAGGGAAATAGGCTGGGCTAGGCCGGGCCGGCCTGTTGGTGGGAAGGAAGACCCGGCCTAGGCCTAGGCCCAGGCCTGTGCTAGGTCAGCCGGGTCAGGCATAGGCCGGGCCTGTGGGCCCATTACGGGCCCTAACGGGCTTCGAATTTTTTTTTTTTATAACTTTTTTTATACAATATTATTTTTTATACATTGTAAAAAGTAAAAACTAATAATTTTGTGTAATTATTAATGTAATAATTTTAATATGAAATATAACATTTTTCATTTCATACAACATTTAATTAATTTTCGATGAATAATATTTTTGTAATTTCGTATTAAATTTATGGTGAAAAGTATAAATTACAAATCATGATTGCCTCATTAAAAACCTTACCAAGAAAAACCCAATGAGATAAAAACTTGGTAAGGGAAAAAGAGTGCAATCGGAATTTTTTTTTAAGTATTTACAATTACATCAGCTCGCCGGTTGGTTGCTACCGGAACTTTCTTCGATGGTCATGCTGGAGAAGTCATCCATGAGTTCTTCGTTTTCCAGTTGATGTTATCGTTTGAATCTTGCATTTTGCCAATCCTTAAGGCATGTCAAAGCTTCCATCACATCAGGGGCCAATGAACATCTTCTTTCTTCTAGTATTCGTCCGGCCGTGCTGAACACCTGCTCCGATGACACTATTGAAACCGGGATAGCTCATATTTCCTTATGCAATTAGGATACTATTTTCCTATTCTGTACATTGTAAAGTATATAAATACTATCATCAGTTAATAAAAAGTAAGATCAATTCTTCACAATATTCTATTATATTATGGTATCAGAGCTAGCTTGAAATAAGCCTAAAAGATCCTAAAAACCCTAGCCGCTTGACTTCTGTTCTCTACCTTAAACCTTCTCAAACCCTCCACCTCTACCAATGAATTTTGGTACCGCATCTGCGACTTCTTTTGCCTCTTCTCCCCCAGTTGTACTCATGGGCACAAATAGTTCCAATCAACTGCAATCGCTAATTGCGATCAACTCTACCCAAATACCAATCAAACTCTCCAAAGAAGGAAACTATGCCGCCTGGAGATCACAGTTTGAAAATCTCCTGTTCAGCTATGACCTTATGGGATATCTGGATGGTACCAAAATTTGTCCTCCATAAGTTATTGCCAATCCCAATCCTTCCGATAGTTCTCCCAACCCCGTAACTCCAAACACTATTGCAAATTCGGATTACCACATCTGGCTTCGTCAAGATCGACTACTCCTACATGCAATTCATGTAACATGTACCGGTGCCGCCTAATCTATTGTCACCCATTCCACAACCTCTGCTCAGGCCTGGGACAAACTTGAAGCCACCTACGCCAACCGGTCTAACACTCACAAACTCGGTCTCCTTGATTCACTCACCAATGTCAGTTTGGCAGACAAATCGGTTGCAGATTATATGCAGGGGATCAAGAACATCCTGGACAACATTGAACTAATCGGTCACTCAGTTGATGATGGTGCCGCCATCATACACACTCTGAATGGTTTAGGACCATTTTACTTACCACTTGCTTCCGCCATTCGTGCTCGAGACTCCTCAATTTCGTTCGACGAATTATACGACAAATTGCTTGACTATGAAGCTTTTCTCAAACGGAGGATACGAAAAAGGGGGTTCCGCAGGTCACGGCACAATTCAATCAACGGACATCAAACCGTAGGGGGCATGGCTTTCAAGGTAATTATTCTCCACATATGGGAAACAACCACTTGGTTGGCAGCACCAACAACAACTAGACTCCCCAGCAGAATTTCGGTACTGCACCAACAGGTGGTGGCCGCAACTTTTCTGGCCAAAACAACTCATACAGACCACCTCACTCACCTCACCACAATTGGCGTCCACCTACATCCAATAACCAATCCCGACCGGTTTGTTAGCTTTGTGATAAAATTGGTCACACAGCTCGAGTGTGTCGATCTCGCCAACCTGCTGCACCTCAAGCATGGCCTCAAGCACACCACATGAATGCGGATCAGCCGAATAATCGTACCAACTGGATTCTTGACACGGTAGCCTCTCACCACATGACATCAGATCTTCAGAACCTATCTCTCCATTCATAATATGGCGGTATAGAGGACATTATGGTTGGGGACGGTAAAACAATCCCTATCACTCACATTGGTTCCACATCATTACCCTCACCCACTAACTCTTTTCATCTTAAGCATGTCTTATGTTCACCGCACATCTCACAAAATCTTGTTTATGTGTCTAAATTTTGCACTCATAATAATACATCTGTTGAATTTTTCCCTGATTATTTTATTGTGAAGGATCTGACCACGGGGGCATCCTTGGTCCGCGGCCAGAATAAAAGGAATCTCTATGTGTGGCCTAATTCTGGTTCATCGAGTCAATCCTCCAACCGTCCTCGTCAACTTTTCGCGTCCTCCGCACCTCTTGTCTCCTCCCAAGCGTGGCACTGTCGTCTAGGTCATCCTTCCCTACCAATTCTGCAGAAACTTCTTTCGTCTCATAGTCTTCCGGTCAATAAGTCAGAAATTAGCATATCTCATTGCTCTTCTTATCTATGTAATAAGAGTCACAAATTGCCTTTTGGGATTTCTAGTTTGAAAAGCAATAAACCTTTTGAGATTTTATTTACGGATGTTTGGGGTCCTACGCACATACAATCTTTTGACAAATTCAAATATTATGTTATTTTTGTAGATTATTTTTCCAAGTATACATGGTTATATCCACTCAAAAATAAGTCTGATGTTCCCACCGTCTTTAGGAGGTTCAAGTTGCTTGTTGAGAATTTTTTCAATACCCAGATAAAAACTGTATATTCGGATGGTAGTGGGGAAGCCCAATCCCTTGGTCATGACCTCTAAAACTTAGGTATCCAACACCTCAAGTCCCCCCCTCACACACCAGAACATGTCGGTACTGCTGAACGCAAGCATCGGCATGTAGTCGAAACATCGTTAACTCTCATTCACCATGCTTCCATGCCTCTGTGCTACTGGTCTCTAGCATTTAACGCTGTGGTTTATCTGATTAATTGCATGCCAATAAAGATTCTCGGTCACCATAGCCCATACTTTCTTCTCTTTGGTGAGGAACCGAACTACCGGAAGCTCCGTGTGTTCGGTTGCTTGTGTTATCCGTGGTTACGACCATACACATCGCATAAATTGCAACCTCGCTCTTGACCATATGTCTTTGTCGGTTACTCCAATGAGCACAATGCGTATCTATGTCTAGATCGGTCCATAGGTAAAGTCTACATCTCTCGTCATGTCGTGTTTGTCGAACACACCTTTCCATTCTCCAGTCCACTCGGTCATCCATCTCCCCACCCTCCCACCCCAACCGGTCACTGGATTAAGTCTCGTCCACTTCCTGAGTGCTCACAACAGGTCAATACATTCTCCTCTACACATGACACCTCGCCTCCACCTATCGCTGCACTTCCTGACTTCATACCAGTACAAGGGAATTTCCCACCCCCATCTACCGTGTCAACGCAGCCTGGACAGCTATCACTGGCTGCTCCCACTGGTCCAGATGCTGCACCAGTCCCTCAACAGCTGTCCACCGATCCTCAAACCAGCACTCAAACCGAACCAGAGTCAGCCTCATTCTCAAACACTCACAATCCCTCATCCTTCCCTAACCAGATACAAACCCGATCCAAAAATCAAATATTCAAACCCAAAGCCATTTTTGATCTACATGTCACCTCACATCCCATCCCACAAACTGAACCAACCACCTTGTCACAAGCCCGTCAATTCTTGGAGTGGTGAAATGCCATGAGTGCTGAATATGATGCACTGGTTCAGAATGGTACGTGGACATTGGTTCCCTCTCACTCTCCCCAAAATGTGGTTGGTTGTAAATGGATTTTTCGAATCAAACGCCACCCCGATAGCTTAGTGGCAAGATATAAAGCTCGCCTTGTGGCAAAAGGATTTCATCAACGCCCTGGCATCGACTTTACTGAGACCTTCAGCCCTGTTGTGAAACCAGTCACAGTCCGACTAATCCTTACTCTTGCTGTCACAAATGGTTGGCCTTTGCGCCAACTCGATGTTAACAATGCTTTTTTACAGGGATTTCTGACTGATGATGTCTACATTGAGCAACCGCTTGGGTTTGTTGATCCTGCCCTACCCACCATGTGTGCAAGCTGCGAAAGGCGATTTATGGTCTTCGTCAGGCACCTCGAGCGTGGTATAATGAGCTGCGCAATTTTCTCCTGGACACCGAATTTTCCAACTCTCAGTGTGACGCCTCTCTATTTGTTCAACGCCACTCTGGCCAAACCCTGTTCCTCCTAGTTTATGTTGACGATATCATCATCACTGGCTTATCAGACTCCCAGGTTCGTGCATTCATTACGGTCCTCGCTCATAGATTCTCCTTCAAGGATCTCGATCGGTTGTCGTTTTTTCTTGGTGTCGAAGCTTGTCACTCTCCCAGTGGGTTATTTCTTTCGCAACAAAAGTGCATTCGTGATCTTCTGACTCGGGCGAAGATGCAAGATGCGAACACAGTTGCCACTCTTTTCTCCCTCACGGAAACCTTGAAGCTGAATGATGGCAGCGCGCCCGCTGATGCAACTACCTATCGTCAGATTGTGGGCTCTCTTCAGTACCTGTCATTGACGCGTCCGGACGTCTTGTTTGCTGTTAACAAGCTGTCCCAATTTATGCACCGTCCGACAACTAACCATTGGAATGCGATAAAAAGAGTTCTTCGATATCTCAAAGGTACAGCTGACCATGGCCTGCTCATTCGTCAACATTCTCCTTCCACTCTTCATGCCTTCGCTGACGCGGATTGGGCGGGTGATCCTGACGATCGAAGGTCGACCACTGCGTATGTCATCTTTCTTGGGACTACGCCTATCAGCTGGTGCTCTAAGAAGCAGCACACTGTTGCACGATCAACTACGGAGGCGAAGTACCGTGCCATAACATCAGCTACTGCAGAACTCACCTGGATCGGCCAGCTGCTCTCCGAACTTCAGATTCAAGTCCCTGATCCGCCTGTCATCTATTGTGACAATGTTGGTGCTACTTATGTCTGCGCCAACCCCATCTTTCATAGTCGCATGAAGCACGTCGCCATCGATTTCTTCTTTGTCAGGGATCAAGTGGCTCGTCGACAGTTGCGTATCTCCCACGTCCACACAAACGATCAAACGGTAGACTCTCTCACAAAGCCTCTCTCTCGCAGACAATTTCTTGATCATCGTTCCAAGATAGGCATCCTTGACGGTAGCTCTATCTTGCGGGGGCATGATAGAGGTAGAGCTTCACACGGTCACAAGTAGTACAGCTCATATTTCCTTATGCAATTAGGATACTATTTTCCTATTCTGTACATTGTAAAGTATATAAATACTATCATCAGTTAATAAAAAGTAAGATCAATTCTTCACAATATTCTATTATATTAAAACCCACTTCACTGATGGAAACAATAAACTTAATTGCTTAGTCAGTAGTTCACTCATTCATTGAAACACCGAATCCAGCTTATATATATGTTTCCCTAATATTTATTCAATATAAGCACTAATATCATGTACATATATATATATTTTTGTTAAAATAGAGTAGTAAGAATTATTTAATTGGTCGAAATGGCCCATTATCAAGTACCTATAGAAGTACCAGCGCTAATATAACTTGATGGTAATGGGGTGTTCATTCAGTCCGACAATGTTTAGATTCGAGTCGATACACTGAAAGAGATTAATTTGATGAGTTGTTTTGTCAAAGTCCCTGATACACAAGAAAACAAATATTAGTGGTCCGCACACTGAATAAAACAAGCAAACCATTCTCATTAATTCTGTGGTTCCTCTTTTAGTGATACAATCCACTACGTACTATTTTTTATTTGAAGCAAAGATTTAATTAAAATCGAGAAAAAGTGAAAAACCGTACGCATTTTACAAAATAATGGTGAACATCAAGGACATTGACAAAACAACAATATTGTAATCTTACAATTAAGAGTCCCATTATACGTATATTACAAGTATAGAGCTGGTAGTGCACCTCCTTAACTTCCATATAAGTGGTGAGAGGTTCAAATCTTATCATATGCATTTTACAAGCATGTGTGGGTAGTTTTCTTCCCGGGTTGTAGGAACTTAGTTTTCTTCTATTTTGGGAGTAGATATCCGGACTGCACATGTATTGTTTGATCTCGACAGTCCTAGATATTCCATTTTTATATATTAAATATTCAAATTATTATCTATTTATATACATTTAGCCATTGTCACATCAGAAATTGGAATATAAATTGAGATACAAACGTTAAATATTTTACATTAGTACTCTTTTAAATAATGTGTTAGATGATTTATTACTAATATATATATATATATATATAAGTAATATTATATAACCCAAATAATTAATCTAAAATTTAACCCAAATGATGTGGGTAGGTGGGTTGTCATTACCACATAAATTATGAGATGCTGTTGTTAATGAATTAACCACTTGCCACATCATTTGAATTGGTTTTTGAACTAATTTTTTAGGTTGTCTAGCATTAGTAAATATATAATAACCGATAAGATAATGTTTAGTTACAGTCAACTTGTAGGTTTTCTTCCAAATTTTTATGTTAGAGTAAAATTAACCATTAAACATGTATAGAATTTATCGCCACTCAATGTGGCGGTAAATGGTTCGGACAGAGTAACCATGTTCAAGGAGCCTCGTGATCATCAGCCATGAAGCTATGAATCCAGTGCCTCCAGTGACACAAACAGTTCCTTTATCTTCTTCCATCTCTAAGAAGACCACCTGGCAATGTGATCACGAGACCACTTATTTTTCCTCAATAACACCAATTGATATCTTATGTATCCACTCTTTCTATTCCTTTCTTTTATTGGCTTGTGATCATTAATTTATGAATCCATGAGGTGTGGTGTTCAACACGGCAATGAAATCTAATCACGAAAGATCTATCCATCATTTATGTGGAATTGATGGGATTAAATCCCGTGGGAAGTTTAAAAAAAAAATGATGACTCCGCACGAGTGCATAAAATTTCATGTTAGTGGAATTGTTGGTACTGCTCCTGCTTTATATATTGTTATCCACTCTTTACAAGCCAACAAACATATTTCAATTCAACTAAAATCTCCACAACAATGTCTTCCTTTTCATCATCTTCTTTACCATCCTCAAATCTTCCGGTGAAGCCAATCCCCGGCGACTATGGCCTCCCATTCTTCGGCGCCTTTAAAGACCTCCTAGACTACTTCACTACAAGAAAAAAGGGCAATAGCAACAAATCAAAATTGTCATAAAAGCATTAAATTCGTCACAAAAGATCTTAGGCAACAAAAAAATTTTGTCGCCTACTTCGTTACAATAGGTCAAGCAATTGCAACAAAATTTGGTTTCGTTACGACAGGTATATTTACCCACAAATTAGTTTCGTGGCTAAAATTATGCTTAAGGCACGAAACTTTATTGTCGCTATGAATAGTTTTTACAACGATATATATTGTCGCAAAAAGATAGGTTTTAGCGACACAATAAATATCGTTACAATAGGTCGAGCTATTGCAACAAAATTTGGTTTCGTTACAACAGATATATTTTTACTCACGAAACTTTATTGTTGCCAGGAATATGTTTTTATAACGATATATATTGTCGCAAAAAGATAGGTTTTAGTGACATAATAAATATCGTTACAATAGGTCGAGCTATTGCAACAAAATTTATTTTCGTTACAACAGGTGGATGTCGGTTGGTCACCTCCGGCCCGCCAGTCGCCGTCGGTCGATCACCTCCGACCAGGCCGCCGCCGTTCGGCCGGCCAGCCAGCCACCTCCGGTGGGCCACCCCACCCCACACTTGATAATAATGACAATTATTTGTCATTATAGGGACTTGAACTTGCAACCTCAAAGTTAAAGTGGTAAGTCCTTACCGCCTGACTATAAGATTGGTTGTGTTAACAATTGCGTAATATTTATATATAACCTACATAAATGTGTTATAGAAACGATAATTTTTGTCGCTAAAATGATATATAGTAACAAAATGTATATATTGTCACAAGAACTTATATCTATTGTAACGAAATTTTCATTTTGTCACTACAAGTGCTCTCTAGCGACAAATATCTAATTGTTGTTAAAGATCTGGTGTTTGTTCTTACATAAAACAAATCTCTACCAAATTAGCCAGAGTATCTCATGAACAAGATCTCCACTGTTTTTTTTTATTTCATTAAATTTTAAAATTGTTTAAATATTTTTTATTAAATAGAAAGGGTAAAATAGTATTTTAATGAAATACTAACAAATGTTAACAAAGGGTGGAAAATGGCCAATACTGAAACAAGAGGGTGCAAAATGACCGATAACCTCAAAAGTTATGGGAGAAATAATAATACCCCTAAATCTTTTTGTCCCTGTATCTCAATTTACTTGTAGTATTAATTTTATAATTATTATTAAAACTTAGGTAACAAATTATATTTGTCTCTAGAATATATCTTTAACGATAAATCTTGTTTTCGTGGTTAAAACACATGTTGTGGCAACAAATAATTTAACGTCACCATAAATATATTATAGCAACGACATTTTTTGTTGCTAAAATGATATATGGTAACGAAATTTATATATTGTCGCAAGAACTTTTATCTGTTGTAACGAAATTTACGTTTTGTCACTACAAGTACTCTCTAGCAACAAATATTTGATTGTTGTTAAAGATTTGGTGTTTGTTCTTGCACATAACAAATCTCTACCAAATTAACTGGAGTATCCTATGAACAAAATCTCCACTTTTTTTTTTCATTAAATTTTAAAATTGTTTAATTGTTTTCTATTAAATAGAAATGATAAAATAGTATTTAATGAAAATGCTAACAGATGTTAACAAAGGGTGGAAAGAGAGCTTCTCATTACAATCCACAAATTATCTATTCACACTCCAATTTTTATTTTTATTTTATTAATGACAATTTGAACCTAAATTAAAATTACTAAACAAGACAAAAAAAATTAAAGACATTCCAGGCTAATTAAATTATTAAAAAAAAAATCTCTCTCATAAATCATTAGATTAAATATTACGTATTAAACTCTCCCTCCTAAATATGTTATTACCATTTTAAACACTCTCTCCTAATTAATCTCTCTCCATTAAAAAAAATAAAATCATATTTCCATACTTTCTCTATCAATCTCTAATTAATAGTTGAAGAAAAAAAAACTTAAGAATATTTTAGTTTTTTATTAACAAAATATATATATATATTAAAAAGTCAATTTAAAGAAAAAACAAAAAATATATATAAAAGCTTGAATTGTTTCAACTAGATTCAATTAAACTCAGAATTTCTAAGACTAATGAAATAATTAAAGTTCTTTAGATAATCACATACTTACGAGAGTAACAAAAATCATTTTCATATTTCGATTTTTTTTTTAAGGTATTTTTTTTTTTTAATATATACGTACATATGGTTCCTAAAAATCAAGTTTATTAATAAGTTTTTTTTTTTTTTTCCTTAACTATTTGTCTTGTTGAGAAAGAATGAAGATAGAAAAATTAGAGATATGTATTAGATGAGAGAGTTTAATATGGTAATTAAAAATTTAAAAGAGATAATTTCTTTTTTTAATAATTTAATTCAAAAAAGATAAAAAGATAATCTTATAACAAAATGAAGTGTCTTTAGAATTTTTTTAAATTTAAATTTTGAGAATGAAGTGTTTTTAGAAAAGAAGTGTAAAAAGAAAAAAATTGGATTGTCAAAAGAAGCTCTCGAGTGGAAAATGGCCAATACTAAAACAAGAGGCAGCAAAAAATGACCGATAACCTCAAAAGTTATGGGGAAATAATAATACCCCTAAATCTTTTTGTCCATGTATCTCAATTTTCTTGTAGTGTTAATTTTAAAATTATTATTAAAACCTTAAGTAACGAATTATATTTGTCTCTAGAATACATCTTTAACGACAAATCTTGTTTTCGTGGCTAGAACACATGTTGTGGCAACAAATAATTTAACGTCACCATAAATATGTTATAGCAACAATATTTTTTGTCGCTAAAATGATATTTAGTAACGAAATGTATATTGTCACAAGAACTTATATCTATTATAATGAAATTTACGTTTTGTCACTACAAGTGCTCTCCAGCGACAAATATTTGATTGTTGGTAAAGATATTGTCGCTGAAATTCTTTAGTAACGAAATTTAATTTTCCTCACTAAAAGTGTTCTTTGGAGACAGAAATTAAATTGTTGTTAACGAATTTGTTGCTATTGCCTATGTTTCTTGTAGTGCTTCTACAACCAAGGTCAGGACGAGTTCTTCCACAGCCGAGTTACCAAACACAACTCCACTGTCTTCAAAACCAACATGCCTCCAGGCCCATTCATGGCCTCTAACCCTAGAGTCATTGCCCTTCTCGACGCCGCCTCTTTCCCCGTCCTCTTCGACACCTCCAAGGTCGAGAAACGCAATGTCCTCGACGGGACTTTCTTCCCCTCCGTCAAATTCACCGGAGGCCACCGCGTCTGCGCCTACCTCGACCCTTCCGAGCCCAACCACACAGCCCTCAAATCCTACTTCTTATCGGTCCTTGCCAAAAAACACGACAACTTCGTACCACTCTTTAGAACTTGCTTGTCGGAGCTCTTCATCGACGTCGAAGACGAAATGGCCAACAAGAGAGAAGCTAATTTCAATACCCTCAACGACCAAATGTCTTTCAATTTCTTCGTTCGCTTGTTTTCCGACAAAAAACAAGTTGACTCGATTATCGGTCCCAAACTGTTTGATAAGTGGCTGTTTCTTCAACTTGCACCATTGATGACTCTAGGGGTGCCAAAATTACTAAATTTTGTCGAAGATTTTCTGTTGCATACATTTCCATTACCTTCTTTTCTCGTAAAATCCGATTACAACAAGCTCTACGAAGCATTTTATGCCTTTTCGGGTTCGGTTTTAGACGAAGCGGAGACGTTTGGGATCAATAGAGAAGAAACTTGTCATAACTTGGTTTTTTTGGCTGGTTTCAACGCTTATGGTGGTTCAAAAACTCTGTTTCCGGCTCTGATCAAGTGGGTTGGACTCGCAGGAGAGAAGCTACACCGCCAGCTAGCTGATGAAATCAGGACCGTTGTTAAAGCTGAAGGTGGGGTTACATTATCAGCGTTGGATCAAATGGTGTTGACCAAATCAGTGGTCGATGAAGCGTTGAGGATCGAGCCACCGGTACCGTTTCAATACGGTAACGCCAAGGTTGATATGGTGGTCCAAAGCCATAACGCGGCTTTTGAGATCAAGAAAGGCGATATGATCTTTGGATGTCAGCCGTTCGCTACGAAGGATCCTAGGGTTTTCGACAGCCCGGAGGAGTTTGTGGGCCAGAGGTTTGTGGGGGATCAGGGAGAGAAGCTGTTGAAGTATGTTTATTGGTCAAATGGGAGGGAGACGAATGATCCAACGGCTGAGAACAAGCAGTGCCCAGGAAAGAATCTGATGGTGCTGCTGTCTAGGGTTATGTTGGTGGAGCTCTTTCTGCGGTACGATACGTTCACGGTTGAAGCCGGCAAGTTGATGTTGGGTTCATCGGTGACGTTCAAGTCGTTGACCAAGGCCACAAGCACTTGATCATAGATATCATCGTCATCATAATAATCATAATAATCATAATCATAATCTATATCATCTATATTGTATGTAGAAAATATGATATTTGTCTTAGATTTAGATAGGAGTGATTGGCTTTTTTCTTTAAAAAAATATAGTTATTAGTTATTACTCATTTAGAAGTCACAGAAATAATGTGGATATGTGGTAGAATTCGAATTCTTAATTTTACTGATATTTATGTGGGAAATTGACCGAACCCTTAATTTCATTGATGTGTATGTGAGAAATGGGACGATCTCAACTTCCATATAGAATGTTTGATTTTACATTTTAGTTTGTTTGTTTTTTTTAGTAAAAGTGTAAAATTGCTCTTACCTACCCAATGTATTGATTTGAATATTCTTATAAATTGAAGTGACAATTAGCTTAATGTTGCTAACTTGTTATTGAGTACCATGATGTATTATTAGTCCACCATTATTTTATCTTGACCATTATTCAACATTTATTGATCTAATTAATATTACCATGACATGCAACAAGTATATTAAACCCAAAAAGAATTAATAATATACAACAAAACGAGATTGACTCACTTATATATCCCTCACATCTATATTATCGAGACTGTGAATTCAAGTCATATACCATAATACCATCCCTAAACCTGAACTTATTTTAATAGCTCGAAAAAACAATTTACCACATTTTGAAAATACTTATCATACCCAATTTCTTCGTGCACCCACTTAAAAACTTAAAATTTTATATATATATTGTTATGTATTGTTGTCTATGTAGCACGGATACGGATATGGATACGGATACGGGATACGGATACAACACGATATAAGGATGCAAATCTTTAAAAACTAGGATACGGATACGTCAATTAAAATAATATATATTTATATTTAAAATATAATAATAATATTTAAAAACATATTTGATTTTTCATTCAAAATCAAAACATATTCATAATTCAAATAAAATATGTCACATAACTACATAAGTCACAACAATGTAATATATTACAGGATCCAAATAAAACATGTCACATAAGTCGAACATATTACAAAATCCAAATAAAACATACGTCACATAAGCCATAACATATTATAAAATCCAAACAATACATTAAAAAAACTCATAAAACATATTTTAAATTCCTAATTAACTTCATTATCATCATTCAAATTGTTAAAATATCTAAATAATTCGGCATCTAACTCTGGTTCATCAAAAGAAAGGTTTACAATCTCAAGTATCCCGGTATTCTCCATGTCAATGGAATCAAAGACAAATTTCCTTGCAATTTCATTTTGACCCCTAATATTTTGAAATTATAATTTTACCCCGTTTTATACTAAAATAATTATAATATTGCCCCAAACGTATCCTCCAAGTATCCGCCAAGTATCCCCCAAGTATCCTCCAGTCAAACTTATGAAAAAGTCAACGGATACGCCATTTGGCATATCGGATACGTATCCTGGAGTATCCGAACTGGATACGAGTTCGATACGTGTTATCTCTACCAAATGGAGTATCCGTGCTTCCTAGATTGTTATATTCCAAAAATAACATTTATTCTCTCATCTACTTTATTATATTCCAAAAATAACATTTAGCATTTATTCTCTCATCCACAAAATTATCTCATCCAAAAATAACAATTCTTCTTTTTCAGTTTTGCTTTATTACTTTGAGCTACTTTCAGTTATTTGGTGCTTATTGATGTGCAATGAATAATTCACACGATAAGAATACACGTCTGTCAGAGTTCTTGAATTATAATTTTTGTTTATCAATTCATTCATTTGCAACTTTATTTCCGTAATTTGACTCTTTTAGTTTATATTCCCATTTACGCAAATTCCTTTTTTTTATTTTTTATTTTTTTAATAGAAACCCCATTTCCTCAATATAATTGAAAGCCCTTTCTCCTTACCTTATTTCATTAACAATTAAATAAATATGTTTATGTTGTAAATATGGTGGCTTCCACAGTTCCACCATCTTCTAGAGGGACACATGTCAATGTAAGGAACACTTACATGTGGCAAGCCCATGTGATTTTACTTCATAGCTAAGTAGTGGAATTTTACAACAAATAGCCCTCTTTCCTTTGCCTATATATATGAACACCTCTCTTTGTAAAATGTTGGGTAATATTATTGAGATTTGTACTATCATTTGAACTTAATATAAAAGGCAATATATTTCTCTTTTCTCTCTCTCTCTCTCTCTCTCTCGTTTTTCTCATCCTTTTCTATTTCTTATCTATGTATTTGTTCTATTATTAATCATCATCATCTACTATCTTTAATGATATTATAACACGTTATCAGCACGATACTGTTATTTCCAGAGCCTGAAGCCTCTGAATTTATTATCACTAGAACCTGAAGTTCCTAGATTTATTTCCAGAACCTGAAGTTCTGAATTTATTATTACTAAAGCTTGAAGCTTATGAATTTATTACCACTGGAACTTGAAGTTCCTAGATCTATTACCAGAACCTGAAGTTCTGAATTTATTATTACTAGAACCTGAAGTTTCTAGACCTTTATTTATTAATATCAGGACTTGCAATTCTGAATTTACTTTCCTGTATTTTATTTTTACGCAATTTACTTTCTCGCATTTTATTTACTTTTACGTGATTTATTTTCTCACATTTATTTATTTATACGCTGTTATGAGATTGGCTAGGCCAACTTATCAGAACCTGCAATTCTGGATTTATTTATTATGCACTTTATTTATCTGTATTTATTTATTTATCCGTAATTTATGAGATTGTCTAGATTTACTTTTTTCACATTTATTATTACGCATTTTATTTTGCAATTTTTATTTAAACAGTTTGGTCACCCATCCAGAACCTGAAGTTTATGAATTTATTTATCATTACCGGAACCTGAAGCTTCTGGATTTATTTACTTACAAATATTCCTTTATATATCTGAAGGTTTAAATTCCTTGGATTTCTGTCGGACCAAAAGTTCTGACTCCGATTGTAATTCTCGGATAACCAGAAGTTGTAATAATGTCAAAACTTGCAAATTTAAAATTTGCTGCACTAAAAGTGTCTAGGGACAACTACGATCTGAAAGCCCAAATACCTAACGGTCACAGAACCAGAAGTTCTACGGCAATAACTAAAAGATCGATTTGATAACCAACATGATGTTGCATTACCAAATGCCAGGTGTCAGTGGCAACATTTACGCTTTCAAGACTATAGATCAGTCTTTGAGTACAATTCTGTTTTATTAAAAATCACTACACAGCTGAAATTGTGTGGTCAGGATGTAATCCGAAATCATCAATAAAAGTAAATAATAAATTTTCTCCCCTTTTTCACTTTATCTCATACTGTTATTCTCTCGTTCTTCTTCATCTTATTTCTGTCATATTATCTGTTATTTTAATTTTACACATCTATTTAATTTTATGCAATTTATGTATCTCAGTATGCCAACTAACCAGAACCTGAAGTTTCTGGATTTGTATAAATTATGTGTTGAGCCTAACCAAGTCAATCGTTAAGTTTCTGGAATTTAAACTAAGCTCGGCTAGACCGACTAACCAGAATCTAAAGTTTCTGGATTTATCATTATAATATTTAAGTTGGCATGGTTTTACAAACCGATCAAAATCTGTAGTTCTAAATTTTAAATTTCAATAAAAATATGGAGTTCTGGATTCGTTACTATATGCATGAATGTCATATTTGGGACCTGAAATTCCAATATTCGAATTCTATGTAGAACCCGAAGTTCTAATTTCGAATACGAAATATTGAATCTGAACTTGAAGTTCTTAAGTTTTGAACATGAAGTTCTAATCAGACTTGAAGCTCTAAGTTCAATTTAAATTGTGATATTAAAACTTTTATATCAAAGTTTATTAGAACCAGAAATTCTAAATTGGATCAAGTTACGTTTCTTTTATCTAGAAAGTCAATTTGTAATTTCTATTTAAGACCTAAAGTTTTCTGAATTTTATGAACCTACAGTTCATGGTCGAACCAGAAGTTCGAAAAATCAATATGATTCATGATTTTGTTTTATGAAGTGAAATATTTTCATATCTATATGTTTACACTTTTAATCACTTTATCTAATATGCACTTTATTTTTCATTGTGAATAGATATGTCTTTAAACGATAAATTGAGTGATATTGAAAAGTAAGGTACATGAGATATATGTCTAGCCGATAGTGCGACGACACATACGATTCTACGAAATCAGAAATACTTTCTGAATTTAACCTTGCTTAAAGCAAATGTTAATACAATATCAGGTCCAGCAGATCTGATAGAAGGCTCCAGTAGAGCCATGATATTGTTACCAAGTAATACTAAAATATGTATCAATGATGCTTTATATTCAAGCAGATCCAGAAGAAATCTGCTCAGTTTCAAAGATATACGGTGTAATGGATATCACCTAGAAAGTATAAATGATGAGAATATTGAGTATCTGTGCATTACTTCTCATGACTCAGGCCAGAAACTCATTGTGGAAAAGCTACATGCTTTATCATCTGGATTATATTATACTCTTATAAGAGGTGTAGAAGTTTATGCAGTTATGAACCAGAAGTTCTCATATCCAAAAATATTTATGCTTTGACATAACCCTCTTGGTCACCCGGGATCTACAATGATACGTAGAATCATTGAAAATTCTCATGGACATCCATTAAAGAACCAGAAGATTCTTTTATCCCATGAAAATTTATGTGCTGCATGTTCACAAGGAAAATTAGTAATAAAACCATCACATTCTAAGGTTGACTTTGAATCCCCGTCATTCTTACAAAGGATTCAAGGGGACATATGTGGACCTATTCATCCACCAAGTGGACTGTTATGCTATTTTATGGTCCTAGTTGATGAATATTGCAGATCAGTTGGGATTGATGTTGAACATCCAATTCCACATGTTCATACTCATAATGGATTAGCAGAGTCACTTATCAAGCATCTCCAGGTAATTGCGAGAACTTTATTATTTCGATACAATTACCAATTTCTATATGGAGACATTCTATTTATCTCTGACCCACTACTTATCATTCCTCTACCATTATAAGATTTATGATGATTTTGATTAATCTTTTATCAAATCATCTATGCTTATGATAGTTTATCTTTTTGCGCACGACCTGCGTATTATTATATTGATTAATTTTCATATCATTATAAGAAAGGGGATTTTCTCTAGAAGAAAGGAGTAAATGAAAAGTTACTCTTACACAAAATAGAGATACCAATTCAATTCTCTATATATGTAATAAAAGTGTCTCATTTTCAGTCTTCGTATCACTCAAATACGAAAGATAATTGATCATCAGATAATTATTAATCGGTTACTTGATATATTAAAAGTGACAAAATTTTATAAGTTGCTATCTCATAAACCCCGGCCGGGTGATTGTTCCTGAAGAACGATCTGAGTAAAATGCAACAAATAAATCATCTGATGCATATCATAAGCTTATGAACCTTTGAAAGGTATTGTTATCAGGATCCTAATGTAAACAAAACTCGAGTTATAAATAAATCCACTTTCTCTAAATCAACTCAATAAGAGTTTGATATATCTAAAGAGACACGAGTCTATGAAATGACTAAATCTATTGAAATAGAAGAAATCTCTACAGAGATACAAGAATATAAGAATTAATAATTTTCTATAAATCATACATGAGAAATGTGGAATAGTAAAGAAACAATCATCAGTGATACATTTTCAAATACATGGGCTACTGAAATGATGATTATAAAACTCATAGTATCGATGATTGTATACAAAAGGCATGATTGGCCTAAATGAAAAGAAGCAATTCAATAAGAATTGACTTCATAAGCCAAATATAAAATATTTAGACCAATAGTTCTCCAGACACCTGAAGATGTCAAACTAGTTGGATACTAAAAGGTCTTTATACGGAAACGTAATGAGAAAAACGAGATCGTAAGATATGAGGTACGACTCATAGTACAAGGTTTCTCACAGAGACTTAGTATTCAATAATGATAAATACGATTACGTTTCGAATTTTTGATAAATTTGGCTGCTTGAAATACGTCTTCTAAACGTAGTAATCATTTATCAATGTGGTTCACTCGGTGCTGATATTTATAATCCCAGAAGGATTTAAAATGCCAGAAGCATGTAAACCGAGATCTCGTAATCTGTATTTGATGAACCTACAAAAATCCTTATATGGATTAAAAAAACAATTTGGACGGATGTGGTGTAACCGTCTCAGTGATTATCTGATAAAATAAGGGTATAATAATTATATTATACACCCATGAGTTCTTCATAAAGAAATCTGAACCTAGATTTGCTATTATAGCAGTTTATATTGATGATATGAATTTGATTGGAACTCCTGGAGAGCTCCCGAAAATTGCTGAATATTTGAAAAAGGGGATTTGAAATGAAAGACCTAGGAAAGACAAAATGTTGTCTCGACCTGGAGATTGAGCATAAATCAAATGAAATACTTACCCATCAATCAACATATGTTGAAAAGATCCTGAAAAGATTTAATATGGACAGTGCTTATCCATTATGTACCTACATGATTGTTAGAAATCTTGATCCTAAAAAAGATCCATTCCAGCAACTTGAAGATGGTGAAAAGATACTTGGTCCTGAAGTACTATATCTTAATGTAATTGGTGCTTTATTATATCTGGCTCAATATATTAGACCAAATATCGCATTTTCAGTAAATTTGCTTGCTAGATTCAGTTCAGCACCAACTCGGAGACATTGGAATGGGATTAAACATCTTTTTCGTTATCTTCGTGGAACGAAAGATTTAGGATTATATTATTCAAAACCCAACAACTTTTCAGGTTTAATTGGTTATACTGATGCCGGGTATTTATCTGATCCCCATAAAGCTCGTTCACAAACGGGATATGTTTTTGCATATAATGGCACAACAATCTTCTGGCACTCCACAAAGCAAACTCTTGCACTTCATGAAACAAGCCGAGAATGCGTGTGGCTAAGGTCAGTTATTTACCATATTAAAAATATATGTGGATTTTCATTTTCTACAGGAATGCCAACACCAATATTTGAAGATACTGCGGCTTGTATTGCTCAAATTAGAGGAGGCTATGTCAAAGGAGATAGAACCAAATATATTTCTCCTAAATTCTTCTATACTCATGAATTTCAATAGAGCCGACAAGTTGATGTTAAACAAATACAGTTTACAAAAAATCTGGCAGATCTGTTTACCAAAGCATTGCCTACATCAACTTTTGAGAAACTAGTATATGAAATTGGCATGCGTCGGCTTTATAAATTACAGGATTGATGTTAAAGTTTCATTCAGGGGGAGAGTTCAATCAGGGGGAGCAAAATTTTGAATAGATATTTTTATACTGTACTTTTTTTCCTTTTACCGGATTTTATCCCATTGGGTTTTACCAGAAAGGTTTTAATGAGGTAGTTCTGAACCCGTTCATACCACTTGATCCAGAATATCATTGTATATACTTTTGCTAAGGTTTTTGTCCCACTGGGTTTTTCCTAGCAAATCAAAATACAAATGGTGGAATCCAAAGGGGAGTGTTGTAAATATGGTGGCTTCCACCATCTTCTAGAGGGACACATGTCAATGTAAGGAACACTTACATATGGCAAGCCCATGTGATTTTACTTCATAGCTAAGTAGTGGAATTTTACAACAAATAACCCTCTTTCCTTTGCCTATATATATGAATACCTCTCTTTGTAAAATGTTGGGTAATATTATTGAGATTTGTACTATCATTTGAACTCAATATAAAAGGCAATATATTTCTCTTTTCTCTGTCTCTCGTTTTTCTCATCCTTTTCTATTTCTTATTTACTTATTTGTTCTATTACTAATCATCATCATCTACTATCTTTAATGATATTATAACAGTTTACTATATATTGTGTGCTTGGTTTGAAATTATTACATATGTTATGGTTTGAACGGAAGATTTTCAATATACGTAATTCTAGCATATGATAGGTGGATGATAAAGTTAAGGTTTATAACAAAGAGGATGTATATTAATTATGTGAGTGTTGAGGGTCTGATAAATGTGGGATTGTATTTACAATACCAGAATTTGAACATCGATGGTTCGAGACTTCAAAAACCATTAATCTTTTTAAGTAATTTACTGAATAAGTATATTAATTATACAGTATAATCATTTATTAAAATATGTGTGTGGAGAGAAGTAATTAATTTGGGTGGCTCTATGAAAAATTATAAAATAACAAATCAGTTATCATTATATTAAAAAAAAAAAAAGGGGGAAATTATCATTCTCCCCCCTGTAATTTATCGTATTCTCCAGTCTCCCCCCTCTAGTTTCAACATTAGCTAGATTCCCCCCTGTAAAATCAATTTATCTCCATTCTCCCCCCTCCCGTCACTTTTTCTGTTAAATGAAACGAATGCCGTTAATGATGAAGGACAAGATAGTAAAATAACATGTTGTTTGGGAATGTGCATCATATCTGAAGGGCATAAGAGTAAATTGAGATATTAAATTATATAATATTGTCAATAAATCAATTGAGAAATACTTTCCAATAAAATGATGGCATCACGTGGGGGCCCATTTGATTTGTCTTCTTCTTTTCCTCTTTAAACTTTCCTCTCATACATTGCAACGATACCAATCATTTTCTTCTTCTTTTTTTCCTCTCATGCTTTCCCATTCTTCATCTTCTTTTGCGCACAAAACAAAACCCTACCAGTACCCAATATTGCAAACAATCAATTCATGGCTAGATTTTGAACGGTTGAAGTACTTTATTTTGTTCATCAATCACTACCACTAAAAGTTCCAGAGAAGAAAGCTACGCGTGCGATTTGTTGCAGCCGTTTTGAAGAAGGTTTGTTTTTTGTTTTTTTTTTTTTTTTTAGGTCTGTATATAATGGTCATTGCATGGGTTTCGTACTGATTGTTTGTTTTCCTTCAATTTCGTAATTTAGGGTTTTTGTAAAAGCAAATTTTGGGGTTTTTTGTTTGAACTTGATAAATGTTTAGTAAAGCTGGTAGATCGTTTTTATACATAAATCATTATGAAAATTTATACAAATCAGAGTTCTAATATTTTTTTGATGAAATAGGTTTAGGGTTTGCTTTAATTTGTATTTGACAGTTGTTATGCTAGTTTTATTTTACTTTTTTCTTGTAAAATTTCATTTATAATTTTGTCTCTGTCACATGCTTTGTATATGTTTTGTTATCGGTGATTTTGTTTCATTTATGTTATACCAGTTATTTGGTTCCAGAGTGTGGAATGGAGGTGTTAGAGGTCGTTGTTCATTATGGGACTACTGTGCATGATGTAGGTACTTTGGATGTAGAGCATATTAGTATTATCACACTATTGCATGCCATGAATGAAAAAAACACTGGCGTAGATCAAGTTCCTAGTGGAGATTATTTTGTGTTTGTGTTGTTGCCTTGGTGTAGTGAGAAAGTAGAAGTGAAAACAGATAATGATTTAGTAGAATTGTTTAGAATGTTTAGTGAAAATGGATGTACAAGGATTGTTTTAAGGGTTTTTTTAAAAAATATAATTCTTGGATGTTTCTAATTTATGGACGTTTGTATTTGTCTTATGGTTCTTTGTACAGAGATGTGCACAACTTCAAAGGTAGACCCAATCACAAGGCAGTGCCTCCTCTCCCCAGCCTCCAAGTCAGACCCAGCATCCAAGCCAAACCCAACCCGAATCACAAGTGACAACCTATTTAGTATGATAAGCTAGATGTAGCTTTGTTTGATTTTCAAACACTTTTTTGTTGTTGATTTAATTTAATATTGTAGTATGAAAAATGCTAATTTTGATAATAGAAGTATAGAACATGTGTCATCCTTCTGCTGAACAAAAATGTTTAACATATTAACTTTTTGGCTGAACCAATGGATTGATTTTGCTTGAGAATATGGATTGTGATGGATATTTTGTTGCTTGGAATGTGGAATGTGTTGGATTTTTTTTTTTAATATCCAGTATATCATATTTTGCTTTTTCTTTGGAATATGGAATATGCAGTATTACCTTTTGCGTGTTAATAGTAAACTCTTTAGGGCATAATTGTATTTTCACAATATCCCTCCTTTAATTAAGGGTAAAACAGTCTTTTTCCATATAAAAAGTGTCAGACTTATGTCATTTAACAGAAAAAGTGACGGAGGGGGGGAGAATGGAGATAAATTGATTTTACAGGGGGGAATCTAGCTAATGTTGAAACTAGAGGGGGGAGATTGGAGAATACGGTAAACTATAGGGGAGAGAATGATAATTTCCCAAAAAAAAAAACGTTGGACTCGTGTACAAAAATATATTAGAATGGTACTATAGTCGATGATTGTGTTACAATTTTCTTTATTTTTTTCGACAAAATATATTACTTTTATTTTATCATGCTATGATTGTACCTACTACTTACATCATATCATTTATAAATATTGAAGTCAAATAACCGTACCCATCTTGTTGAGTTGTTGATGGATAATTTATTAATATAATTTTTAATATACTCGGACATTTAACTTACTCCGCGTTTAACATACTTTTTTGATTGGTTATTAATTTCACACACGTCATAATAATATTTGATATGATACATGGATCATCTAGCTAGCTCGTGAACATTAATCGACAATTATGGTTTTTAGTTTTTAGTGTGTTTGGTCTGACTTTTTAAGTAGAGCTTCTAGAGTAGATCTTTTTATCATAGAGTTTCTAACAAAAAAAGCTTTTGGTTGTGTAAATTACAGAAAATGTGTTGACAACGTATCTTTAGAAATAGCTTTTAGTTGAGTGAATTACAAAAAAGGTTTTGACAATGTATTTATAATGAAAGAGTTATGGTGGAATATCTCAAATTTATAAAGGATAGTTAAGACAATTCATATGTTTTTAAAAAGCTAAAAAAAAAAAAAGCTTTTTGGAAAAGCCCAAATTTTGGGTTTTTCTAAGTAAACATAAGATGATTTTTTTAAAGGGTAATTGAGACAATTCATATATTAAAAATGTTGTTTTGAGTTTTGCGAAACAACTAAAAAAAACTTCTTAATAGCTTCTAGCATTAAAAAAACGTTTTTGATCCTTTCAAAAGTCATACCAAACATACACTTTGTATAGACTTGGATTTGGTTGTCATCAAATTATTACAAATTAAGTGACAATTATTTTAACGCTACAATTCATTATTCATCAACGCACCTAGTCAAATCAATCTAAAAACTTAAATTTTGTTCCTCTAACACCCTCTTGGGGTTACTATCACTATTTTCTAACACCTCGTAAAATTATATGCATTAAATGAGTAATACTATTGAATCTTTTTTTTTTTTTCTTTTCAAAAAATAAATCTAAAATAATATCGAAAGTAATTTGTAACAATCACTACATTCATGGTATGATCATCACACCACCTACAGGACATTTATAATTACAGTAATGCTACACATCCCACCTAAAATCACACTTTTTTCATCCCACTACATGTGGTATGTGGGGTGTCAAATTGTGAGTAGATACATGGAGTAGGTGTCATTAATGTATATCCACTCACAATTTGACACCTCACATACCACATGTAGTGGGATGAAAAATGTGGGATTGTAGGTGGGATGTTTAGCATTATTGTTATAATTATCACATCAATTGGTCACAAATTTACACCAATTGATATCTAAACTTCATTAATGTCACCCTTTACCTGGAATTAATTAATAAATTTAAACCATTTTTTTCCTCCGGATTATGATGAAAGAAAGAACCTAATATGAAATTAGGCTCAATGATAGTGAACCATCACAATTCAGATCGAGATATATTGAAGTCAATAGGATTTTTTTTTTTTTTTTTTTTTTTTACGTAAACCTAACCAAAGTACATATGTCAATTTTGACTGAATGGACATTTCTCTAATTTTATCTACACTACATATATTAAAAGAAAATATAGACGAATTCAAATGACTTGAAGATTTTAATATTGTTAAAGAGAAAAAAAAAATGTTTGATAGAAGTAGTGAGAACTTTTTTAAATGCCAATTAGAGCCATATGAAAACCAATTGATTTTTATCAGCTTTGTGTTATGTATTTTTCCGATCCTGGAAAATTACATAAAGGACATGTTTACTAATCAGGAATGGAGGGAATTAGAATCAAGCTCCACTGGAAAGGGAATGGAGAGGAATCGGAATTAAGTTACTAAATTCCATTCCAGTGTTTACTAACAATTTAGGAATTAGAAATGGAATCAAATTTATTCCCTTTCTAGTGTTTACTTCAATTAAGGAATCGGAATGATATATTATTGATTACAAAAATACCCTTGTGTATATAATATCTTGAAATATATTTTTTATTATGAAAAACTATTTTTTATACTACTCATAATACTATAACTAGTAATTTAACAAGCCACCATCGCATAGATTGGACAAAAAGAGAAAGAAAACACCATTGAGTCATCAACACAGTTCTTATACAAATATATATATATATACACTGTTAAAGCCATCGCATAGATTGGACAAAAATATATATACACTGCAGTTCTTATACAAATATATATATAGGGGTCGAAATTTAAATAGCACTTTATGGGGTGCCTTTTGGGGAAAAGTCACCAACTTATTAACTTAAGTTTAAAAGGCACCATTTATGGTGACCAGACAAAAATACCCCTTCATTTGTCGGTTTGTGAGTTTTTTCAAACGTTGAAAGAAAAACCTTTGACAGAGGAACGGACGGACAACAGAACCAAAATCCGACGGTGAGCCACCGGAACAGTAGCGATGTCGACGAGAGTTGAACGGCGAAGCAGAAGGAGTGAGGTAAGCATTTTGATTCTCGTTTTCGAATAAGATTGTGTGTTTGTTGATGAGGTTAGGTTAGGGTTTTATTTTAGGAAAAAAAATTCTTTGAAAACGATGAAGATCTGGGTTTGATTAGTTGAATCGAGCCTTTTTGTAGTTGAATCGTGCCTTTTTGTAGTTGAATCGTGCCTTTTTGTAGTTAAATCGTGCCTTTTTGTAGTTAAATCGTGCCTTTTTGTGAATCGAGCCTTTTTGTAGTTGAATCGAGCCTTTTTGAACTTCAGTCGAGCTTTTTTGTAGTTGAATCGAGCCTTTTTGAACTGTGTATTGTAATCGAGCATTTTGGTGTTGTAATCGAGCCTTTTTGTGATGTAATCGTGCCTTTTTGAACTGTGTTTTGTAATCGAGCCTTTTGGTATAGTAATCGAGCCTTTTTGTGTTGTAATCGTGCCTTTATAAACTGTGTATTGTAATCGAGCGTTTGTGTATTGAGATCGTGCCTTTTTGTGTTGTAATCGAGCCTTTGTGTATTGAGATCGTGCCTTTTTGTGTTGTAATCGAGCCTTTTTGTATTGTAATCGTGCCTTTTTGTGCTGTGATCGAGTCTTTTTGTATTGTAATCGTGCCTTTTTGAACTGATCGAGCCTTTTTGTACATTTATGTCTAGCGTTTTTTTTAGTGTATTCGAGCCTTTTTGAACTGTTTTCGAGCCTTTTTGTACTGTATTCGAGCCTTTTTGAACTTTGTATTGTGATCGAGCCTTTTTGTATAGTAATCGAGCCTTTTTGTACTGTGATCGTGCCTTTTTTCACTGTGATCGTGCCTTTTGACACTGTGATCGTGCCTTTTTGTATAGTGATCGTGCCTTTTTGTACTGTGATCGTACCTTTTGACACTGTGATCGTGCCTTTTTGTATAGTGATCGTGCTTTTTTGTACTGTGATCGTGCCTTTTTGTACTATATTCGAGCCTTTCTGAACTGCATTCGAGCCTTTTTTGAACCTTGATTTTTTAGGAGTTTTCATGAACTGATATGGTTTTTTTTTTTTATGTGAATATGCAGAGGGTGAATCTGAAGGATTTTCTGAAAATCCCTGTGGGAGAATGGTTCCACGGAAAAATTATTCGGTATGACCATGTGAATGACATTACAGATGTCCACAACGCACTTGAAAGTGTACATGAACTTCTTCGGATGGAAGACCATCGTCGGTTTACTGAGTCCTGCTTCGATCATTTACTTCACATGCATCAGGAGATGAATTTTTCGGCTGGAATTGTCCATCGGATGCTTTTGCGCGAGTTGCATCACGACGGGCCAGAAGATGAGATGAGATTTTTGTTGGGTAAGCATACGGTCCGGTTCTCCAGGGTTGAGTTCTGTGTAATCACCGGATTGAAGTTCGGAATCATTCCCGACCCAGCAAGTTATGAGATGGTACAAAATGGCTTACACGACCGATACTTTCGGGGTCGAGTCGTAGAGAATGAAGACCTGAAAGCGGTGCTGCGGAGTGGTCTTTTTGAGCAGCAGTACGATGCGGTGAAGCTGTCATTATTGTTTTTGCTGAACTGGATACTGATGGGGGTGGACGAGAGATATAAAATTCCATTATGGCAGTTTCAGCTAGTTGAGGACTTGGACGCTTTTGATGCATTCCCGTGGGGTGCATACGTGTATAGGCGGACTATATCTGGTTTGAAGCATACTTTGGATGGTCAACAGCAGCGGTCCGAACAACGACAGCAACAACAGGCCACGGCTAACACCACTGAGACGTATAACATATACGGTCTAGTGCACGCATTATTGGTGAGAATTTATAATTTACAGCCGTACTTTAATAGAAAATATTTTATATCACTAATGTGTTATCTATTATGCAGATATTTGCTTTTGAGGTTATCCCGGACCTTAGCAGCAATAAGCACAAATGTGGGGAACGCAGGGTAATCGAGCTACCCCCTCCACGTATTCTGAAATGGGAGTTGACTGCGCGACCACGGGGGAAAACGCTGGATAAGATTTTCACTGAAAGGGTAAGTATTGATGTTGTTAATGTTTATTATTTTCAGTATGTTTGCAATTACAATGATGTCACTCCGATTGCAGATGTTTGCGCGGGCTGAATTGGTGCCTACGGAGGCTGAGAGGCGTCAACAGTATTATGAAGGCATAAACCTGGGAGGCAGTTTATATGATGACGATGCCGCAGATTTACCTCGTGACCGCCAGGATCCCGATCGACATAGGACTGCCGGACCCAGTGATACAGAGGAATCATATTACGGACCTAGTGATATAGATCCTCAGTATTCTGCACCTTATGATCTTGAGGGCTCAGAGCCGGAGGTTGACATTGGTACTGAGAGTCCCACGAGGTCTAGGCGGATACCTTTCAGTCAAGCCAGACAACCACGACCTAGACCTAGTGATTCAGACCCGGAGGGTCACAGTCCTATTCCCGTGAGGCGTAGGCGGGTACGATTCACGTTGCCCAGACGGCCTGCACCTGAAGGTCAGCAACCTGAAGGCGTTGAAGACCATCCGGAGGTACATAAGCATTTTTTTAACCGCATGCTTTACTTTCCATTGACTTAATAGTTTTAGTACTGACAAAGTCTGCAATCCTTTCAGGGCTGGGAGCAGAAATTAGCAGAAGTGATGGATGCTGTTCGAACATTACGGACGGATGTCATGGATGCTATCCAAAAGAATGAAGAGAAAAGAAATTCACAGCATCTGGAGTTGGTGGCTATGATTCGGACGCTACAGGGTCCGACGTCGTAGGGTCCGCCGTCGCAGGGGCGTATGGAGGAGGATCCACCGTTCGATGACCAACCATTTCATGACTATGATGGTGCACTCAGTACAGGCAAGACAGGTACTGATCATGATGAGACAGGCTCAGGGGCCAGACATGGGGAGGCATATACTACAGACACAGTACCCGAGCAGCAGGCTCCTGATGCGTTAGGACAACCGGCGGTCCCCGCTGATACAGAAACAGCATTATTGGAACGTATACCATCGCAGGCAGTCACCGCAGACCGCTCATCACAGCTGCTGCATGATCCTGTTGAAATCCACGAGCTGTCCACTGACCGCACGTCGCAGCCTCCGATCGACCAAAGCATAGCCGACCCCTCCAGGCGATCCTCGAGGAGAGATTTGGTTCTTCGGATTCCACGGTCACAGGTCGATCAACGGGGACCGAGTTCCTCCTCAGACCGCACCGATCGCCATGGTCCGGAACAGACTCCCCCACCCCTAAGGCGTGGAGACCGGATTCGACGTCAAGGTTGGATGGAACGGAGCCCATACACAGACCCCTGTCTACCAAAGAGGGCACGGGTGATGCCGCCGCCGACACATGAATGGAATCCACATGGACTGTTAGATCCTGAACAGCTTGCGGCGTACGAAGACTACAAGAGGAGCATGTCGGGGGAATTGTAAGTATTACATTCTATTTATAGTTTTTTTTGACAAATATGTAAGTCAGTATTATGTAACTTTTTCCCTACTTATGCAGACGTGATGTGGATCTGCACGACCCAGTTGGTGTTCTTGTCACTTGGTTCCACCGGTTGCAAACCAACTTCATGGAGTTGGAGGATACTGTATGTTCCTTCCTTGAACTGTCTTTATAAAACTCAGTCATAAATGGTTGCATCCTAACAATACAAACTGTTCAAATTTTTAGCACATTGACGCATAATTGAAGATTGTCCGGAGGCGTCAGCGATTGCACCCCACTGTCTACGGTTCGAGGATCAACATACTGGATTCACAATTCTTTGTAAGTGTTAATATTATACGGTTTTCGCTTCGACATTGATGTGTTCATACATCTTCTGCCTAACGTTTCAGTTAATTTTCTTTCAGACATTGTTAGATCACCAATGGGACAGAATCGGCACTGGTGAGGAGAGGAAACCCCCATCAGGTTGGTCTGTGTTTAAGCAGCAGTGGTCCCGTGATGAGCTTATGGTGGTCCGTGGGGAGCTCCCGTTAGGGAATCGGCCTTGGCACGATGTTGACATTGTAAGTGTTTATTCGAGTTTTGCATCTATGTTTATTCGAGTTTTGCGTCTATGTTTATTCGAGTTTTGATAACACCTTGGAGAAACACCTGCAGGTTCTGATTCCTTGCAACGTTGGAGGTATGCATTGGGTCATGGCCAGCATCGATCTGCAGTATGGGCACATTCTTGTGTTTGACCCGTTCAGACGGGATGTCCCATTTAGGCACAAGAATGCCCAGTTTGCATGTCTGCGCTATTTGCTACCCTCTCAGCTCTATACGGTGCACTTTCACAGGAATAGACAACCGGGTGACAAGACTTACAAAAAGAGGGATGGGCCGTTTCGGATGTTATTTGTGTCAGTCGACCGGGTGCCCCAACAGGAATCGGGGTATGACTATTTCAAGTTGTTATTCTATCCCAATCGGTAAAGAAATGTATCAATGCTAATGGTTGTTCATGTGGTTAATTGCAGGGGAAACTGTGGTGCCCATACGTTGAGAATGATTGAGTACCTGACGGCGAACAGGGATACATTCGATTGGACGGAAGCCGATATGGCCATCATCCGGCAAAAGATGGCCGTGGAGGTTTATTGTAACTCCAGGACGTTGTAGTTGTTGTACATAACAGAGCTGTTGTTAATGAAATTATTAATTTTTTATTTCAAGTTGTTTGCAGTTCAAAGTTCAACTAAATTCAAAAATATTTTCGAACATAAAATATTTCTAAAATATTAACATATATCAAAGCATACACAAAGTTAAAAAGTACCATATATTGACATTTATCAAAGCATACAAAAAGTTAAAAAATACCATATATGAGTATATCAACTGGTATGGTGACTTGTGGAAATAAACAAACTACAGCAGTTAAAATCCAAAACACATGTCTAAAACATAAGCCCTAAGATGATTGCATCGTTCATCTTTTCGTCCTCTCTAGCTGAAACTCGTTGCACTCAAATAAACATCACTAACTCTGGCCTACTGTATATGTTATTATGCTCGTCGTCTAGTGTTGGATAAGCAGCCACAAGAGCATCTTCAGTGCCAATATATAGGGAGTTGTAAATCTTCCAGTACACTTCTCTAACCTTCCGAGCAGGATGGAAAAGCCCCTATAGCAGCACCCAATGCAACTCTCATCCCTTCAATCGCTTCCATGACAGCATTTATGATGTGGGGTCAAGTTTCCTCTTGTAAGACTCCATTCATTCCACGATAGAGTCCTTCTGAGGGCACGTTTGTTTGTTGTGTCCAGTTGAATGACAGATGCTGCACTTGCGACGGTATTGTTCGGGTACAATAGTACTAGGACCTTCATTAACCATAGGTGGGTTGGAACACTTCCTGCTGTTATGTCCTGGTTGTCCACATCTTCTACACGACTGTGTGGCTGTCCTCTCTGAAGACGAGACATGTCGACCCTCCATCGGGCGACCGGATTGTCTCTTTGTCCTTGGATTTAAAACCACCCGCGCTGCGATGTCGGATGGCACTACCCATGAAGAAGGATGACCAATAGGCATTATAGGAACCGAGTATGCATCAATAAATGTCTCCCTCTTGTAGTAGTCCGCACAAAGAGATGTGAAATCCAAGTTCCGCTCCCTGCAACAATGAAAACAGTGAGATTCACGTTTAGGTACTATAAAGCAATAAATGGACAGAGTCATGTACCTTGCCGCTGCAAGTGCGTGTGAACATGGTAAAAAGTCCATTTGGAATTTGTTACATGTGCATGTCTTCCGGGCTAAGTCAACTGTCCACTGTTTTGCCTTGTGTCTGACGGAAAATATGTTCCAGTCAACTGCATGTACGGTCATATAACCGCATTTCTCGACACGTTTGAGGATCACAAGATGTGCTGCGTCGGTCAATCGATGACGCATTGACCGTGCATTTGTATGACGATCGTGGAACCACTTTTGTAGCATATTCCGAATGAACTCTGCCAGTGTCATCAATGGCAGTTACCGTGCAAATTTTAGGCATGAGTTTATGCACTCTGCAACATTTGTTGTCATCAACCTGTACCTTCTTTGGGGGCAATGAACACGGGACCACTTGTGTGGACCGGCATCAATGGCATAATCGTATGCACCCTTGTGCAGCCTACGTAACTCCTCCATGTGGCGATCGTAGTGGATTTGGCTGTACGACCTAGCAGCGTTATCCATTATGTCGGCAACATCTTTTCTGTGGAATCGCTTCTTCATATTTTCACCAAAATGCCAGCAACATATGGTATGGTTTGCATAAGGGAACACTTTAGAAATCCCTGCTTCAATGCTTGCATGACGATCGGAAATGAAAACCAGATCATCTATATGACCAAGGGCACCTCTCAAGCACTCCAAAAACCACTCCCATGAAAGGTTGTTTTCTGAGTCACCGTACCCAAAAGCAATTGGATACACCTGTTCGTTTCCATCTTGTGCAGTTGCCACAAACATTGTACCCCCGAATCTTCCCTTCAAATGGGTACCATCAACTGCAATCACAGGACGCATACACCTCCGAAAACCTCTAATTGAGGACCCTAACGACATAAAAAAGTAAAGGAATTTACCATCATCTGCGCACTGTAAGTCTGTGATTGTGCCTGGATTTTGCTGTTCCAGAACGTATGCAAAAGATGGCAGCAGTTGGAAACTTTCTTCATGCGTTCCATAGGTCAATGACAATGTATATTGCAGGGCATCATGTGCCTTACTGTACATGATTTGGATGCCATACATTGTTTTCATATCGGCGATTATGTCCTTCGGACACATGAGACGACCATCGGCTTGTTGAAGTCTAGGTGCAACGACTTCTGCGATTGTGGTTGCACTAGCTTGTCGATGGCGACGGTGAATCTCCTCCAAGGGACAGGTGTGTTCGTTGACAAAACTTCTGACTTGAAAGTAAGTCCCTTCTTCTCTCCTCACCGCTCTTAATTTCCACGTACAGTCGTCAATAATGCAAATCAGATGTAAAGTTGTCTTATTGGACCTTTTCACCTTCCATTCAAAGTTCTGACGCATCGCAAAATCGCCAACTAGCCTCTTCAAATCCTTTTTACTCGGGAAAAATTGACCCTTATAAATCATGGTTCTCGGTTCTTGCGCTTCCAAGGTGCTGCTTCTACCAGTACCAAACGAGTATGAATTTGCTCCCGGAATAACCCAAGTTGTCCCATTAACAGAATCAGATGTTGTCACATTATAACGGACCTCGGAAGTCCCAGGCATATCTAGTGTAGTGCCACTAATTCCTTCTACACGTCTACCATGTGTTTGCATATATGCATGCTCTTCATCCGCATTTTGCAAATCATCAACATGTTCATTATTTGCCTCATTATCCACCTCATGGTTCGGGTAATTGTCATTGTTCTGCTCATTGTACTGCGCATCAAACTGCTCAATTCGACAACCAAACACATCACCAAATTGAGTCTCAGCGGCATCTGTATGGTCAACCACAACTTGTGGGACACCAAACATGTTTCTCCCACCTTCGCTGCCACTCCTTTGGGTGAACACTTGGTTGCTACCACTAAAGGATCCAAATTGTAGGGTATTTTCAGGAGGAGGAATATCATTCCCTAACACATCTCCAGCTGTCCGCTCAATAAGACTGACACATACTTGAGGGATCACTCGATCTTCCCTTAGCATAAACTGGACATCGTCGTCATTGCTTATAAATGTGCGACACGTACTGCCAGGAACTATTGATATTGATGACAAATCAACGTTGTATTTGTTTACATCATAGTTCACAATAGTATGCACGATCGCCACCAATTCATCGTAAGTCAAATTCTTTGACACATACATTCCTCGGTTATCAGATCCAACGAACCTCTGACTTCCGTCGAGTAACTGCTCCCATCGACCGTTGTAAGATATTACTATTCTAATCCGATTCATGAGGCTGTCAAATTAATAATCACAAACCATTAAAAATGACACGATTTCAGTTCAAAAATGCACGATTTGAAAAGGCCACAATTTCAGTTCAAAAAGTTACGATTTCAATTCTAAAAGGCACGATTTCAGTTCTAAAAGGCATGAATTTGTAGCAAAAAGGCTCGATTCATGACCAAAAATGCACGACATTTTTTTTTTAAAAAGGCACGAATGAGGACCAAAAAGGCACGATTTTATAGCAAAAAGGAACGATTTTGTAGCAAAAAGGCTCGATTCATGACCAAAAAGGCAAGAAATGTTTTTTTCAAAAAGACACGATTCATGAGCAAAAATGCACGATTTTGTTTCAAAAAGGCTCGATTCATGAGCAAAAAGGCACGATTTTGTAGCAAAAAGACAGAAAATGTTTTTCACAAAAGCACGATTCATGACCAAAAAGGCACGATTTTGTTTCAAAAAGGCTCGATTTTGTTTCAAAAAGGCTCGATTTTGTTTCAAAAAGGCACGAAAGGTTTTTCAAAAAGGCACGATTCATGACCAAAAAGGCACGATTTTGTAGCAAAAATGCTCGATTTTGTTTCAAAAAGGCACGAAAGGTTTTTCAAAAAGGCACGATTCATGACCAAAAAGGCACGATTTTGTAGCAAAAAGGCTCGATTTTGTTTCAAAAAGGCACGAAAAGTTTTTTAAAAAGGCACGATTCATGACCAAAAATGCACGATTGTGTTTCAAAAAGGCACGAAAAGTTTTTTAAAAAGGCACGATTCATGACCAAAAAGGCACGATTTTGTAGGCAAAAGGCTCGATTTTGTAGCAAAAATGCTCGATTTTGTTTCAAACAGGCACGAAAGGTTTTTCAAAAAGGCACGATTCATGACCAAAAATGCACGATTGTGTTTCAAAAAGGCTCGATTCATGAGCAAAAAGGCACGAATTGTTTCAAAAAGGCTCGAAAATAAAAAGAAAAGTTCTTAAATTATAACAATGGCTTCAGTTTAACAAAATACTAAAATGCTCGAAATATTCAAACAAGCAGGATGAAGAAATATTACCTTATTTTACTGAAGAAGAAAGTCGGGGCAACACCTTGAACTTTTATTTGTAGAGAGACAGAGTAACTGAGTTAAATCCTACTGACGTTTTTGTTGCAAGTGTGGACAGAGAAAAGACCAAACTGAATAACATAAATCATTAACTAAGGGCAATTTTGGTAGTTCACCATAATAAGTGCCTTTTAAACTTAACTTATTAACCCACTGACATTCTCACCAACTCAGTTTAAAATGGTGACAGTTTCCACCATTTCCACTATATATATATATATATAAACACTGTTAAAGCCATCGCATAGATTGGACAAAAATATATATACACTGTTAAAGCCATTGCATAGATTGGACAAAAAATTTAAGATTCATCAACGTGATTTTTATGTATATTCAAGAAATTTAAGATTAAAAAAAAAAAAAAAAAAAAAAAACCATACCTATAGTAAGAATCGGAGGAAAACGACGAACAAAAAAGAATGACAAAGAAAAATCCCTAAAACAGAACAATATAGGAAAGACGTTTTTTTTTATTTTTTTTATTTTTTTATTATATATATATAATTGTTATAAATGAGGATATTTTAGTAAAAATATATGAAATCTCTTTTTTAAGCAGGAAAGGGAACTTGATTCTTAGGGTGGGTGGGGGGAATCAAATTCCCTTTCCATTAGTAACTTAATTACTGATTTGAGAGTGGGATCCATGTAACTTAATTCCTTAAAAATTTAGTAAACATTGAAATTCATAAATCAGTAACTTAATTCCCTTTCCTAAGTTTGATTACTGATTAGTAAACACGTACAAAGAGAATTTAGGATAGATTTCCGATCCTGAAAATTTACTATAGAAGAATTTAGGAGAAATACAGGAGATAGAGAGAGACAATTTTGCTTTAATATTCGATATCTTTACTTCATAAAGATTCTGCCTTTTAAAGGCTACAAATAAGTGCTTGAGCACTTCCGGAAACAACTGAAAATAACTGACCACTAACATGCTTGTTATCATGTCTTGACAGCACGTTTGCACTAACCACACCACCTACCATATTAACTACCCACACAACACAATAACATATATAAATATATATATCATTCCATCATTCCCAAATTATCCTTGCCCACAAGGATAAATTCCGAATAAATCTGTTAGGAGTTCCAACTCGTTGGATTCGCCACAATTAAGAGGGTCTCCAAATTTGGTTGATCATATGTGCCATTCGAATTTGAGCTTGGGAATGGTGGTTTCGGTTGGAGAGGTTTGGGTGGTAGAAGTGATATGAATGGTGGTTCCAGTTGGAGAGGTCGTATGTGACTAGTAAAAGCAATCCATGAAATATGAATTGCTCTTATATGAGATTTTCTCAAATACATCTTCATCGAATATTGGTGGTTTGTCAAAATCGATAAAAACCTCCGCCGATTCTTATGTATCATCGAGAAACACTGGAAGATAGGTGGCTGATTGGTAGGAGTGATATGAATGGTGGTGAGCATGGGTGGTGGTGGATTGGTGTTTTTCTGAAACGAACTCTCTTTGTGAAAGACACGTAGAGATTGAAGTTCATTCCTAATAGTGTGGAGGGTATTTTGAATTTGGACGAAGATAGACTCATGACGAGTTAGGACTTCATAGATTTCATTACGAAATCGTGTGTCCATGGATTTGAACTGCTCTGATACTATTGTTATGTATTTTTCTGATCCTGAAAAATTACATAAAGAAAATTTATGATAGATTGTATAATTCCGATCCTAGAAATTTACAATAGAAGAATTTATGAGAAATTCAGGAGATAGAGAGAGGCAATTTTGCTTTAATATTTGATATCTTTACTTCATAAAGATTCTGCCTTTTATAGGCTATAAATAAGTGCTTGAACACTTCCGGAAACAACTGAAAATAACCGACCACTAACACATTAATCAACAAGTGACACACTAAGTCACTAACATGCTTGTTATCACGTCTTGACAGCACGTTTGCACTAACCACACCACCTAGCATATTAACTACCCACACAACACAATAACATATATAAATATACATGTCATTTTGATATATAGAATTATAGACAGATTGGATTGGATTAATTAAACAATATTCGAAAGAAATTATGACTTTGTCGAATCTGAATTAATTAAACTCGTTCAATTTAGTTATACTGGAGTTGAAATTAAATCGGATTGCATCTCCTTCAATTACCAATTGCAAAATATGTGAAAAGAGAGAGCATGAACATGATTAAATGAAAATGTGGGATCATAACTTATAATTAAAGGCCAAATGTAAGCTTAAAATGATTGATATATCAAATCAAACAAATTGTGAGCCGAAAATACAACTTATATGGGCTTATTTGGATATTCTTAATGGGTCTATGGACTGGACTTGGCTAGGGCGTAGATTGTGTCAAATGTAAGTGTGTTGCATCCCAAAATAAGTACACCCATTACGGGTTTTTTCTTTTTCTTTTTCCTAATAATAATACTACATATTAGTACATAGTTCAAAAAATTTAATCTAAAAATCAATACAAATGATGTGTCATACTGTCATGCAGTTCAAGAATGGCTTAGATACACTATTCAAATATATATATTCCTAACGGAAGGACCTTAATGAAATCACATCAATTTTTATGAATTTCGATCTGAATTTTTTTATACATGATAAGTTTAATGAATTCTAGTTATGAACACAATTTGAGATATTTTCTAACAATAGAACTATTTTCTTGAATTTTCATATATTCCGTCTATTTTTCCGATGCCTTCATATTTAATAAAATTGGAATAAATAGTTATAATATTTGAAAAAATTTCAAATTTTATTCATAGGTAAATTTCATTGAACTTATCATGCATATTAAAAAAAAAAATCAGATCAAAATCCATAAAAATCGATAAGATTTCATTATAGTTCTTATCGAAATTAAAATAAAAGTTCTCTTAGGAGAGAAACTCTTCACGGTTTTAATTAAGATATCATAGGGTATACTCGATTCTCGAAAGAGTACATCTGTACATGTGGCAGCAGCTGCCATATGAGCCAGATAACAACCTGGGAGCTGACAATGGGTCAAACTTGGTATAAGAAATCTGGGTGCCAGACCACGTATGGATATACCCGGATCAGGCCCAGGTTTTGGCAAACACTTGTCACAGGCCCAGGTTTTAGCAAACGTTTTCGATGAAAACTCTCAATGGAGAAGGCAATTTTGGCTTCTCCTCCTGAAGGTTCCGAAAGCGTGCCAAACAAGTAAGGTCTTTCAAATAACATGTCAGATGACAACAAGAACCAAAGTCAGGAAATCAATAAACAAGTCTATTGACTGTTGTCCTAACTGGTGTAGGAGCATACGCATAAAAAAAAAGCCATTTATTTAGTATTTTCGAATAAAAGGCCAAGTCAATCTTAAAAAAAGAATAACGTGTCATATTATCTATCATTAATATATAATAAGATAATGTATATTTTAACCATTGAACATGTATAAAATTCATCACGGACCGATATAGGGGTAGGTGGTGTTCATTCAACTTTGAATAGTCGAACCGGCAACCGCAACAATATATATATAAAATTATGTTTGTGGAATTGTTGGTACTGCTCCTGCCTATATATATCGATACGTGAATATTGTTATCTACACTCTACAAGCAACGAACATATTTCAACTAAAATCTCCACAACAATGTCGTCTTCTTCTTCACCATACTCAGATCTTCCGCTGAAACCAATACCTGGCGACTATGGCCTCCCATTCTTCGGCGCCATTAAAGACCGCCTAGACTACTTCTACAACCAAGGTGAGGATGAGTTCTTCCACAGCCGAGTCACCAAACACAAGTCCACTGTCTTCAAAACCAACATGCCTCCAGGCCCATTCATGGCCTCAAACCCCAGAGTCATTGCTGTTCTCGACGCCGTCTCCTTCCCCGTCCTCTTCGACACCTCCAAGGTCGAGAAACGCAACGTCTTCGACGGGACTTTCTTCCCCTCCGTCAAATTCACCGGCGGGTACCGCGTCTTGTCCTACCTCGACCCTTCCGAGCCCAACCACACCGCCCTAAAATCCTACTGCTTGTCGGTCCTCGCCAAAAAACACGACAACTTCATACCTCTCTTCAGAACTTGCTTATCGGAGCTCTTCATTGACGTAGAAGATGAAATGGCCAACAAGGGTTCAGCTTATTTGAATACTTTCATTAATCAAATGTCTTTCAACTTCTTCTTTAACTTGTTTTGCGACAAAAAACCAGTTGACTCGACTATCGGTCCCAAACTGTTTGATAAGTGGCTGTTTCTACAACTTGCACCGTTGATGACTCTAGGGCTACCAAAGTTTCTAAATTTTCTCGAAGATTTTGTGTTGCATACATTTCCATTACCGTCTTTCCTCGTGAAATCTGATTACAACAAGGTCTACGAAGCGTTTTATAGCTTTTCGGGTTCGGTTTTGGATGAAGCAAAGAGGTTTGGGATCAGCAAAGAAGAAGCTTGCCATAACTTGGTTTTTTTAGCTGGTTTCAACGGTTATGGTGGTTTAAAAACTTTGTTTCCGGCTCTGATCAAGTGGGTTGGACTCGCAGGAGAGCAGTTACACCGCCAGCTAGTTGAAGAAATCAGGACCGTTGTTAAAGCTGAAGGTGGGGTCACATTATCAGCGTTGGATCAAATGGTGCTGACCAAATCGGTCGTCTACGAAGCGCTGAGGATTGAGCCTCCGGTACCATATCAGTACGGTAAGGCCAAGGCAGATATGGTTGTCCACAGCCATGATGCGGCTTTTGAGATCAAGAAAGGTGATATGATCTTTGGATATCAGCCGTTCGCTACGAAAGACCCTAGGGTTTTCGACAGCCCGGAGGAGTTTGTGGGCCAGAGGTTTGTAGGGGATCAAGGAGAGAAGCTGTTGAAGTATGTTTATTGGTCAAACGGGAGGGAGACGGATGATCCAACGGTTGAGAACAAGCAGTGCCCGGGAAAGAATCTGGTGGTGCTGCTCGCTAGGGTTTTGTTGGTGGAGCTCTTTCTACGGTATGACACGTTCACGGTTGAGGCCGGCAAGGTGCCATTGGGTTCATCGGTTACGTTCAAGTCGTTGACCAAGGCTGCAAGCACTTAATCATACTATGATGATCATGATCATGTATAGTCAATGTTAACTACATTGTATGTAGAAAATGTGATTCTTGTCTTAGATTGGAGTGATTGATTAATTATTTTTATTTTTTCTTAAAAAAAAAAAAAAAATCTATTACAGATTTAGGAGTTAAAAAACGGATCAGAATCCAAACCTGAAGGATGTTGCATGTGGATGTTGAGAACTTGAAGGATCTCAACTATCCGTAGTGTTTAAGTTGCATGTTTATGTATTGATTTAAATATTTTAATAAATTGAAGTGAAAATTAGTTTAATGTTGTTATTAAGGGGGGTGTATTCAATTAGGATTCTTGAGGACATTTAAAGACATTATAAATCCTGGTGTATTCAATTTGGACATTTAAAGACTTTAAAAAAGTCCATATGAATCCAGTGGTATTCAATTAGGATTTATATGGACTTTTAAAGAATCCTTCCAAATCTAGGTGTATTGAATTGGGAATTTAAAAATGTCTACAAGAATCAAGGTGTATTCAATTAGGACTGGATTTTAAAGGATTTTTTTAAGTCATGGATTTTCATGGATTTTGGTGGACTTGATGGTGAAAGATATAAATATCAAATGTCATAACATGTCCAGCTTTCTCCCCAAAGATTTTGATGGATTTTGCTTTCCCTCTCTCTCTCAAATCAGAAACGAAAAGCACTAATATGTAAAAATTAAAAAAACCGATGCATGTGAGAATAATAAGTTTCCATCCCCAGTATGTTCTGTGAATTAAAAAAAAAAAAAAAACTGCACATAATTATATATGTGAGAATATGTTGCAGTCACATAATTATATACAGTATAACAAGTACAAAACTTACTACGTGCCAGAATTGCACAAAACAACACCAAATTAATCTGTAGAGCCTTCAATCAAACACCAAAATGCTCACTCTTTATTAGCTTTTTTTTTTTTTTTTTTTTTTAAAAACTCTTTATTAGCATTTTATTTTAAAGAAAAATAATTCATCTACACTTCATGTAAGCAGTGCCTTTACGCAGATAAGCCTTAGCCAATTTTGGGTTCAATTCAATCGCTTTGTTTGCATCAGCAACAACCTCAGACTATATATATACACAAATATAGATTGACTGGTGTATCAAATTTTGCTCATTCTAACTTCAAAGGTTTTTTTGATAATTAGCTATAATTAGCTTACTATTGATAAGTCGGAGATAACAAATTCATGAAAGCCTAGCCAATTTTGGATTCAATTCAATCGCTTTGTTTTCATCAGCAACAACCTCAAAATATATATATACGCAAATATAGATTGACTGGTGTATCAAATTTTGCTCATTCCAACTTTAAAGGTTTTTTTTTATAATTAGCTATAATTAGCTTACTATTGATATATAAGTTAGAGATAACAAATCCATGAAAATCCTTGGATGTCTAAACAAATCCATAAAAGTCTGAGATAGATGTCTAAACAAATCCATAAAAGTCTGAGATGGATGTCTAAACAAATCAATGAAAGTCCATGTGAATTTATAAAAGTCTGTAGAAATCCATGAAAATCTGTCACTTAAAAAATGTCTTTAAATGTCTTCAAGAATCCTAATTAATCCTAATTGAATACACCCCCCTAAGTATCATAAATTGATGAAGTGACAATTAGAGGGGTGTATTCAATTAGGATTCTTGAGGACATTTAAAGACATTATAAATCTTGGTGCATATATTCAATTTGGACATTTAAAGACTTTAAAAGAGTCCATATGAATCCAGTGGTATTCAATTAGGATTTCTATGGACTTTTAAAGAATTCTTCCAAATCCAGATGTATTGAATTGAGACTTTAAAAATGTCTACAAGAATCAAGATGTATTCAATTAGGACTAGATTTTAAAGGATTTTCTTAGGTCATGGATTTTGATGGATTTTGGTGGACTTGATGGTGAGAGATATAAATATCAAATGTCATAACATGTCTGGCCTTCTCCCCAAAGATTTTGGTGGATTTTGCACAATATACCGTGTATTGCACAATACATAATTCCTCAAAAATTAATTTTCTTTTTCTTTCTTCCCATCCTATCACCGAAGAATCTATAGTTGCATAGACAACTTTTTTTTTTTTTTTTTTTTTAGATGAAAGAAGGATTGATACAATTTTACTGATGAGAGATTTTAGGCGACTATGCACATAGATCACGGCCATTGAAATTATGTTATCTGTTATGAAAATTAATAACGAAATGTTTTTAATGATTATATATGATATGCAGAGGCAGGCTGTGTCCACAACCATTCAGAATTTACTTGTGATCCCAGTTAACTTGACCTGGAACATCAAATATATCTAGAAAGTACATGGATGTTTTACGCAATATTGGGTCCACGTATGAGTACTATCACACTATAATACAATCGATCCAAACCTTACTAGTTTAAATCCTTTGAGAGTTAAGATTTTCAGTTTCCAAAGAATAAAATGATAATAAATTAATAATGTTTTGAAAGTAAAAATATTTTAACTTCTTCGAATTTGTTTTAAAATTTTGAGATGCATGACGCCGCAAATTAATGGATGTTACTAGAAATGTATATGTTTATGAGAATTTTTATATGCATCGTACATAATAACAACCACCTTGTCAATATTTCTTGCAGTAGGTGTGTGATCTAGTCAATATTTGCAATTTTAAGTTCAATTCAATCGCTACAACCTCAGACTATATATATACACAAATATAGATTGACTAGTGTATCAAATTTTGCTCATTCCAACTTCAAAAGTTTTTTTGATAATTAGCTATAATTAGCTTACTATTGATAAGCCAGAGATAACAAATTCATAAAATTCCTTGGATGTCTAAACAAATCCATAAAAATCTGAGATGGATGTCTAAACAAATCAATGAAAGTCCATATAGATTTATAAAAGTCTGTAGAAATCCATGAAAATCTGTCACTTAAAAAATGTTTTTAAATGTCTTCAAGAATCCTAATTAATCATAATTGAATACACCCCCCTTAGTTTAATAAATAGCATCTCCATTGTGTAACGTGAAAAAATTTATACATCAAATAAGACAATTAAACATGGTTTAAAATTGAATATGTTTCTCCAATTCAAACTGAACTATTGAAGTGATTAGTTATATATCATTTATAAATCATTTATTAGTTACATCAATTGGTCACAATTTTACACCGGCAGAGATCAAAACTTAGAGGGGTGTATTGGATCGAGATTTTAATAGACAATTTTGAGGTGTGATTTTATGGATTTGTATAATTTTAAAAACTATTAGGATTATATGGACTAGACTTTCAAGATTCTGAAAGAGTTTTTGGATTTTATTTATAGACTATTAAGATTATTTTGATTGTATTTTAATACTTTTTGGACTTTTTTTAAATATAGGCCCTATAAATTTGCTAGCAAACACAGATACGTGAGTTGAGAAACCCAAACTAGCTAGCTGGTCTAGACTGAAAAAACTCAAACAAGATGTACTTTTTTAGAACAGACATCAATACACAATGAAAATTCGCATAAACAAATACCACAATAATATGAATAATAGCCATCAACAGTCAACACATTCAAAATTCTAAAAAATAAGCACAAAAACCATTTTATAGGTATCATATGGCCTAATACCTATCAAGCCACCTAATTTTTTTTGGATTCAAATCAGCTATCAAATTTTGGTGTCCCAATTTGTGTCCAACCAACCAAATTTGGACATCTGTGCATATTTATAGAAACAGTTGGAAAAAAATCCATAAATATGCATACATGTCTCAATTTGGTTGGTTTGACATAAATTGGGACACCAAATTCTAACAGCTAATTTAAGTCTATTTTTTGGATAAAGATCCTTTGCTGAGCATGATATGTGCTGAACTTTGCTGAGCTTTTTGAGATCTGTTTACACGTGACTAGAAAATAAATTGAAGGCTAGGATTTTTTGTTTTCTCTCCAACTTACAGATAGGGCCCAGCTAACCTTACAAACGGCTGCCGCTAACTCCATTTCCGTCATTGTTCTTCGACAACCAACCAAATTTCGGCAACGGTAGAGTACAGTATGGATCGAAAATCCTAACTCCATTTCCGTCCTTGCTCTTCGATGACGGTAGAGTACGGAACCAAATTTCAACTGAATCAATTCACTAATTCTATTAAAAAAAAAAAATATCGCAACACCAGAGAAAATATATGTATAAATTGCCAAATCTTTGGCAAAGGTCACTTTCCCATAGAATATTTTATCATTAATACTTACGGTTAATGTGGATCTAAATTTGTAAACCAGTTGCTTTTGCTAAAATTGAGTCAAATTTCAAAACAATTCTCAATTTTTCCTTGCTTGTTTGCTTCGCCGGAGTTCTTCAAATTGTTGAAGAGATGGATAAGTCGACGGAGAAGAGATGGGGTGGGTCAAAACGAAGTTTTTTTTTTTTTTTTTTTTGTCTTTAGCAGCCATGAAAAAAGGAAAGAGAAGTGAAGTTGTTGAGTTGTGATTTGCAGAGTCGTGAAGAAAGAGAGCAAATTTTAATGACCCATCAAATGACGTCGTTTAGAGTGAATTCAGAATAAAAAATAATTTAATCAAATCTTGACCGTACAATTTTTTAATTGCCACGTGTCATCGGATCCTTTGAAGTTTTGTACAGTTCAGCAGGGAAGTGGCTCAGCAGAGGATCCTTGTCCAATTTGTTTTTTTTATCCCCAACAGTTTTGTATATGTGATATGGGTATAGGCGTATAGCATTAACTCAATTAGCAAAAATGCTAGTTTTGGTGCTTTTGGTTAGGATTTCTTAGCAAAGAAGTTTTCCTAGTCTGCTTTTAGTAATAATCACTACTTTAGTGTACGTTTGGAAGAGTTTGTCTACTAGCTAAAAGAGCTTTTTTAATTAAAAATGTTATTTTTAATTTATTTTTTTGTATCGTTTGGTTGTCACTCAGTAAAGCTTCTAAATGATTAAAAAAGTTGTTTTATATCTACTTGGAGAACCCCAAATTTAAAGCTTTTCCAAATAAATCTTTTGGAGTTTTTTTAATAACACTAAAATCTCCAATATAACCTTATAATTTAATATTTGATAGAGTATTTTGGTAATTCTATCATTAAAAAATCTCTTTTTTAATTGACAATCAAACGATCAACGATTTTCATTTCAAAGCTCTACCTCCAAAAGATCTACTGTAAAAAGATCTACTTGAGAAGCTCTTCTAAACATACACGTATAGTTTAGGCTGAAAAGCACTTTACTTTAGTACGGCTCTCTTTAATTTCCTTTTCATTTGAATTCATATCAACTGTTGTGTGTACAAATTCGCTAAACGGACACGTCATCATAAAAGTCAATAATTGCTGAAAGAAGAGATGCCACGTCACTCGTTGACCAAGTCAAAGGGGAAAACATGGATCAGTTAATAGGTCAAGGGTGTAGTCGCCAGAATCAAATATATACTCGCCAAAGTCAGAAATGTAGTCGCCAAAGGATAAAACCCAGAAGCGGGGGTGTTCGCTGCATCAGCCTATTGAGCATGAACCGACCCAGCAGAAGCACAATGGTAAAACCCCCACTCACGGAAAGCCCTCTACACCAAGGAGTCTTAGAATAAAGAGGCAGAAAAGCCTATCCTAATCCGTAACAACATGGGATTCCCAATACAAGTCCAAGAGGAAGTCCTACTACAAACACGCCTAAAATCAAGGGGAAACCCTAAATATCATGTATAAATAGAACTACCTATCCCACGAGGAGGGGGTTCGAAAAACAAAAAGAGAAAAAAAAGCAAGAATTCGAGAGATCTGAGTGTGTAACAAAGCCAAGTAATTCAGTGATATTTTCCTGTCCTCTGGGACGCCGTGGTTTTTTCCCATTCAAGGGTTTTCCACGTAAATCTGTCTTTTGCATGTTTTAATTTTCTTTCTTGTTTGACGTTTGTTTTGATTTAGTTATTGACTCTGTGATAATCCAAAAATCACCGTCAACAATTGGCGCTAGAAGAAGGGGTAATTTGAACAAGAACTTCGAAGAACCTTTGTGACTTAAAAACATGAACAGCGACAAGGATGGCAACTCCAGCGGAGATCAGATTGTTGAAATAACTACGCCAACAGGCGATGGAGCGGCAACGATCGGAGAACAATCTGCGGCAACGCCAGGAGCTAGGGCAACCAACCCAGAAACTCTGCAGCACTTTCAAACTGCGTTGATGAATCTGATCAGTGAGGCTAACAAAATAGGACTCTCACTTCCCATAGGCCCGGAAATCTCCTCTCCCTACGAATTAACCACACCTGGAATCCATCCACCTGGGAGATTACGGTCAGAAGTCCACATTGCCACCCCCGACACTCGAGTGAGGCAGACCCCCGAAGAAACTCCCCAGGACAACCCTGAAGGTTTCGAGGAAAGAAGATATAGAAAGGGAAAAGCTGTGATGAACGACGAATCCCTGGAGATACAAGATCACGGGCGGATACATGGGACAAATTCTAATGACACGCATCAAAGGAGACGGCGGAGACACCGCTCTATCTCATCTGAAGACAGAAGTCCCCGACAAAGAAGAGAATTACCATCCAAAAGGGTACGGCGAAGAAGATCTGAAAGCGCGGATGATCAGATTGTCAGGAATCCGAATGATAAAGATGACTATGGGAGAATGACAATCAAGAGCAGACTCGACCCAGCAGGAGAACCAACTGGCCATCGAGATGTTATCTTACAAGAGTTGTCAAGGAAGGTTTCAGCAATGGCACGGAGGTATGGTCGCAACGTATCTTCAGATGACGAATCAGAGAGTCCATTCGTCGATCACATTGCTCGCACCTAGTTTCCAGATAGGTTCAGAATGCCGACCATTGAATAGTATAAAGAAAATAGGGATCCGAAGGAGCATGTTCGCCGATTCCGTAATATTATGGCCCAGTAATCATCCAATGACGGACTGCTATGTCTCACCTTCCCACAGACATTCGGCGACCTCGCCTCTAGATGGTTTGGAAGACTTCCACCCGGAAGTATAAGCAGTTTCTCAAAACTCAGCAAAGCATTCATAAGACAATTCATGGAGAGCGTGCAGAGAAGGAAGTTACTCGCCCATCTATCGAATCTAAAGCAGGAGCGCAATGAGTCGATCAAGAAGTATCTAGCAAGATTCGGGAAAAAGGTTGCCCAAATTGAGGATGCCAGTGACGTAGCTGTTATCGCCGCTTTCACCAATGGGTTGCAAAGTGGGCGACTATCCTTTGATCTGCGAAGGGATAGGCCAAAAACTTACGAGGAGATGATGGAAATAGCCGGTGATTATGCATTGGCAGAAGAGGAAGAAGTAGCACAAGGGGGTAGCTACGTACATGGCCATAAGCCTGACTCGAAGTCGGAACATAAGGACAACAAGAAGACACAGTCGCGTGATTGCCAGGGAGACGAAAGAGGCCAAAAGGGACATCCAAGGGAAAGCAAAGGAAACGCTCAATCCAGCAGGTTTCAAGGAAGGTACAACCGTTACACCCCCTTAACTGGCGACCAGGAGGAAATACTTTCTGTGGTAGAAGACAAAGAACTCGCCAAATACCCTCGGCAACAATCAGCTAACGCCAGGAGAGATACAACCAAGTACTGCTGATTTCATAAAGATCATGGGCATGAAACTTCAAAGTGTTTCCAGTTACGTGATCATATTGAGAGCTTGATCAGGGACGGGCACCTGAAAGATTTTACGTTGAAAAGCGATAAGCAAGGTGGTCACCAAGATAACCACCAAGGGATCGGACAGGAAAGGAGGAGTCCAAGGAGGAACAGCCCTAACGCCGCTATAAACACCATCTTTGGCGGGCCCCATACTGGGAGAAGCAATCGAGAAAGGATGTCAGAAGTCCGAAAAGTAATGCATGACAGCAGAAATATGGAGATTAATTCTGTGCAGAGGAACCCCAAGAAAGGAAGGGAAGGACATGACCCCATAACATTTACGGCAGAAGACTCCGACGGAATCGATGCAAAGCCTAACGATGCAATTATAGTGGGAGTTCAAATTGCACACAGGGATGTCCTTCGGGTAATGATTGATAACGGAAGTTCAGCAGATATTCTAAGTGCTAGAGTATACGATGAGTTGCGACTGGACAGGAAGGATCTAGAACCTTTCCATGTACCGCTGAAAGGTTTCGGGGGTGCAGAAGTAAGATCTTTAGGAACTGTGAAACTGCCGGTGAGGTTCGGTACGGCGCCATGCAGGCGAACAATCCTATTGGATTTCGTTGTAGTCGACATCCATAATTGGCCATATAATGCTTTGCTTGGCAGACATTTTCTTAACAAAGCCGGAGCTGTCACTTCAACCCACGCCTTGAAGGTAAAATTCCCCACAGAATTTGGAGTCGGGGAACTGAAAGGGTCACAAGAGATGGCTCGTCGCGCTAACATTTCAATCTTTAAAGATAAGGCGGGAATGGAGACCTTAAACATATTCGAAGTGAATAAGGAGGTACGGGAAGAAAATCCGGAAGCATTCGAATTGGACCCAATGGACAAAGCAAGCAGAAAGAAGGAAGAGCCAACTGAGTCCATTATTCTGGATGAAGCAGAATCGAATAATACAGTTATGATTGGAGCCAGGTTGGCTGAACGAGTCAAGAGAGATGTGACAAGCCTGCTGAAAGAGTACAAGGGGATATTCGCTTGGAGCCATGAGGACATGCCGGGAATTGATAGAAGTGTTATTTCACACAACCTGGCTGTGAACAAAAAATGTAAACCGGTGGTGCAAAAAAGGAGAAGCTTTAACCTAGAGAGAAGTGCGGCGATAAAAGATGAGGTATCCAAGTTGCTCGCCACAGGGTCCATCAGGGAAGTTAAGTACCCAGAATGGGTGGCGAATGTAGTTCTAGTGAAGAAGAAGAATAATCAATGGAGGATATGCGTCGATTTCACCGACCTAAACAAGGCCTACCCCAAGGACAGCTTCCCGCTACCAAGAATTGACCAGTTGGTCGATGCAACGGCAGGACATGAGACATTGAGCTTCATAGATGCTTACTCGGGCTATAACCAGATAAAAATGCATGCGCCTGATGAGGAAAAGATGGCATTCACCACAGACCAAGGGTTATACTGTTACACAGTCATGCAGTTCGGCCTGAAAAATGCTGGAGCAACTTACCAGCGTTTAGTCAACAAGATGTTCGCCAGATAAATAGGAAGAAATATGGAGGTTTACGTTGATGATATGCTAACAAAAAGTATCACAGCAGATAAACATATAGATGACCTGAGGGAAACATTTGATGTGTTGGTAAAGTACAGAATGAAGTTGAACCCCGTAAAATACGTGTTCGGCGTACCATCAGGAAGATTTCTCGGGTATCAAGTACATCAAAGAGGAATCGAAGTGAACCTGGAGAAAATCCAAGCATTAGCAGAAATGGTTTCGCCAAGAACTTTGAAGGACGTCCAAAGGCTCACAGGGTGCCTGGCATCGCTGAGCAGGTTCATAGCTAAATCGACAGACCGATGCCTACCATTTTTCAAAGCTCTAAAGAAAGGAAAGGGAGTCGAGTGGAACGAAGATTGTGAAAGAGCTTTCCAGGCCCTGAAAGATTACCTTGGGAAGGCACCGCTACTGTTAAAACCAGAAACAGGAGAGACCCTGTATATGTATTTGTCCGTTTCTAAAGCAGCCACAAGTTTCATGCTGGTAAAACAGGAAGAGGGAATCCAGAAACCAATATACTACACCAGCAAGGCATTGTTACCAGCCGAAACCAGGTACTCACCGGCTGAAAAAATGGCACTCGCTCTAATCACAGCAGCAAGGAAGTTAAGGCCATATTTCTAGGCTCATAAAATCGAAGTATACACCAATTGCCCACTGAAACTAATTCTGCAGAAACCAGAAATATCCGGTCGATTAACGAAGTGGGCGATCGAGTTAAGTGAATTCGATGTAGAGTATCTGCCAAGGACGACAATTAAAGCCCAAGCAGTGGCAGACTTTGTAGCAGAGTTCACCGAGCCAAGTGTAGAAGTGGCAAGAATGATGGTGGAGCAAAATAAGAGAGTATTCAAATGGCAACTTCGCGTTGACGGGTCGTCAAACACGCACGGCAGCGGGGCAAGGGTAGTAGTGTTAACCCCGGAAGGAGATTCAGTCGAATGTGCCTTGCGTTTTGACTTCAAAGCTACTAACAATCAAGCAGAGTATGAGGCACTCATAGCAGGTTTAAAAGTTTGCACAGTCCTAGGAGCAGATGAGGTAGAAATCTTCAGCGACTCTCAAGTTGTTGTCAATCAGGTACTAGATGAATACCAGGCAAGAGATGAAAGCATGATCACCTACCTAGAATTAGCGAGAGAGCTACTGGAAAGATTTAAAGAATACAGAATTATTCATATCCCCAAAGAAGAAAACGAGCAGGCTGATGCCTTAGCCAAGCTAGCATCCGCCACAATCAACATCTGGCCCAAAACTATCTTTATGATCCGCCTATTGCAGCCAAGTATAGTAAAAACAAAGGAAGTTGGGGCAATCTTTGGCAAGAGGGACAGCTGGATCACACCAATCAAAGAGTACCCCGTCAATGATGTACTCCCAAGTGATCCATTAGAAGCAAAACGATTGAAGTACAGAGCTACGAGATATTCAATACTCAATGGAGAACTGTACAAAAGGGGGTACTCAAGAGCACTGCAGAGATGTGTCGGGCCTGAAGAAGCAGAAGGTATCCTGAGAAGCATACATAGTGGGAATTGTGGGAATCACACTTGGGGTGTCAGCCTAGCCCACAAAACATTAAGGCAGGGTTTTTACTGGCCAACACTATTCGCCGATGCCAAAAGAGTGGCAGCGAGATGTGAGGCGTGTCAAAAGATTGCCAATAACATTCGCCAACCACCTGAACTCTTGCAGAGTATTACCTCGCCTTGGCCGTTCGCCATGTGGGGAATTGACTTGATCGGCTCAATGCCAACAGCAACTGGAGGAGCGAAGCACGCTATAGTAGCTGTAGATTATTTTACAAAGTGGGTAGAAGCCGAACCATTGGTACATATAACAGAAGCCAATACTACAAGCTTTGTGAAGAAAAATATCCTGTACAGATTCGGGATACCCAACACCATCATCACTGACAATGGGACCCAATTCGACGGAAACAAATTCAGGGAGCTATGTGACAAGTATGGTATCAACAACTACTACGCCTCCCCAGCACACCCGTAGACAAACGGCCAAACTGAAGCAGTGAACAAGATCATAAAACACAACCTGAAAGCCAAATTGGCAGCAAAAAAGGGAAGCTGGGCAGAGAAATTACCACAGGTACTTTGGGCATATCGAACCACAGAAAGAGGTTCAACAGGTGAGACCCCATATTCCATGGCTTACGGAGCTGAAGCAGTCATCCCCGTAGAGACGTCCTTCTCTTCACCAAGAGTACAACTCTTTCAACCAGAACTCAATGTTGATATGTTAAAATGCGGTCTGGATGAATTAGAAGAGAGAAGAGAACGTGCACAGATAAGAAACACTGCATACCAACAGAGGGTAGTCAGGTATTACAATTCACATGTGCGTGAAAGGAGGTTCGCACTCGGCGACTTGGTGCTGAAAAGGGTGAACCCAGGAACTAGAGACAAGGCTGCAGGATCACTCGCAAACAAATGGGAAGGGTCTTATCAAATCACAGGCATAGCTGGCCACGGGGCATATCGCATCACTCGAGAAGGTTTTGGCGAACTACCTCGACCATGCAATGCGCAGTACCTGAAGATATATTACCCTTGACTTTTTCATTATTTCTAAAGATTTAGTTCAAAGTTTTTTATTCATAGGCAGTTTCCGTTTTAGCATTTTTTCTATGTTACTGTTTTGACAAAAGTTGCAGGAACTATCCAAATAAAGAGTAATTTATTACTGAGAATTCGTTACTTGACTCGCCAGTTACAAAGGGCATTCGCCGTCTTATATCAATACCATTGCGTAAAGACGAGTTTCGTACTCGCAGCAATGAGAATAAGTAGCGACCCAACGAAACTAAAGCAAGCCAAAAGCGACTACGTCGCCATAGCCCAAGCTACAGAAATTGGGGATCGCCACTACAAGGAGAATAAGATCTCCAGAGAAAAACTTGGTGTGGGCGAATACGCCCTGAATAAGCACCAAGTACGCCAGAACTCAGCAATGGCAGCTGAATAAATAAAAGCATGTTAAAAACTTGGTGTATGGTCGGATACGTCCTGACAAACACTGAGTACGCCAAAATCCAGCAATGGCAGCTGAATACAACAAAATATGCTAAAAACTTAGTGAAACACTGAGTACGCCAAAATCCAGCAATGGCAGCTGAATACAACAAAAATGCTACAAAGTGAAACACTGAGCAAAAATTCGGCGAATAGCAGCTGAATACACAAAAATATGCTAAAAACTTGGTGAAATACTGAGTAAGCCGAAAAGTCAGCAAAGGCAGCTGAACAAAGAAAAAGTTTATAACTTTTAATAAATAAAGTCATTTACAATTAAAGAATTAAGAATGAAGATACAAAAAGAGAAACTGAAGATATAAAGATTTACAATCCTTCAGTATGAAAGACACAAAAATTCAACTAGCTGCAGAACGGCCCTCGCTATCTTCCTCATCTTCGATCTCCTCGTCTGAAGGCCAGGTAACTTCCTCATCCCCTTCTGGCATAAAAGGCTCATAATCCCTTCCAGCAACAGGACCCAAGTCAGGCTCAGCGCCAGAACCAGAAAAGCTGCCCTTCTGACCCGAGTAGTAAGTATTGAAGACACGCTTGCTGGGGATTTCTAAATGCATAGGGTGAGGTTCAGTCGTGTTGTAACGACAGTGGGTTTTCCAACGTTTTATCTGCTCTTTAATTGAATCCACTCCGCTGGCCATATGCTGTTGAAAAGATCGGTCGAAACGCCTCAGAGCCTTCTCATTTGAGTGATCCTTCATGGCGAAGAACTTCTTCGACTGCCTCATGCCTTTTTCAAATTCACGCAATAAAAGCGCATCATAGGCAGGGGATCTCTTGAAACGATCAACCGCTTCAACCTCCAGCACAGCCTTGAGATCCTTCAGAATAACTTCATGCGAGGACAACTGGTTGCGCAAGTCCAAAGCCTCACGCTCAGCTTTCTCCTTTGCCTCCTCAGCTAGTCGCTCAGCTTCAAAGCGTGCTGCGAGCGATTCTTGATTAACGAAAAGTTACTCTCACAGCAAACGCATCTCCTCCTCAGCAGCAGCAGCTAATTTCTCTTCAGTAGCCAGTTGGGCTGAGAGATAACCATCTGCGGATTCTCTCAACTGAGCAAGTTGCTGAGTATGGGCTTCCTCAGCAGAGAGTTTCTCAGCTGCCAAAAGAGAGGTTTGTTCTCGCAGGCGTTTCACGTCCTTTGAAAGAAAATTTCCTCGCCTATAATTATCAGCCAACTCGGACAACATCTGAAAAGAAAAAATAGAAGTCAGGATACGTGCAAATAAAAAATACATTGGCAAAGCAAGAAGCCCACCAGAGAGTGGCAGTCGAAGAAAAATTCCATTTTCCTGTTGCAGGACCCTCTCTTCATCTGCTCCCAATCCTCATCAACATAGACATTGTTGTTCATTATGTATGAGCAGATTTCTGCAGCCGTAAAATCTGAAAGGGAGACAGACCCGACTCCCTCACCAGCATTAGTTGGATCAATGGGAGGAGCTTCATGAGCGACACCGGAACCAGACGCAGTAGCCCCAGGCTGTCTCGACGACCCCGGCTTATCAGTTGGCCCTGGTCGATCAGCTGACCCTGGCTGGCCAGCAAAAGAGGTGTCCGGCTTATTCGCGGCTGCCGGAGGAGGAGTTGAACCGGTTAGGGAAATGGTAGGAGCATCAAAATTGTTTACCCCCTCCGGAAGAGAAGGCTCCGTCAAATCTGGTCCCTCAACAGAAGCTCCAGGGATAACCGTTTCAGCGGAGGGAGCCTCGGCGAGCACAGGGTCTTTAGCGACCTCATCATCTGAAGAAACAACATATTGCACGACCCTTGACGCCCGTTTCAGAGGTCGAGCAGCATGGTCAGGCGTACCCTGAGCCGGACGTTTGCCTCTACCGGTTCTGGGGGTCAAATCGCTTGAAGGATCCAAGGGAGTCTCAGGAACATCCGCATCAAAAATGGGGATGTCACTAGCCACACTTGAAACCCCCACCTTCTCCTTTCCCTTACGACTGGAGGCACTCGCGGCGGCAGTCGCAGCAGGAGAAGTCGCAGCAGTACTCGCAGCAGGTGCACTCGCAGCAACCTCCGGGCGAACAGGGGATGTCCCTGACTCGACATGCCCCCCATCAACATCACTAACTTCCTCATCATCTGAGGGATCGCCACCATCCGGGCTAGCAACTCCCTCCTTAGCCAAACCAGCAGCTTGCCTTTTACTGGTAGCCTCAGAATTTTTAACTGCCCGAGCTTGCAGATCGCAAACTGTGTCAAAATCATGTACTGCAGAAACTCACCAAAAGTTAGCAAATGGAGACAGGAAAACTATATTACTAAAAGAAAACAAGTAGAACTTACAGCGAGGAAGTCTGGCGGGTAGGCGCGGAAAAGCCCCTGGGCGATCATTTTATCCTCGTCCAAAAGAAACGAGCGACCCCTTTTATTCAAAGGAAGGACAGCTGCAGTAGCAAGGTGAGACACCTCCTCATCCAACAAAATAGGGGCAGCTTTGGACCAGGCATCAGGAGAGGTAAAATGCCTAGGAACCTTCTTCGCCGCAAGATTTAGGCGACCATTGGCGGACACATCTCTACCCCACTCGCCGCCAACAAAGTACCAGCTGTTCTTCCATCTCTTATTTGAGGTAGGAAAGCCCCAAATAAAACCTTTCTTCTTCTCATCACTGGAAACCTTCACTTGCCCAGGGTTCGCCATACCCTCAGAGATCTAGTTCTCCACGGGCGAAGAGAGAAGAAAGTATGTCCCACTGTTGCCAGCCTACCTTAAAGTGTAAAAATGGCGAATCTCACGAGGCGTGGGGGGTTCATAACCTTTCAACTTCCACATTAAACCCAAACACATGAGGATCCTATAGCTATTTGGGGCAAGTTGAGCAGGTGCAATTTGAACCTCCGCGAGGAACCTGGCAATAAAAGGTTGAAGAGGAAGGGTAATCCCGCAGCTAAGCATGGCACCATAAATGGCGACCGCATTCTCAGGAGGATTCCACGCTGCTCGGCTACCAGGCAACATCAAAGTCACTGAGTCTGGAATCCCAAAGCGACTCTTATACTTACGGAGCTCACCCTCACCAACCACATTAACTTCAGTATCAAAGGAACAGGGGCGATCAAATGAAAAGTTCAGCCTGTTCCGTTGATGGTCCTCAACGTTAGAATCAACAGTCGTTTGCGCATCCAAAAGGGACCCCCGAGGAATCCTAGAAGCGCGTCGTTTGCTTCCACTTGGTCTAGAAGATCTCGGCATTTCTGGAGACTCACTATTGGAAGACGAAGAAGGATAAACATTAGGAAAAAAGTCATCATCTGAAGGCGGAATATAAACAGAAATGGGGACCGGAGAATCCGGGTGGAAATTACGAATCAAAGATTCGATTTTGTCTGCAGTACCCTTATCACCAAGTTCTAAGGCTTGCATCATCTGATTAAAAAGAGAAGAAAGTAAGGAAGGATCCATGGGAACTCACCAGAAAACCCTAGGTTTGGAGGATGAGCAAGAGGTTTGGGGGCGTCGAGAAATAAGCACGATCAATTTTCGAAGCAAGCCGTCCGACAGCAAAGTAGAATAGAAGGAATTCGTGGCAGAGATTTCTAAGGAAGACGAAGAAGCTCTGTTTTGAGAGAAGAACAAAGGAGAAAATAGAAAATTAAATGAAAAGAGCAAAGTGAGGAAGAAGGAACGATCGGGCCTTAAAAAGAGGGAATTTTGAAATTCAAAAAGAAAATCAAATAAAAGATATGCAATTAATGTGAGTGACAGCCACAGTAACTAGCCACAATAGTCACCACCAGGTAATGGACATGTGGCGTCTCGGGGATCACCAAGCAGTCAGAATATCCCCTCACCTGTCAAGTAAGTGGAAGCGCTAGAAGTTGTGTGGCTGAAATTAAAAACTTGCACCGGAAGAATCAACACAATGCACGGTGAAAAGAAGAGAGAGAGTTAATTACAAAAATGCGTCGAAATTCTGAAGGCATAGATATAAATACTACTCGCAGAGGCAAACGAAGTAAAGCCATTCGCCCGGCTCGGAGTATTTATGGGGGTATTGTTGTGTGTACAAATTCGCCAAACGGACACGTCATCATAAAAGTCAATAATTGCTGAAAGAAGGGATGCCACGTCACTCGTTGACCAAGTCAAAGGGGAAAACATGGATCAGTTAATAGGTCAAGGGTGTAGTCACCAGAATCAAATATATACTCGCCAAAGTCAGAAATGTAGTCGCCAAAGGATAAAACCCAGAAGCGGGGGTGTTCGCTGCATCAGCCTATTGAGCATGAACCGACCCAGCAGAAGCACAATGGTAAAACCCCCACTCACGGAAAGCCCTCTACACCAAGGAGTCTTAGAATAAAGAGGCAGGAAAGCCTATCCTAATCCGTAACAACATGGGATTCCCAATACAAGTCCAAGAGGAAGTCCTACTACAAACACGCCTAAAATCAAGGGGAAACCCTAAATATCATGTATAAATAGAACCACCTATCCCACGAAGAGGGGGTTCGAAAAACAAAAAGAGAAAAAAAAGCAAGAATTCGAGAGATCTGAGTGTGTAACAAAGCCAAGTAATTCAGTGATATTTTCCTGTCCTTTGGGACGCCGTGGTTTTTTCCCATTCAAGGGTTTTCCACGTAAATCTGTCTTTTGCATGTTTTAATTTTCTTTCTTGTTTGACGTTTGTTTTGATTTAGTTATTGACTCTATGATAATCCAAAAATCACCGTCAACATCAACTGTACATTATAAATGTTTTACATTTTCAAAATAGCTGACATTTTGAAACCCTTTTATTCTCAACTTCTTGTTGTTTCTTCCTTGGCTGTATAATTGCCAATTTATTAGACTTGAAACTTGTGCTTATCTATTTGAAATTTCAATTGAGTGATTGAATCATGTTGATCTTTAATTGATCATAGTTGGAAAATGATTTTTTTTTTTTTTTTTCGCATCAATATTGCTTTTACTTCTCAGCAAATTTCTCTTGATTGTTGAACTGCTTCAAAAGGCAGGAATTACACCTGTAATGGCATTACAGTGACTGTCTTTATTAATTATTAAAACTCCGTTTTTGCAGCAATTGATTCGAATCAAAATATTAGCTGAGGCCATAGGTATGGTTTTATCAACTGCAAGAGAAATTCAGTGCAGGATGCTTTTAATTTGTTAGTAGCACTTGATTTGAACTTGTGCCGTTTGTTTTACATGACTTATGTTTCTCTGAATCTCTGCCTTGTTCTTAAAAATTAGTGCAACGAAACTGTGTCAACTGTCAAGGCTAATGATCTTTCATTGTAAATTCCGTTACTTCTTAAGCAGCCCAATTATACTCCTGGTAAGTCTCTCTCTCTCTCTCTATCATCGCTATATGATGAAGCTTATGGAAAACGCTTTTGTTTTTCTCTTCTGAATAGTAATTTGATGAAGATCTGATGAGGGTATGGAAGTTGAGGAAGAGGAAGATGATTTGGAGCGAGAGTGAAAAAGTCTGGAAAGTCTGATGGGAAAGGGCAAGACAATTTTAGGGTCTAGCTATTTATATTTATCACTAAAAAGTATAGAAAATCCATTTTGTCATGAAATTCTACAAATCTTGATTTCAATCCAATACCACTATACAATTTGTTGACTCTTGAAAGTCTAGATCCAATACCATAAAATATTATGGACTTTTTAAAAAAATCTTAAAAGTCCTAATCGAATACTACCAGACTTATCTAACTTATTAAAACGTCTCAATCCAATACCACCAGACTTTTACTTCCAAAAATTGTCTAATAAAATTGTCAAATCAAGATATCAAAGTCAATAGTTTTTACTTTTAAATATAAATCTAACCAAAGTAGGTCAATTTTGACACAATGAATGGACATCACATTTAAAAATGTAAACCTATTAGTGGACCATCACAATTCAAATCAAGATATCAAAGTCAATAGTTTTTACTTTTAAATGTAAACCTAACCAAAGTATGTCAATTTTGACACAATGATTGAACATTTCTCTAAACTTATCTACACTACATTAAAATTAAAAGAAAATATAGATGAATTCAAATTATTTGTTGAAGATCTTAATATTGTTTGATGAGGACTGTAATGAGAAAATATGCATAGAGAGAACTTTTTTAAATGCTAATATAGCCCTATGAAAACCTATCGATTTTCAGATTTGATAAAATTATAGACAGATTGGATTGGATTTAAACAATATCTAAAAGAAATTATGGCTTTATTGAATCTAGCTGGATTAATTAAACTCGTTCAAATTATATGGGTTTTTTTTTTTTTTTCCTAATAATAATACTACATAATTAAAATAAATAAATAAATCAAAAAATCAATATAAATGATGTCTCTTAGCCATCTAAAATACTTTTCTAGTTTTCTACCATGAAGATTGGAATATATTCAATATTCAATAGTCGTATAGGTTCTCTTATGCATTTTTTGTTTTTATCAAATTATCAAACACCTTCAAATATAACTTAATACACTATCCAGAGGATAACTCTCATACAAAAAATCAAATTCCCACACCCAACCCCAACGCCCCCTCCACAACTGTAATATATATTTTTTGTAATTTTTTTTTCCAGTTTAGGTATTTATGAGTTTTATGATTTTTTACCGAAAAGATGAATTTTATGATTTAATTAATGATTTATGTTAGTGAATGACAATCTTATTTTATTTTTTATTTTTATATAAATATTACAAATTTAGGGTTGCACATCCCCCCCATTTGGGGAAAATGGGGATGGGGAATTTTGGGGGGAGGTACCTCCATCCCCAACCCCAGTTCCTCATTTTTTCCTGTTTTTCCTCGTTTCCCTGTTTTCTCATTTCCCGATTTGACTAAAAATTACAAATTAAAAAAAAATAATAAAAAAATTCCATTACAAAATAGGGTTAAAAAATTAAATAGCACTATTTGAGGCTCTTTTTTGGGAACAGGCACCAACTTACTAACTTAAGTTTAAAAGGCACCATTTATGGTGAACGGACAAAATTGCCCCCCACAGTAACCTTCTTCACCAAAAGGCTCGAAAAAGGTTCGAAAAAAGTTCGGAAAAGGCTCGAAATGATTTCGTGCCTTTTTGAAATATTTTCGTGCCTTTTTACACTGTCATCGTGCCTTTTGAAGTTGTTATCGAGCCTTTTGGAAAAGTTATCGAGCCTTTTAGAAAGGTTATCGAGCCTTTTTGGAAAATTCTCGATAACTTTTCCAAAAGGCTCGATAACCTTTCTAAAAGGCTCGATAACTTTTCCAAAAGGCTCGATAACAACTTCAAAAGGCACGATGACAGTGTAAAAAGGCACGAAAATATTTCAAAAAGGCACGAAATCATTTCGAGCCTTTTAGAAAGGTTATCGAGCCTTTTGGAAAAGTTATCGAGCCTTTTAGAAAGGTTATCGAGCCTTTTGGAAAAGTTATCGAGCCTTTTAGAAAGGTTATCGAGCCTTTTTGGAAAAGGCTCGATAACCTTTCTAAAAGGCTCGATAACTTTTCCAAAAGGCTCGATAACAACTTCAAAAGGCACGATGACAGTGTAAAAAGGCACGAAAATATTTCAAAAAGGCACGAAATCATTTCGAGCCTTTTAGAAAGGTTATCGAGCCTTTTGGAAAAGTTATCGAGCCTTTTAGAAAGGTTATCGAGCCTTTTTGGAAAAGGCTCGATAACCTTTCTAAAAGGCTCGATAACCTTTCCAAAAGGCTCGATAACCTTTCCAAAAGGCTCGATAACCTTTCCAAAAGGCTCGATAACTTTTCCAAAAGGCTCGATTAAAAAATTAAAAAATATTTCGAGCCTTTTTGAACAAAGTTTCCAGCCTTTTTGTACAGTAATCGTGCCTTTTTATACATGAAAATGCACGATTGGTGTATGAAAATGCACGATGGTACAGTAATCGTGCCTTTTCATTAAGTGTTCGAGCCTTTTCATACACTAATGAAAAGGCACGATTGGTGTATGAAAAGGCTCGAACACTTCATTTCGAGCCTTTTCAATGGAAGATTCAAAACCAAAAAAAATCTCTGGGGGCGTTGCCCCCACACCCCCACGAGCTGACCGGGCAACTCGACCACCGCGAGCTCAGCGGGGAGCTCGACCCCCGAATGCGTTTGTGTAGAGCCACAAAACTAATTATCCATTGGAGGTCTGTTTTAAATCTCAGAAAACTTCAAAGTAAGAAAAGAATGTGTAAAGTAAGGGTATTTTTGTCTGTTCACCATAATAGGTGCCTTTTAAACTTAACTTATTAAAGCAGTGACATTGTCACCAAATCAGTTTAAAAAGGTGACATTTCTCACCAATTCCACTTACAAAATATAGTATTTCAATAATCCGTTAGTGTAAATGAGGTTTATATAGTTAGGTTTTCAAATAATATATATATAATTATATTTATAATGTTTTGGAGGAAATGGGGATGAGGGGGGGTCTCCCCATCCCCATCCCCATCCCCATCCCCATCCCCATTTCCATTTCCATTTCAATTTTCATCCCCATCCCAACCCATTTCCCCCCCAAAAAAATTCCCTAAATAGGGATGGGGATCCGAAGGAAAATGTACAACCCTAATTACAATAATAGATGTCTTGTTCTAAGTTAATTACGAATTAACTAATTTTTCCTTGTTGATTACGAATAAGTAAGTTATTGCCTTACCGTGTAATTTAGGTAATTAAACAAATATGTTATGATTTAATGCCTTCATCACTTTTTTCTTGTTTTTCTCTTAATAAACCCTTTCTCGTTTTTGTTTGATTAATTGTTCTTTGTGGTTTTTTTTTTTTTTTTTTTTTTTTTTGGTATGGTTCAATTTTTTTGAATAATTATTTCCATTGTTTTCTCTTTGCGGTTTATTTCATTTCATTTCATGTGCTTTCTTGCCCGGTCCGTCAATTCCAATCATATGTTTTATATATAAAAGTGATGCTTTAATAATGAAATATTTACTATAGCAAATTAATTGTTTTTCGCAAGTTTTATAATTTTATTATAATTTTAATTATCAATAAAGGTTTATAATTTAATCGTTTAAGAGTTTCACAGAAAATTTTTAATTTTACTGTTGTTATATTGAATGAGAATGTTTTTTTTTTTTTTTTTAATTTTATTGGGTTACAATGGCTGCAAAAATATATGAAACCCAGTTGATCGATTTTTTTATCAAATTTGATAGAATTATAATCAAGATTGAATTCTATCTAAATAATATTCAAAAGAAAGAAATAATTTGATAGAATTATAATCAAGATTGAATTCCATCTAAATAATATTCAAAGAAAGAAATTATGTTGTAATGAATCTAAATTAATTAAAGTCATTGCTCAATTTAGTTGGATTGTGTGTGTGTGTTGTAATGAATCTAAATTAATTAAAGTCATTGCTCAATTTAGTTGGATTTTGTGTTTAGTTGGATTGTGTGTGTGTTAAAGTCAAAGTCATTGCTCAATTTAGTTGGATTTTGTGTTTAGTTGGATTGTGTGTGTGTTAAAGTCAAAGTCATTGCTCAATTTAGTTGGATTTTGTGTGTGTGTTAATTAAAGTCATTGCGTGTATGTAATCTAAATTAATTAAAGTCATTGCTCAATTTAGTTGGATTGTGTGTGTGTGTGTGTGTGTGGGGCTCAATTTAGTTGGATTGTGTGTGTGTGTATGTGTGTGTGTGAGAGCATGAGCATCGTGGTAAAAAAGGCCTAGGAAAAAGAGAGTGAGAGAGAGAGAGAAAAAGAGAGAGCATGAACATTATGGTAAAAAAGGCCTAGGAAAAAGAGAGAGCATGAACATTGTGGTAAAAATGGCTCCTAGGCCCAACGGCTTAAAAGCCCAAACTAATCAGGTATGGATCTAGAAACAGCCTATAGAACACGGGTTGACCCACCTGCTAGCATCCATTTACTTTGACTTGGTCGCTAGTTTTGAACTGGTGGGCAGTTGGAGAAGTTAATGCAATCGGATTTGAATAAGTCCACGATTCCGTATCCCAGAAAATCCGGCCAAGATTTATGGGATCAAATACTCCACAAAGTCATGAACCAACAGTCCCAACACCTATAAATATAAACATCTTTTGACAAGAAATGGCTCTATACTCTCTAAAATCCATAACAAAGCTTTGGCGTGTTGAAACTCTGACAAGTTAAGAACTCCGATCGTCGGAAGTTGTTTGTTCTTCCAATCACGATCAATCATCATCTAGACGCTCAGCCTAAGCTCACCTAAGGCAAAGATCGTATATCCCCTCTTAAATTCTCTCGTTTTCTATCATTTTGTGTTTTTCTATCTTTTTACAGGTTTTGCAGCATTCGACACGACATATTCGACAGGTCAGAACCAAATTGCTTGGGCTTGATTCGAACCCGATCCGACCCATCTCAATTGTAGATCGACCACTTATAGTTTGGAGCCCACCATGGGGCCTATTGCAATTTCGTAACGAACTAGTTTAATCAAGCAAGCGGCCTTTTCACAATGTCAAGAGATAGAAATACCCCAACTGTCGATGAACAAATCGCCATGTTAACTGCCTAGATGGCCGCGAACGCTGAAAAACTACAGGTGCTGGAAGTAGAAAATGTTGTAGTTCGAACTCGTAACGTAGAATTACGGGGCATCATCGATGGAGCACCCAACAACGTGGCACTTGAGCTACCGATCCCAACATTTGACAATGAGTAGATTGTCGACAGAACAGCCCCAGTCGCACCCGCAGATCTACAAAGGCCAGAGTTGGCTCCTGACGCTGGACCGAATCAAAGCGCGACCTAAATGGTTCGCGTAAAGCACGACCTAAATAACTTGCCTATTCGACCCGAAGTGTTGCATGAGCAAAACCCAATCATTGATCTGATACCAGATAATGCTTTTAAGACGCCCGTATCACTACAGTCGACTCCAGATTTGGTAAAATCTAATTCCGGGTTACATTTGTTTGCTGACCCTGAAATTTCTCGTAAATTTACAGAAATAGAGGCCCTAATCTAAAGGATCCCCGAAGTCCCCGCGCTAATTAAGAAAAGCACAGCAAACAACTTCGTAGATTCACCTTTCGTTGACGCGATAGCCCTTGTCGAGATGCCCAGGAAGTTCAAATTCCCTAACATGAAGCAGTTTGAGGGTGCAACAGACCCGAACGATCATATAGCGCAGTACAAACAACGCATGTTCACCGCAGCAATTCCACGCGACCTTAGAGAAGCATGCATGTGCAAAGCGTTCGGTTCCAGCCTCGGCGGGCCTGCTCTACAGTGGTACACTAACCTCCCTAACAATTCAATTACTTATTTTACGTAGCTTACAGATACGTTCGTGGAACAATTCGCAAGTAGTCACAATCTTGAGAAGTAGTCGAACGAACTTTATACCATCATTTAGAGGCGTGGTGAAAACCTTAGGGTGTATGTAGGACGTTTCAACAAGGAAAAAGTTTAAATCCCACACTGCAACCGGGCTACAGCGACATTTGCTTTCAAGAAGGGACTCAGGTTCGACTCTGATCTCTACAAAGAGCTCACAAAATACCATTGCAGGACTATGAAGGGCGTGTTAGCAAAAGCATGGGCCCATATTAAATGGGAAGAAGATGAAGCTAACTATGTCGAGAAAGCCAACAACTACACAAATAGCAGGCGAAATGACCGCATCGATAGGAGGACAAGCGATAGGAGGATCAAGCCGTATCCAACCAAAGACCGACGCAACGAATAACCCCGTTACAATGGAACAAGCAACAGACGGTCGTACGGACAAAATCTACAAAGAGCAGGTCGATCACAAATTCAAGTCCCTGAATGCAACCTCAACATCGAACCTGTCGACCTCGTAGTAGTGATGAGAGCAATGGGGAAAACTATCAAATGGCCACGACAAATGAACTCTCCCCTAGAACATCGAGACTCCAAATTTCGATGCAAGTTCCATGGAGATCACGGCCACTGAATAGAAGATTATTCTCCACCCCCCCCCCCCCCCCCCCCCCCCCTATATTCTCTCGTTTTCTATCGTTTTGTGTTTTTCTATCTTTTTGCAGGGTCAAAACCAAATTGTTTGGGCCTAATTCGAACCCGATCCGACCCATCTCAATTGTAGATTGACCACCTACAAACATGAGTAAATTAAAATGTGGGATCAAAACTTATAATTATACCCCAAAAAAAAAAAAAAAAACCATGTAAAGTCCAATGTAGGCATAAAATGATTGATCAAATCAAACAAATTGTGAACCAGAAATGCTATATGCTATATAGTGTCAAATGTAGGTGTTACACACTCATTTAAGCCTTTCAATATTATAATTAATTACATATCCTCCCCTGAATTTTAAGTTAAGAACAAATTATTTATCCTATTGTTTTTTTTTTTTTTTTTGAAAAGATTTATCGTATTGTTTTTGTTAGTTTTTATGTTAATTTTTTTTTTATTGTATAGTATTAGTGTTAGGAAAAAAAAAATCAATGGTATACAACTTTAAAAAAAAAAAAGTTCAAAAATCAAAGTGTTATGTCCTTATCTTACTGTACAATTTTTGTTACCAATTTACCTATCTATCTTGTCGTCGTTTTTTTTTTTTTTTTTTTGATATTACAACAACTGTCGGGACCAACGAGATTAGACTCCAAAGCACGGCACAGAACACTGCTCTCACTATCGGGGAGAGAGCACCCACACTCAAGGTAGGACAAATAATGTATATATATACATACCAAGGCCAATGTTTGAACCTTGATGGTGGAGCACCCTTTGGGAGACTCCAACCACCAAGGCAATGGGTCGTTGTTTCTTGTACATATGGGTCCAACACTCTTATCCATCCTAACATTGTTTCTTGTATCATCATCCATTGAAATAAGTTTCATTGAATTCTTTAATGGAATTAAAAATCATTCTTTTATGTAAACAAGAATATTCATTTTTTTTTTTATAAAATCACAAGTGTGGGGAGATCGAGATCCCTCCTTTTATATTAAGACTTAATTTTTAGACCATGCTTATCAAATTTAATCTATCAAGATTTATAATGAGACATGTTTTACTATTCATCTTATTGTCCTATGATTTATAGTTAAACAATTTTTACCACCATCCATACTCCACCCCACGATGTCTATCTATATAAAAATCTTAATAATGGAGGCGTCATGGGTGGATGATACGATAAACAGCGACAAGATATAAATTAGAAGAAAATCTTATACGGAATAGTCTCACCATCGTTCAATCAAGTTTTTCAATTTTATATTAATATTCTAGATTTTGTTTTTATACTTTAAAAATTGAACAACTTAGCACACAAGTTTTTCTCATATACTTAAATTGACAAACAAAATTAGACGTGGCCCATAATCATCATTATTGTCAATTTAATCCAAACTCAACAAGATAATATATTTTTAATCAATTTATGTGTACCGTTTATTAGTTAATGAAAGGACAACTGTCAGCAATCATATAGTTACCCGCGTGCCGTGTGTCAACCGAAATTTCAAGAATCTACCATTTAGATATTATTTAGATTACCAACAAGGTGACAAGTCAAAAGCTTTTGTCTTCTACCTGCCTGTCATCATCAACTATGATCTGTCTCTCGAGAACCCTCTATACTCTATAGTAAACTTTGCTGCCTGCGATTATTTTCTAGATCACAAATTCAAAGAGTTCTATTTTGGATTTGGATCAAAGAAAGAAAAAAAAAGTGTTAGTGATTGGGAAGAAGAGCATCTGGGAAATGAGGAGTGACTATGAAAAAAGTTATTCGATTAGCTCAGACATGGAAGAGCTTGTTTTGGCTGCCAAGAAACTAGCCAATCATGCCATCAAGCTTGGTAGTTTGGGTTTTGGAACCTCTTTTCTTGAATGGGTTGCTTCTTTTGCTGCAATGTATGTTTCTCGATCTATATCTCTTAATAGAACTGATCAGGTGTGGGATCCTGTGCGAAAAAACGTGTGGGATTCATGCAACTGATAATTTTTCTTCGAATCTCATACTATCCATGTTCTTAGATGTGATTTTAGTTTGATATTGATTTGAAGAATCTTGTTGAGTTGTTTCAATATAAATGCTTAGTAGAACTGTCAACTGTTTCTTGATTATATCATTGAAACTGTAGAGTAAGCAATTTGATAAAAAAAATTTCAATCTGATGATTGGTTTTTTTGATTTTGATACTGTTGTGAGATTATTGAATTTTTGTATATTGTTCTTCATAGATCAGCTAAGGAGGGGTTTTGCTTTCCTGCTTAAATTGTATATGTATATGAATATATTGAAACTCTGATGCGAAAAGCTATACGAAGAGATTCGAATTCATCGAGCGCAATAGTCCTTTAAAGTTGTGAACTTGATCTTGTTAGAAAATTGTTGTTTAGATTATAAATTTGCACCCAATATAAGCTTGTTGTCTGCATTTTCTAAGCCTACTCTGCTAAGAAATATTTACCTTGTATGATGTTCGTAATTCGTAATAAGACTATGCTTTGAGTACACCTTAATGTAGGCAATGGTATAAAGTTGCTTGTAGTCTGGGCTACAAGTTGCGATCAACGAATAATGTCAGATTGTATCCTGGATTGATTCATTTTCGTATAATGTTTTAACTATTCGTGATGTACATTTGCAGTTATTTGTTGATCTTGGACCGAACAAATTGGAAAACCAACATTCTTACCTCGTTATTGATCCCTTACATTTTCTTTAGTCTTCCTTCGCTGATTTTCAACATATTCAGGTGATCTTCAATTTTATAGATAGCAACTATATTTCCTATCGTTGGATTATCTTCTTGTGCTAATGACCTGTTTTGTTACGCAGGGGAGAGATTGGAAAATGGATTGCTTTTATTGCTGTTGTGGTGCGCCTTTTCTTCTCAAAACGTTTCCCAGGTAAAATATCGGTATTTTAGTTATTGTTTTACTTGATTGTGTTTGAACTTTTATTTGTTGAAAATATGCATTCCTTTCAAGTTTACCAATTGACTTGGCAGCTATTGAAGATTGGGCGGAATTGCCGGCTGCTTTGATTCTTCTAGTAGTGGTGGCTCCTAGTTTATTTGCAACCACTATAAGGAACAACTGGATTGGTGTGGCGATATGTCTGGTCATCGCTTGTTATTTACTGCAAGAACACATCCGGGCATCAGGTGGTTTTCGAAATTCCTTCATGAAAGCTAATGGCTTATCAAACACAATCGGCATAGTCATTCTGTTTGTCTATCCTGCCTGGGCACTGTTGGTTGACATACTATAAGCACTCTCTCAGCAGCTTATGGGTTTATGAATTGTCTTCTTTGTATGTTTATTTTGTTATGACCTTCAAATTCATTGCCGTTGTGTTTACCGTTGATCGGTTGCTTTACCCAATCATGCTTATTTTACTTCTTTGATGACTTGGTCTGCCATATCTTCCGGATTGTCCTCTTGCTTTACCCAATCATGCTTATTTTACTTCTTTGATGACTTGGTCTGCCATATCTTCCGGATTGTCCTCTATCTTTGCTGATATGTCATGCTATCAAAAAATCCCCATAACAACTGTTTTTTTTATTTATTTATTTTTTTTAATATTACAATAATAGATATTTTGTTCTAAGTTAATTACGAATTAACTAGTATTGTCGACAATTGGCAGATAATACTTACCATATCGATTCCAGATTCGTTGAAACTGGTACTGCGACTCTCCTCAAGGACCGTCGATCGGAGGACCTTTCGCAAAAAAGAAGGTATCCTTCCAATGACGGTCATTTGTCGTGGTATCAGTAATAAGTTCATTCTTTTTGTCTCTGGGTACCGGCATATAATGACCTTGGTCGCCAACATGTTCCTTAAAGTAATAATTATGAAAGAGACACCCTAACCCAAACTGCACATTACGTCTCTCACAGAGGACCCCCAAACTCAATAATATTATCCAAGTATTTGGCATCAGCTGGCCAGGAGCAAGGTCGTAGTATACCAACATTCGTCGAACTAGTGGGGAATTGGAAATCTAAACCCTAGACGAAGGGTATACTCATAAAAACACGTCCACCCAAGTATGTCCCAGTTGGCCCGTTCATGTTCCTCCGGCGCACGTAGTTCAAAATTATCGGTGATACCATAAATCAGCCGAAAACTACGCAAGTTTTCTTTCGTAACTAAGCTAGTTGGACTCTTATTTAGAATACCTAGAGGACGACCAGAAATCGATGCCTCAGCGACCTCTACATATTCCGGGTTTTCGACCATCGACGCCATTGCGCGTACAGCGCCTTGTTCTAACATACCCCTCGTATTTACACTAACATTCGACGGATCCTCAACTGTTACCAGTCGACTGACATCTTGAGGTCCGTTGTCGACTCCTCCGTCATCCCCACCTTTCGTATCATTGGAAGTCCAACTGTAAAGCGGGTCTGAGACTGTATCATCGCCTGACATGATATCTCAAAGAGCTGACAAATGCAAAAAATGCACAAGTCAGACAAAAACTAAACACTACAATCACAACCTAGGGATTCTGGATCAAAACCTGGGGTTTTGTATAAAAAGTCCTGAAGTTCAACCTAGCCGTCAAAATCTTTGCCTACCCATGGTCGAGCAGTCCCTCGAATCTAAACGACTACTCTCAGCACAACGACATACAGGTAGACCATAAACAACATATATGAGCAAAATCAACATGGCAATGAATCAAAAACGTCAAAAACGATCAAGAAAACGTTGAAGGATATCAAAGATATTGAAGAACACGCATTTCTCAGGTAATATCAAAAACTTCTACTTTATTTCCTATAGATTTGTAAAAGTAAATTTAATGCGAAAAATATATGAAGAAATAGATAAGCAACTCTTTACTAACCTTGAAGATTTGAGAAGAAAACACTAAAAAAATCCGTGAAGAAATCCGCTGAAATAGCAAGATCAGCACTTCACATGCAAAAGAGCAGTTTACCAGCAGAGGAAAACAAAAAGAAAGTGTTTGAAGTCATGCAACAGTAATGCTGGCAAGTGAAACGGTTTACTTATAAACCAATCCTTCAACCCTAGTTGCCACGTGTTGATACCCCTTCAGTTGCCAACTAACCATGGTAATCGTTGATTTGAATTCGAAATTTTTATCTCGAAAATATCGCTCAAATTTAATGCATCTAACGTCAACCTAGAACATTGAAACGCTTCAATCCCATCGATGTGACCCCCAAGCTTCGCTCGATTTGACTTACATACATCACTTAGGCGCACTCGTCGAGCGACGAATCATCTTCAGAATTCAACTTCCTCCATTCGACAATCAAATAATATCCACAAAGTAGTGATTCGACTCGACAAAGGATGAGGTCGACGACACTAGTGGTCGACTCAGCAAAAATCACTCTCTAACTCAGCGAACCCTTCTTTAGAGAGTGGGGACAAACTGTGGTAGCCAAAAATGGCCCATAGGCCCAATGTGATAAAGCCCAGACCTTGTAATGACTGGATTCTACCCAAGCCTATCGTGTTGGATCGACCCAACACAAATATCAGCAACATCATAACTTGGTCTTGGAGGGACCAAGTCAAAAGATCAGTTACTTAGGTGGATCATCTGAAGAGAGGATCTCTCCAAAAATCTCGCCCATGATCAAGCCATGATCAAGGAGCCATTGGAGTTACATCTTCCATTATAAATAGAGTGGCTCTTTCAAAGCTCTCGGAAATCTCTCATACCAAAAGCTTACAAAAGCGTACTGAAACTCTGCTCATAAGCATTCCAGCAACCGGAATTTGGCCGGAGTCACTATCACGATCATCACGAGATCTTGCTCAGCCCAAGCACACCTAAGGCTAAGAATCTAACCACATCTCCCTATTTTTTATGTATTTCGTTTCTGTTTCCATTCTTTTGCAGGATCAATGAAAGGAGACGACTATTCCCAGTCGACAGGCTTATCACGTTTGCTAGTTCTCAGAGGAGTCGACATCACTCATCCAACGGTTCAACTAAGTTGTCTTGGGCCCAATATAACTCGACCCAATTAACGTACCATGTAGTTCGACCACCTACATTGATTACGAATAAGTAAGTTATTGCCTTACCGTGTAATTTAGGTAATTACACAAATATGTTATTATTTAATGCCTTCATCACTTTTTTCTTGTTTTGTCTTCGTGACAAAAACCCTTTCTCGTTTTTGTTTGATTGCTTGTTCTTTGCAGGTTTTTTTTGGGGTATGGTGCAATATTTTTGAATAATTATTTCCATTGTTTACTCTTTGCGGTTTATTTCATTTCATTTCAGGTGCTTTCTTGCCCGGTCCGTCTTTAGTTTATTTTATTTTTTTTTCCTTCACCATAAATTCCAATCATATGTTTTATATATAAAAGTATATATGAAAGAAACTATGTTGTAATGAATCTAAATTAATTAAAGTCATCGCTCAATTTAGTTGGATTGGATTGAATTAGTTTTTTTTTTTGGACAAAGTTTATTTTTAACCATTTAAAACATCGAGTAATCGTTTATAACATACTTTCAAATTTTAATTGTTTACAACCTAGTTTTTGCGCTATTACCATAATGCCCCTATATAAAAGCCCCCATCTAAAAAAAAACCTTCTCTCCACTCTTCTTCTCTTCCACGACCTCCCTTCTTCTCCTCTTTCCTTCTTTCTCTTCTTCCATTTCAAAAAAACTTTGATTCCAACTTTTACAAAATCAATTGGAAGGGAAGTTTGATTCCAACTTTTACAAAACTTTGATTCCGACTCTTCCGATTTGAGGGAGATTGCTTAGGGAAGATTTTTGAGAAAATCAATTGGAGCTCTTGAAGTGGTTAATGTGTGTAAAATATTTAAGCTTTTGCATTATTTTTTATAATTATAGTTTATATAAACATGGGTTTTGTGTTATTATAAAAATTTGGGTTGGATTTGACAAGATTCATGAATTTTTCATGAAATCGGAAATTTCCAGAAGGTTTCACAAAATTTTGGAAAATTTCAGAAGTTTTCATGAAATTTTGAAAATTTTCAGAAGTTTTCATGAAATTTTGAAAAAAACCCAAAGGTTTCACGAAATTTTGGTATCGTGAAACCTTTGGGTTTTTCTAAAATTTCGTAAAACCTTCTGAAATTTTCTAAAATTTCATGAAACCCTCTGGAAATTTTCGATTTCGTGAAAAATTCATAGATCTTGCCAACTCCAACCCAAAATTTTACAATAACACAACCAGAACTAAGTTTACTTGATGATCTCAGTTTCCAGGATAAAATATTTTATAAAAGTCGGAATCAAAGCTTTGTTGAATTTGAAAATGGAAGAAGAAGAGAAAGAAGGAAAGAGGAGAAGAACATGTCTCGTGGAAGAGAAGATGAATAAAGGAAAAAAAAAATTAAAAATTTAAAAAAATTATGTCAGTGGGGGTATTTGTGTAATTTTGGCTAAGGATTGAAAGAATTTATTACAAAATGGTTATAAACAATTAAATTATGAAACAAGGCTAAAAACGATTTCCCAATAATTTATTTGGCTAAATAGCAATTTTCACTTTTGTTCTTATTTATTCAAGAACTATTACAACAAAACTGCCGGAACCTGTCGAGATTAAACAATACATATACTGCCCGGATATTTACTCTCATAACGGAAGATAACTATTCCCCACAACTCAGGAAGAAAATTACCCACACATGTTTTTAAAATGCATATAGTGGGATTTGAACCCATTACCACTTATGTTGAAGGGAGGTGTAACTGGATTGCATCTACTTCGGTTACAATTTACAAAAAAATATATATAAAAGAGAGAGAGCATGAACATGATTAAATTAAAATGTGGGATCAAAACTTATAATTATACACAGAAAAAAGAAACTTGTAAAGGCCAATGTAAGCATAAAATGATTGATCAAATCAATCAAATTATGAACCAGAAATGCTATATGGGCTTATTTAAATTTTCTTACTGGGCCTGTGGAATGGACATGGCTAGGGCCTATATAGTGTCAAATGTAAGTGTTACACACTCATGTAAGCCTTTCAATATTATAATTAATTACATATCCTCCCCTGAATTTTAAGTTAAGAACAAATTATTTATCCTATTGTTATTTATTTTATTTTTTTGAAAAGATTTATCGTGTTGTTTTGGTTAGTTTTTATGTTAATTTTTTTTTTTCTTGTATAGTATTAGTGTTAGAAAAAAATAAAAATAAATAATGGTATACAACTTAAAAAAAAAAAAAAAAAAAGAAGTTTAAAAATCAAAGTGTTATGTCCTTCTCTTACTACTCACTACGTTCTCTTGTGATTTAAGATAAGAAAACCATTTTTGTTACCAATTTACCAATTTATCTCACGACACCTATCTATCCTATCATTGTTTCTTGTATCATCCATTACAACCAAGTTTCATTGAGTTCTTTATTGAAATTAAAATCTTTCTTTTATGTATTTTCACTCACTCGTAGCCGGTGTTTCTGTATTTTTCTTTACATTAAGATTTGAGATCCATCTTTGTTTATAAAATCACAAATACGGGGAAATCTCTTCCTTTGCAGTAAGACTTACATTTTAAACCATACTTATAGAATCTGATCTATCGGAACTTTTAGTGTCACTTGTTTCACTATTCTATCTCTTCATCTTTTGATTTAGAGCACTTCTACGTACAACCAGGGTTGCGGCATCACCGCGGCCCCATAGTGTAAAATGGGTGTGAAAACATATGGGACCCGCGTAATAAATACATGGGTCCCACATGTTTCCCCACTTTTTTACACTACGAGGCTGCAGCAGTGCCGCGACCCCGGTTGTACAAAGTGTTTCTCTTTGATTTATCACCATCCACACCACAAACTAGTTTTTCTCTGATAGGCACACAACTTATAGCATACTTATAACACAAATGCCACATCATCAGTTTTTACCATATGCATACAATCGGGTGGGGTTGATAATTTAAAAAGGAATGAGATGGCACTTGTACTATGAATATGTTATAAGTTGTGTGCCCACTTGAGAAAATTTACACGACAAACCCTATCTATACAAAAATCTTAATAATGGATCGTCATGGGTGGGTGATACAATAAAGTAATAAACAGTGACAAGATATAGATAGGACCTATATATACTTAAATTGACATACAAAATTATACGTGGGACGTGGCTCTCCATAATCATCACTATTGTCAAGTTCTTATCCAAATTAATCCAAACTCAACAAGATCAAATATTTTTATCAATTTTTATATACCGTTGATCAGTTAATGAATGGACAACTGTCAGAAAGCAATCATACAGTTCCAACTACTGTTCCCTCCACGTGTCAATCGAAATTTCAAGAATCTACCAATTAGATATTATTGATATACCGACAACTCAAAAGTTTTTGGCTTCTACTTGCCTGTCATCATCAACTGTGATCTGTTGTCTCTCGAGAACCCTCTATAGTAAACTTTGCTGCCTGCAAGTAATCTCTCAAAGAGTTCTATTTTGGGTTTGGATCAAAGAAAGAAAAAAAAACAAGTGTTAGTGATTGGGAAGAAGAGTATCTGGGAAATGAGAAGTGACAATGAAAAAGGTTCTTTGATTAGCTCAGACATCGAAGAGCTTGTTTTGGCTGCCAAGAAGCTAGCCAATCATGCCATCAAGCTTGGTGGTTTGGGATTTGGAACCTCTTTTCTTGAATGGGTTGCTTCTTTTGCTGCAATGTATGTTTCTCAATCTATATCTCGTACTAGAACTGATCAGGTGTGGGATTCTGATTGACACGGCTGATCTATATCTGCACGAAAAAAACATGTGGGATTCCTGCATATGGGCAATTCCTGAATTATCCATGTTTTTAGATGTGATTAGTTTGATATTGATTTGAAGAGTCTTTGTTTCAATATAATTGCTTAGTAGCAGTGTCGACTGTTCTTGACTATATCATTAAAACTGTTGAGTAAGTAATTAGATTATTTTTTTCAGTCTGATGATTGGTTTTTTTTTTTTCTACTGTTGTTAGATTATTGGATTTTTGTATATTGTTTTTCTTCATAGATCAGCTAAGGGGGGGTTTGCTTTCCTGCTTAAATTGTATATGGATATGAATATATTGAAACTCTGATGCAAAAAGCTATACGAAGAGACTCGAATTCATCAAGCACAATAGTCCTTTAAAGTTGTGAACTTGATCTTGTTAGAAAATTGTTGTTTAGATTATAAATTTGCACCCAATATAAGCTGCTTGTCTCATTTTCTAAGCATACTCTGCTAAGAAATATTTAGCTTGTATGATGTTCGTAATTCGTAATAAGACTATGCTTTGAGTACACCTTAATGTAGGCAATGGTATAAAGTTGCTTGTAGTCTGGGCTACAAGTTGCGATCAACGAATAATGTCAGATTGTATCCTGGATTGATTCATTTTCGTCTAATGTTTTAACTATTCGTGATGTACATTTGCAGTTATTTGTTGATCTTGGACCGAACAAATTGGAAAACCAACATTCTTACCTCGTTATTGATCCCTTACATTTTCTTTAGCCTTCCTTCGCTGATTTTCAACATATTCAGGTGATCTTCAATTTTATAGATAGCAACTATATTTCCTATCGCTGGATTATCTTCTTGTGCTAATGACTTGTTTTGTTACGCAGGGGAGAGATCGGAAAATGGATTGCTTTTGTTGCTGTTGTGGTGCGCCTTTTCTTCTCAAGACGTTTCCCAGGTAAAATATCGGTTTTAGTTATTGTTTTACTTGATTGTGTTTGAACTTTTATTTGTTGAAAATATGCATTCCTTTCAAGTTCACCAATTGACTTGTCAGCTATTGAAGATTGGGCGGAATTGCCGGCTGCTTTGATTCTTCTAGTAGTGGTGGCTCCTAGTTTATTTGCAACCACTATAAGGAACAACTGGATTGGCGTGGTGATATGTCTGGTCATCGCTTGTTATTTACTGCAAGAACACATCCGGGCATCTGGTGGTTTTCGAAATTCCTTCACGAAAGCTAATGGTTTATCAAACACAATCGGCATAGTCATTCTGTTTGTCTATCCTGCCTGGGCACTGTTGGTTGACATACTATAAGCACACCTCTCAGCAGCTTCTGGGTTTATGAATTGTCTTCTAATTATTTTGTTATGACCTTAAAATTCGTTGCCTTTGTTGTGTTTTTCGTGTAAGAAAATGTGGAAGAAAACCTTGTTTGAAAGGATGGGGACCTAATCTTTTATTCCGGTGTGTGTTATCAATTGTGTTATCAATTCCGTAGAACGAATAAAAATGTCTGTTGAAGGAAAATTCATGATAACTCTCTGGTTTTGTTTCTACGAAGAAGAATTCGTATTTGTAATTGTTAGGTAACCGAGAAATCCAAAAGTTTAAGATGTCAAGTAAAGGGACCGAGCCTACATTCATATGCAGGTTCAAATACCAAATACAGAATAAATACAGAAACAGATGTATGCATGAGACTCTAATTCAGTGTATTCCTTAACAAAACTTAACACCGACATCATGTCAAGTAACTATTAGAACCGAAAGCTTAAACTATGATGTACGGAAACAGAAAAAAGAAAAAACGTTATCTAGTAAATATTTAGGACATGCCACATTCTTGTTGAATTGCTATGGAAAGATATATCTTTATAGCAGAATATAATCTGTATGTTAGAGTGGTTTGTCATGTATTTTTAAACAGCTGCCCAAAGTTATTTTGAAATCTCCCCATTTAGGGGCATTTAGAATATCATTTTATTGATAGATATACTTTCAGGGACGGAGTCAGAAATTCAAGTTTGTGGGGGTCAACGTGAAAAGATTTTAAAATTTGTTAACAATTTTATAATTTTTATAAATGGATCTTCAGATGAAATAAAATGGGAACCAAAATGTTATGGAAGAAGACTATTGTATATAATTGAAAGTTCAAACAATCTTATTTATGTACAGACAATAACAAGGATCAGCATATCCAAGTCATTACAAGTAAATTATAGTTTCTCTTTCTCTTTCTCTGATATGTATCTGAATATCTGGTTTTCGAGCTTTCGAAAAAACTTCTCTCATGCCTTAGCACCTTTTGCTTCATTGTACAGTTGATCAACCTGGACCTGCAATGTGACATGGTTGAACTTCTATTAAGCTGAGAAAAAGAAAACAAAAGGAACAACAATGGCCATCGCGGGTCATGTATATATAACAGAAAGAGTATAGTATGTACCTTGTAGTATTTGAGCAACTGTGGCCTCTTCAGTTTGAATGTTGGAGTAATCAGATCCCTCTCTACGTCGAACAGAGTTGGTTCCAGATAAACTGCTTTCAACAACTCAAAGCCTTTAAGCTGTCGAATTACCATTCGAGTCAGAAGAGGATCATATGATAATTAGGCAACTACAAAGGAAAGAACTTCAAGAAAATAATAGACCACCTACTTCGTTTTTCTGACCAGTGCTATTGAGCTCATCTAAAATGTATTTCCTTGCCTTCGGGTTTTCGCACAATGATTTGAAATCGACAACCTCTTGGAGGTTGTTCACTGCCCAGTCCTCAAGTGCCTTTCTGTCCGGGACAACGATAGCTACCAGAAATGATTCAAAACTGTTTCCATAGACCCATATCTGTGCATCATTTCAGGAATTTTGGATTAGTACTGAAATGTAAAACTAAATCTATGATATGCACCAAAACTGTTGCGAAAACGTACCGATGTTATGAGAGGGCATCGCAAGTACTTGTTTTCGATGCTTTCCACAGCAACATATTCACCTTGAGAAAGCTTAAATATGTTCTTTTTTCTGTCAATTATTTTCATTGCTCCATCTTGTTGCCATTCTCCAATGTCACCTGCAACTCTCATATATTATATTCAGATCAAGACAAGTAACCGACAGAGATTTCAATAGAAGAATTGGAGAAGCAGAAACAGAAAATTCAGAATTTCAAATTAAATTGGGACCAATTGTCAAGATTCACATTGTGACTTCTTGAGTCCTGTAAAGAAGTTGAAAGTTTAAAGATCAATCAAAGCAAAGTATTTGCCCAAATCTTTTATGAACATGGCTACATCTGGCACTGCTAGCAAGTTCAAACCAGTATATTTCGCTTTTTCAAGCCAAAAATGAAGTACTATTTTCTCAAAACGATGTAAAGGACCAGAGAACATGGTTCCAAAGCCTATCAACTGGCTTTAAGTACTATGGAATGCTGATGTTAAAGCCAATAAATCTCATATTCAAGTATTTTTACCTGTATGGAACCACCCATCAACTACAACTTCTTCGGTTAGATCCTTCCGCTTGTAGTAACCTGAGAACAAGGTAATCCCCCTCAGGCAAATCTCTCCACGCGGCGTGCTGGAAAGTGCATCATATCCCATCTCTGGCACGGACTCAAGCCTTGCTTCAATGGTTGGGACAGGTACCCCAACAGTTCCAATCATAGAAAATATATTGGATAAGGATGTAAAACACCCGGCACAGCTTTCGGTAAGACCTATCATGTTTAAAACATGAGGTAAGAATTTGTTTTATGAAATTATGCAAAGTTTCACGTTAAAATTTGCAAGATATAATTGAGATAATTTACAAGCAGTTGCTGTAAGTATTGAGAAGAACAATCATTCTGCCATACCATATCCTTGTGTTATAGGAGCACCACTAGTGACCCTCAAAAACTCCTCCACATGCCTTGACAAAGGTGCGGCACCAGATAACAAGCCTCGTATACGTCCCCCGAATGCTTGTTTTATCTAGTAAAGTTACGATTACTTAGAACGTAAAACGAAACATTGAAATCAACCTGAGAGAGGGTTAATGACTGACCTTACAGAAGACAAAACTGTCCAATAGAGGTGCTGCTTTGTCTTGTGGCAGGCCATTCTCCATATTTCTCAACTTGCTGTCAGTAGTTTATGATCAGTTGCGCGTTAGGAAAAACAACTTAAACTAACAAATGGATAGGATTTATGTACAACATACTAGTTATACGCGTAATCAAACAATTTCTTTGACAATGCACCTCCAGATTGTATTTTACTGGATATACCTTCAGGCACAATGATATAACAGGAAGTCAATAAGGTATCATTAGAAGATTTATGTTTATAAATTATAACTAGTTATAAATTTACGTATTGATGTGTGAATTACTAAATTATACCAGTATAGATGCGGTCATACACTCTCGGTACCCCAGAAAACATAGTTGGTTTTAATTCTTGAATGTCCTCCATCAAGTACCGGACATCCTGCAAGTAAAAGTGCATGAGAAAAACATATTGAGCAGAGTACTGAACAAGAAACTGAAGAGAAACATGGAAAAAGACTGAGTGTAGGAAGCAAAGTTTAATCTTACGCCTCGCCAAAATCCTATTGAGGAACCCTTGTAGATGAAATAGGTCTCCATTACTTGATCATATACATGAGCCAATGGAAGGAACGAAAAGTACGTATCCTCTTCTGAACACTGTAATAGAGAACATCACAAATCAATATTTGGCATTACTTCCATTGCTTCACTACTATTTGATGATATAGAATCTGTTGATTGTAATCTATAACAAGCATAATTTGTGTTTGGTTCCTCACCACTTTATCTGTAAGTAAAAGTAATAGGTCTATGCACAGTACTTCTGCCATCATCGCCTCATTTGTGAGAATGACACCTTTTGGCTCTCCTGTTGTTCCGCTTGTATACATTATTGTGCAGATGTCAGTCTTCTGTTTTGGAGGAAGTTCACAATTCAGACTTCCCTGAGAAAGACGGATAACAGTATATGTTAGATAAAAAAAAAAATTGAAAGACCAATCAAACACCGATTTATAAAATGACGAAAACATAAAATTTTTATACGAAATATCTTACCAACTCTAGAAATTCCTTCCAAGAAAAGCAAGATACTCCTAGTTCTTCAGCTTCCTTCTTCTGTGTGCTTGAAATATTTGAAAAGCTGACAATAGCTGAATGAGAAGTTCCAATAGTTTAGTAATTACTCTAAACAACGACACCTTAAGTTTCATGTTCTTCTAACAGTTAGCGTTTAGACGTACTTTTCAAATACGAAGAACACCTTGGGAGGCAAGATATAATCTGCACAAAGAGTTACCAAATCACATGAAACAAAGAGAAAATTAGAAAAGTGTATCATAATGCTCATAAACTCAATCCGGGGAGAACAGACACTTGATCAATAACTAGTTCAAATGCGTGCACACACATGAGAGCGAGTGAGAGAGAAGTCTTGCGAGAAACATAAAGACGAGATCAAGCATTATTAGAAGAATGAATCTATCCTAAAATGGGTCTAGTTTGACATATTAGTTCTTACAGCAGGAATTTTGTTCTCTTGAACAAAAGCTATTGAAACTTCAGCATGGTTGATAATGAACTCTACTGCATTAGCACCTGAGATTGGAAAGATTGGAAACCACGTCAGGTTACTCAACGGAACTCTGGCCAAGGAGGAAAATTCGAAAATGGCAATCTTTATCGAGAACACTAAGCTATAGTGAAATAATAAAATAAAACATACCAAGGGTATCATATAGCGGTACATATGTTATAGATTGGCTATTACAAGCCTGCAAGAGAACAAACAAAATATATCAACGCATGCAAAGTTGCATCAGGCATTTATATAGATCATGATAATGTCGCGGTAATCAAGCATTACAAAATTTGATTGTTCTCTAACGATTACATATGATATACTACAATGCGAGATAAGAACTTCGGCTAGACACCGTAACACATGATTGCCAGCTTGACAGAACAAGTTGGTTACTTCATTGAGACCAAACAACAAACAGGCTTCTGTATGAAACTACTAAGCATTACATTTACCTCCATAGATAGGATCCATTCGGGGCAATTCGACCCATATATGCCGCAATGTCCTCCCTGAAAACACAACATTTTAACATATATACATATCAAACATCATATTTCATTTTTGAACAGGATTAATTACAATTTCTTCATGATTTGGAGAAAAGTTGTCATGAACTTACAGGATTGACACCAAGGGTTCTAATGGCAGAACCAAGACGAATGGCAGCATCATAAGCCTCTTGATATGTTATCCATATATAAGGACCCGCCTGAAAAAAAAAAAAAAAATTAAAGATCGATTTTTAACATTTTAAGCTTCTTCTCTTGAAAAATGAATTGATGGAACTTTAAAGGGTCCATGCAAATATATATACGTAGGCCCTTCTCTGGTCAGGTCGTTAAATTTCAGGACCAAAGTTAATAATTTTGTTGCCACAACAAAACTAGCTTTTAGTTTTTAGTTATATAATGTTGTGGAATCGATTTCATAACGTTATATATTTTCAGACCTACCAGACCAGAGAATTATTATATATATAAGCTACATGCAAAGCAAAGTTGAAAGATGAAAGTTGAATTTGTAAGTTGTATTGTACCTTTCCATCAGAGACTTTGCGTCGACCCAGAACTGGCTTACTTGGAATCCTTGTCGCAGTATCACTGCAACCAAAAGCACAGAGGTTTTAGCTAAACAACTCTCATTTGAAAATTCTTAGTAATTGGTTAAATATAATTAACAATAGAAATTTAACAACTGGCCTATTAGCTCAGTTGGTTAGAGCGTCGTGCTAATAACGCGAAGGTCGCAGGTTCGAAACCTGCATGGGCCATTTGAACTTTTTTAACGTTTTGCTATTTGTTTTTTAAGTACCTAAACTTTTTTATATTTACAGCACAGTGCCCATCTTTTTCTAATTTCTATGAAAGTATTTTTTTTGTTCTCTTTTTTAGCCTTTGAATTGTAACAAAATATCATAAATATGCAAGCCTTTAGAGTTCTAGCAAAGAATTAAAAACTCTGTTTCCAAAGACAAGAGCAAGATCATTCTCATTTAAATGACTTCTAAACATAAATCGGCCAAAGATTAATTTTAACAAGACGTTAATATACAAACAACTAAATAAAAATTGATAATATTCCCGATTTTTTTTTAAAAAAAAATTTCAGTAAACAGAATATATATATATATATATATATATATATATATATATATATATATATAGTCAAAATATAAGAAATCATTTGCCCATCTCCAATTAAGGTTAAATTTTTTTTCCAAAAATGGGGATCGGTGAATTTCCCTGCCCAAAATGTATATATATTTTTGTTTTATTTATTTTAAATTAGCCTAACCCATTTTATATTTTTTTAAAATATTATAATTTTAAAAGGAGAAATAAACTTGTATTTATTTGATTAATTTTAAATTAAAAAAAAAAAAAACAGTCAAATAAAAGAAACGGGATCAAATGGGGGAAATGAGTGGGAATGGGAGACTTTCTTGTAAACATCCTCACCCCCATTTCCCTCAAACGGAGGTGGGGACAGGGATGGGGAAGAGGTCGAAGACCGATGGTGGGTGCGACGGAACCTCTAACATCCCCATTTCACCCATTCATACCCCGATTCCCTACCCATATGGATATATATCCACCTTGATATTTACTTCTTTTTGAAGAAACAAAAAAGAACAAGACCAAAACAAAAATGGCAATAAAGCACATTAATTTTAGAGGAAAAATGTGGCAACACAAAGCTAAGAGAAATTACAGTAAGTTGATGATTTCAACAGATATGAATGAAAATTACGATCCGATTGATTAATGTGTATACCTGAAGAACTTCCATGGAGACTCCAGGCCCGGAGGCAGCTCCAACAGACCGTCTTTCGCATTAATCCATCGGTAAACAGGACCAGCTGACGGCCTCTTCTCCGTTGCCGGACTTGCTTCTTCAACCTTCACAGTATATGTCACACTAGTACTCGACATTGTTATTGTGACCCAAATGCAGAAAACTTGTTTCAAGAATTATAATACAAAGAGTTTGTCAAAAACAGCTATATATGTATAATCAAGTTTATCAAGTTAAAGCTTGTGAGTTGTCTTGTTACAAGTGATAAGGTTCTTTTTCTTTCTTTCTTTCTTTTGTTGAATTTAAGAGAAGTGTGTGTGACAGAGGTGGGGAGGTGGGGAGGTGGGGAGAGTTGAGTTGGTTGAGCTAAAGTGCGCAATAAATTTATATATATAATCAAGTGGACCCCATATAAAAAATTCGTATGTATATCTAAATAACAATATTTTTTTAGTCAAGATTTAGACCTAAAATTTTTCTTCATGTGATAATTTGTGATAATCCGAGCAATTTGATGTTAATAAATTATCATATAATCATGTGATAATCCTTGGATCCTGAAGAAAAATTTCAGGTCCAGTATATATATAATTTTCTCCTTGGTGTGCACCAATATAATAATTTCAGTTCACCATCTATCAATTGTTAGATTCAATCACTTTGACTTATTTCACATTCACTCGTGTTTAATCAATGAACCAATATAATAATTTCAGTTCACCATCTATCAATTGTTAGATTCAATCACTTTGACTTATTTCACATTCACTCGTGTTTAATCAATGAACCAATATAATAATTTCAATTCATCATCTATCAGTCTAGAAATTAGTTTTGTAATGTAGACTTGTAATATTACATAACTTTCAGGATCATTCTGATCGGAGAATATCATTAAGTTAGCTAAATCCTTTCATTAAGGCAATATTTTTTTTATTATTAATAATTATTTTTAAAAAGCTTTCACACAATTTCCCCGACAATGATTAAATTATATATGTCGAGATGAGAAAAAAAAAAAAAAAAAAAAAAAAAGTGCGGAGAAAAATAGAAAAAAGAGTATTGAATGAAAATTATAACCTAACCTGCCAACTCTATTATTACTTATTAATGATGGTAGATATGGTTTGGTGAATGTGACATTCAAGTAATCAAGTTTAAATTCTCAAAGAGAATGATGTTATTTCAAAGTTAAATTAACCAACAAAGACTTTTGGTTCCTATGCTTGTTTGCACAGGTATCCTTCTCGTTTCTCTTAAAATTAATCATTAGATTTTTTTTCCTACATATTTCCGATAGATGTTTCAGATAAATTTTACGAAAAAGGGATATGATAAAAATAAAGATTGTAGGGTTCGACAGGAGTTCTAATTAGAATCGATCCAACATACGCATTGTTTGATGAAGATTAACTTACACAAAGGTTAAAGATTACAGGGTTCGATGGAGACTCTAGTTAGTTTTTTTTATTTTATGTTTTCACATTCGTAAATTATAACACTTTCTAATACAAACCAAAGCTATAAAAACACAATTATTCCAGTGAGAATTGACCTGATTAAACATCTACATCTATAAATCTCTCAATCTCATTAATGAGCCTGCAAAAACAGCTTCTAATTAATGTGGAAAACCAATCTTAATTGCATTCAGATTATTTTAGAATGAAAATGCAGGACAGCCACATTAATGAATACCTACCAAACAAACTCACCATTCCATCTTCCACCTCAGATATACAATTGGTTCCAAAACTAGAATACCCTTTTTCTTTTACTTTTTCTTTTTTTAAATTCATACATATCAAGATCAAACAATATTGTAAGGCGGTCTGTATACATAGTCGATTCCCAATAGCCAACAGAGGCGTAGCTTATCTAGTAAATGAACAAGTCTAAGGCTTGGGTACATGATTCTCAGGTCAGCGATTCAAATCCTACTAATAACGAATTCTTTTTAAAAAAATACCTGATATAAGATTAATAAATATTGTCATAAAAATAAAAATAAAATAAAAAGTCGATTCCCATTACCGAGAAAAGTCTCCCCACACCTATTGCGTTTTTATATACAATGGCAATATATACAATACACATTAAATTTTGAATACATACATGTATGTACGTATATTCATCTGATAAATTTTTGGATTACGGTCATGTGTGTTATAAAAACGCATATAAAAGATTAAAAAAAAAAAAGATTACATAAATAATAATCTAATAAAATCATAGAAGAGTAGTGACATTAGAAAGATAAGCTACTGTAGGTGAGTTGGGTGTGACAATGTGTTATTTTACCCAAATTTTGAGGCATTTATTGTTGTGCAGAGAATTCATAGTCCACTTGGTTGTTGGACCGATGATCTCCATAACGTTGCTGCTCTCTATTTAATTTTGTAATTTTGGAAGAAGCATTCTATTTTCGTGTTGACTCCGTTGGATCATTAGTTGTTCAGATCATATCACTAACTAGTTATTTAAATCTCGAAACCTATTATATAGAATACATCATTAATTGTTTTGGTCTCGTGACTGAATAAAAATTATTAGATAGAGTTGGTCCCGTGGCATGACTCACATACCCGCATCAATAAGATAAATTTGAATAGTATCCCTTTTGATTTTCTCAATTTCAATTGAAAAAAAAAAGAACATAGATAATTTTTACATAGTAATTCCAAGGTAAATGTTTATTGAAATGGGCTGTCGTGAACGGATATTGGGCCCATTGGTGTGGGCCTGTATGTTCTTGATCTACTTTGGAGAAATTTTAGATTTTTATTTTTTATTTTTAGGTATATTTTTCCATGAATCTGAATTTGTTTTTAATTATTAAATTGCGCATTCAAAAGCAATTAAGTCACTTCATTGATTCGGTTTCGGGGAAGATAAAAGCAAGTTTCATTTTTTGAAACTTGTTAAGACTTGAGGGGATTACGCTCTACGTACTACACGGTTCGAAAACACAACTTCCATTTTGATTTGTCTACCCATACTATCACAATATTTTTACATAATCATAAGACATCTCATCAAGTAATTAATCTTGTGGGTATCAACATTTTTTTATTATCATTTTGTAAAATAATAACTATCAACTGAACTAAACAAAAAAACTATGTTGTCATCCTTCTTCCTTTTTAGAGTAAAAACCTAAAGAGGTTTAGATTATGAGCCATACCATTCCCTAAACAAAAAATAGTTTGATGCTTATAAATCTCAACTTCTTTTAGTATCGACTTTTTGATCTCAACGTTTAAACTATATATATATATACAGTCTTTCTATTGTCAGTTCGTCTTGACAATAAATATATCAGGACGAAGAATGTGGACCATAGATTATGAAGAAGTTGACAAGTGCATACACTTTGAGTCAAAGTATTAGTGACTAGAGGAACCTAAAACTCAAAAAAGAATTAGTGAAAGGAAGAGCAAACTTCTTTTTCTAGGTTACTTTTGAAGTCACTAATTCTTTTTTGAGTTTTAGGTTCCTCTATATGTTTCTTTTGTCTTTCAAATCTAAGGCCATCCTTTAGGAAAGCTAAATGATTCTCTTTCATGCTGAGATCATTTATTTGTTGTTCCAAAAAGATGGAGTTGTCTTTTCCTATACTAGTCTTTTTTAAAGAATTTAATTCCTTTTCAAGGACAGGGAAAGTAAAAGGGAATAAAATCCTTTTTCCCAAATATTCAGTTACTAATCCTTCTTCAGTGGTAGTAAAAGGAGTGATGAGGTAGAGGAAGGGTAGACCAAGAATAACATTTTGGGATAATGTTTTGACCATAAGGAAGCTGGTGTTATAACAAACTCCAGAATTGCAAACTCTGGCATTGGTTAATTTATAACTAATATCAAGTCTTTGCTTATTGGCTCCATATAATTATTCTGTGGTTGATTCCAAATATTTTGTGGGTACTAATCCTTCTTTGATACAGTTTTGGTTAGCTCCTGAATCAATTAGAACGTTAACATTGAGATTATAATCAGAAGAAATTCTAATATCTATGTCACAATACCATTTCTGTATTCTGAAAGGTTTAGTGATATTGACTAAAGCCACAGCATGCTCTATTTCCTTGTTGTAGAGGACATTAGCTAGTTCTTGTTCTGGACGAGTTATGCTGGTGTTATCAGAATCAGAATCACTAGAGCTTTTAAAACTAGGTACGGGTTGTGGTCTACTCTTGGGTTTTTTGGGCTTTTGGGAGTTTAATTGTTGCTGTAATTTTTGGGTTGAAATTCTTAAATCTTTAATTTCTTTTTTAATATTCTGGATTTCTTTCTAGAGATCTGAGATAGTGACTTTCTTTTGAGTACTCTGCAATCTTTGTAAAACGTTTTGGTCAAAATCTGGGGCAATAGAGGAGGTTGTGGGTTTTTCTTCTTCGTTTATTGGTTTTGGTATTTGGGTGGATTTGGTAAGACGATTGTGAAAAAGGGAAACCTAGTATAAACTCTCACCTTAAGTCCAGAGAGAACTTAAGAGAGAGACTTGACACAAGCTTTTCCTTACTCCTAAATATTTGAATATGAGTAGGGATGGCAAAATTCCCTGTAGGGATGAGGCCCCGCGGGAACCCGCACTTTTGGGGTGGAGATGGGTTTCAATTTGGTGGGGATGGGGATAGATAGTCTAACCTGCAATGGGTATGGGGCGGGGATGAGTTTTATACTCTGCACCCCGCCCTGCCCTTCCCCGCCCCGCTTCGCTTAAAATAATACTTAGTTAAACTACGTAGTTTCAAAGAAAATAAATAAATATATAAATACATTAACCCTAACTTTACATCTCACTTAACATAAAGTGACAAAACAAAATACTATTAAAAAAATCCCTAGCCGCTAACTTCAACTCTAAGTCTCTAATCCTCAAACAACTCGAAGTTCACTATTCAAGCTTTAACCTCAAACACAAGAAGACATACATTAAGTTTCTTTCTCAAATAACATTTAAAATTAAAAGTTTAATAACAACGGTTTTTCTTTTTAAGTTTATTACTTTTATAATTCTCAACTTTTAAGTTAAATTTAATTTGTTTATCACTACTTAAGGTAGGCACAAATATGTCTGCAGATGTACTAGAAAGTGAAGACTTAATATTGGTGTTATTAAGTGAAAATTGTGTAAACATACAAGAACAACATAGGGTGGAAACAAACTAAATAAGAGAGAACTAGAGAAATAAATGCAACTATTAGATGATTAGCGTTACGATTTTTGAACATTTTGACTTCATACTTTATGTTTATGTTTGAAAATGATTTAATTTACTTGTGAGAATTATGTTTATAAGATGTTTTTTAATAGTTTTTTGGAATTATTTACTACTTTATATATTATATCATATTCAATGGTTATATATTTATTATTTAAATAATAAAAAAAATTATAATGGGGTAAATGGGTGGGGATGGGGAAAGCATTCCCCGTTGTACCCCGCCCCGCCCCAACCCACTCCATCTATGGTGGGGTTTTATAAGGGGATGGGTTTTCAAATAATAAATGGGGTGGGGTGCGGGGAAGACCACCCCGCCCCGAACCCGCCCCATTGCCATCTCTAAATATGAGGTGATTAGTGCGCACTGACTTGAATGTGTGTATATATATATAAAGGTTACTATAAAAATGAACAAATTAAGAATGCATGATATGCTCCTGTACAAACTTTGTTATTTACTACAAGCAAAGAAAGTGAATTCCCAAAACCACCAAATTTTTCAGACTCAAAATTTGAACAAAATCCACAATGTCTACACCAAATCAAGCTCACCCAAGCAGACATGATTTGATTATGCCAATTTCAACACTATATTTATTACTCTAATAGGACTGAAAAATAAAATATAAAAAAATAAATAAAAAAAATTCACATTCTCACAAATATGTATATATAGACTATAGAGATACATAGAGAGAAAACACATATGTTATGTCGGTGAATTGATGGAGCTTTAAAAGGAGAGACGGTGACTTAAACCTCCCAAACCTAATCCACATGTGACCATTAAAGCTCTAGCAACCAGCAACTATCAACCCTGCCAAGGATCCACAATCATAGGCCTTTTTCTTCTTCTTCTTCTTCATTATTATTTTTATTTTTTATTTTTTTTTTCAATTCAAATTTTGTTTTAAAAAGTTCTCAAATAAAAGACGAGTTATTAAACAATGGGGGAATTGCACTAATATCCCTCGAGATTTAATAAAATTGTACAAATATGACAGTTTTTACCATATACGCACAAACTTCTCTCAACATTTGAAAATTGTTACACAAACATCTCCTACCGTTAGTTGGATCCGTTAATCAATGGTCAAACGTGTAAAAAGTCTTAAATACTCTATATTTTTTATTTTAAACAAAATTCAAAATTCAAAAATAATATAAAAAATATTTAAAAATCTTTTAGAAAATATAAATGTATCTTAAATCTGAAAGTTGGAAAAAAAAATTCATCTTAAAAAAAAAATTAGTTTGTGCAATTCCCCCTTGATTTTAAATAAATTTTAAAATTTAAATTTATTTATTATTAAATTATTTAAAAAACTATTTTTTTAATTTGTAAAGATGAATTTTTTTTTTCCAGGTTTTATTAGATTTAAGATACATTCATGTTATCTAAAATATATTTTTAAAAATTTTTTTACTTATTTTTTTTTAATTTTTTAGTTTATTTAAAATAAAAATAAAGGGTAATTTAGACTTTTTACACTTTTAACCATTGACTAACGGATCTATCTAATGGTAGGGGATGTTTGTGCAACAATTTTCAAATGTTGAGGGAAGTTTGTGTGTATATGGTCAAAACTACCATATCTATGCAATTTCATCAAACCTCGAGGGATGTTTGTGCAATTCCCCCTTAAACAAAAGCAATTTAGAAGAATATATATTAAATATTTCCTCAAAAATTTGTAAATTACCTTGTTATGATAAATATTATGGATATTTCCAAAATCGCCCTTGAGGTTTGACATTTAAAAAAAAAAAAAAAAAAAAATTAACTTAAAAAAAAAAACTCAATGTATATATAAAGAGGGGTTTTCATAGAAATTCAAAACTAAATGTTTGTTATCGGAAAAAAAAAAAATTAAACTTAAGATGGACCAATTGAGTTGGAACAATGTGACAAATAATTAATTTATAATTATTATGTAGATCACTATTAAGTAATTTTGGTGAACAGTGTAACAATTACAAATCATTTTGCAACATCAATTCCTATAATATTATTAATTAAGAAAAAAAAACACATAGGATTTATACACCAAACACTACAAAATTGTGAGATTTCCAAGTTGCAAAGTTGATATATTTTAGAGAGAGAAAGTGTGTAAAAATATAGAGAGAGAAACTAAACAAAAAAAACTCACTCTCTCTCTTCACTTGTCAATAAATGCCCTCCCCACCAAAACCTCCCTCCAATTAATGTCTCCTTTTCTCTCTCTCTCATTAACTCCTCCCTCTCTTCCTCCTCCCATTAATTATCCTCTCCGACCGGCCCCATCTTCAATCTTCTCCGATCCATCTCCCACCGTCTGTTTCACCACCCAATCTCTCCATCTCTGCCCTCCACGTGTCACCTTCTCTTCTAAAATCTTTTTCTTGGTTTCGTCATCTTCTGTTGAACCTCTCCGGGGATAATAGCGCCTCGGGATCCCCACACCTCAGTCTGCTCGACGAGAACGCCGTCGCCGTTGCCGCCGCGTTAGATGATCGTGGGAACATCGGGCTCGTCATCGACTTACTCCGCCGCGACGAACCGCCGTACCTCACGCTCGACTCCGATAGCGGGAAGAAACCTCTCCTTCTGAAAAACGGCGACTTCGTTCCTCTGTAGTAACGGAACGAGAACACTCGAGACTTCGTCAACGACCCGAACGGTGACGGACGTTTGCTCCAGAAGCTATTCCTCCTATACCTCCACGGCGACGCCGTCACCGCCTCCGTCACCATCCTCTCCGACATCAGACTCCTCTCGAAACCGAACGAGTACGATCTCTTCAGCATGTAACGTCCGTTGAATCTGTCATCCGAATTGCAATTCTCAGCGTTGTTATTCGACGCCGCCGCCTCCTCGATGCACGGCGTGATTTCGGAAACAGCCACCGCCGCCACCGGAATTTCGATTTCCGGTAAAGACTCGAGAGAGATGCTGTTATGGAAGAACATGTTATCGTCGAGACTCGGCCGGATTCTCGCCGCCATAATTGGAACAAACGGCGACTCCGCCGACGTCGGAAAAATGCATGCACGACACAACGGACAGTTGGCGTGAGACCTCAACCATATATCGATACAGTCCACGTGAAACGAATGCAAGCAACCGGGGAGTGTACGGACGTAGTCGTCTTCTTCAAACTCTAACAAACAAACAGCACAGTCGAGTTCTCTCGCTTCTTGTAACGGTTTCGCGGCGGCGACGGCGGTTTTGTTTTTTGTTGTGAAAATGGAGAGAGGGATTGTTTTAATAACAGACTCGTCGAGGCCGTAAGGTGAGTACACGTGGAAGGGGTCGATTGGGTGGTTGAAAGGAGAAGGGTAGAAGGGAGGTGAGGAGTCGCCGTTGGAGGAAGGGAGGTAGAAGAGTCGCCGCCGTCTACGGCGGCGCCACCGTTTCCATCGACGGAAGACGCGAAGGAGTGGAGGGAGTATGTGACGGGAGATAAGTCGGGAGTAGGTGACAACCAAGAAAGCAGTGGCTACTACCACCACCATGGCAATCAACGGCGGGCTGAAGTCAACCGGGAGCTTGGAATTGGACGGCGGTGATGGAGTATCGTATCCGTCAGCCCCACTGATCGGAGGGTAGGCAGGAGCCAAGCTGATCATCATTATCGTTATCAAAGATTGTGATAATGAAAACGAATGGTGGTGTATGGAGAGGTTTTTGAGTGAGAAACAGAGAAAAAGGAGAGAATTGGTGGGTGTTTTGGAGGGTTTTAATGTTTAGGGGTTGACTGTTTTTGTTTTGTTTTGTTTTGTTTGTCTCTACACCGATTTGTCGATGGAGTTTCGGGTGATTGACACGTCAACATTACTGAATTTAAGGCGTCTGGGTTTTTATCAGGTGCGCAGCAGAGTTTTTTACAGGCATTTACTTATGGTTTTCTTCTCTTGCCACGTCATAATTACTTTTGTTCTCTTGGTATGCATAATGTAACGTGGCTTGTTCTTATTGGGGAATTGACTAATAACAATTACTCTTTTTTGAAAACAAAACTAGTTTGGGATGTGGTGACCCACAGTCGTCGATGCATGACATGGCATGAACTGATTTTGTTGACTTTGTTTCATCTGGTTTCTCTCCTATCGTTATAATAATAATAATAATATATTTATTTATATATTTATATGGTTCTCTAGTAAAGATAATGTTGGGCTGTGGGCCCACTGAGAACGTATGGCTATATTTTGACGTTATAAAGCTATAAAGTTAAGACGGTCTTGATTAGGGAAGTATTATATATATTATGAAAAAACTTAGCTTAGGAGATATATGTGGTTCATATCTTTGTATGATCATATCAAGATCAAACACTAAATATGTGGTTCATACATTTAAGTGGATTGAGAGTATACATTTAACAAGCAATTAAACATTTATTTTTAAAAAATATGTAAGATGCTTGTCTCCTCTCGAGCACAAACAAGTGCGAAGCTAGAATTTTAGCTTTGGAGAGGTTAAGACAAAAATAAATATTCAAAATAAAGCTAGATAAATGTACTAATATTTAAAAACTGTAATACTAATATCATTTGTTGGAGATTCCGTTAATTGATTCTTAGAAGCTCGAATATTAATATTAAATGTAGATGTAGATTTATAATTGACTTTTGAGGTTTTAATTTTTTCGAAAAATCCATCGATTATCGATGGTTTTCTTATTTGAAAATCAAAAAAACAAAAATCAAACCAATTTAAATAAATAAAAAATTAGTATAATAAATATAGTAAAATCGTATATATTTTTTAAGAGAAGGATTCATTAAAGAAATTATATTAATAAATAATAACCTAAGAAAATAATAAATATAAAATAAATGAAAAAAAAATATTTTAATAGGTAAACCGAAAAATAAGAAGAATTCAATTGCATCGGTAGGAATAAAATGACAAAAAGATTCACGACTTTCAAGGGGGCCAATTACTGAAGTTTGAATATATAATATATTATATAAAAATAACTTAAGTTTAAACTTTTGAATTTAGAAAATTGATGATAATAAATGTGGTAATTAGAAAAGATATTATGAAATCTACAAGTCAAAAACGTGTATTAATGAAAGGTAGTGGTACTGTGGTAGAATGAGTGGAGCAATAAAGGCATGGCAGAAAAGTTAATTAAAGAATCTTATTAAGATTTTGGGTTTGCAAATTTTAATGTCTTGAGAGTGACTGGATTTCGGATTTTGGATCCTCCTTGTCACTTACTCACTTGTGACATTTGCACATACGACCATACGTAATCTTTTTATTTATTATTATTATTTTTTTTTTTTGTGTTTTTCCTTCCTTCCTTCCTTCCTAAGCTAAATACTGAATTGATTTTGTATAATAGCTAAATTCTAATTTATTTATTTTTTTATAGTAAACATACAAACAACACACTACAAAGGTATATCTGCCTGCACCGCAATAGGTACACAAAAAGGAAACTCTTCCATCCAGAATCTATCTTTTGAAATCAGAAGAGCATTCTTAGCCAGGATATGAGCCACCTCATTGGCAAGCCTTGGGCTAAAAACAAAGCACAAACCACCCATCTCAGTCGACATACTATTAATGTCATTCAAGATATCACCATAAGGAGAATCCAAATTACTGATTTCTTTAATCCATCTGATAACAATCTCAGCATCCGACTCAACAATACAAGGGGATAATCCACAGTCTTTGGCAAATTGCATGCCTTGCAGAATCGCAGTAGCCTCGGCAGCCTGCAAATTTAAAAAACCTACCATCACTTAGGAACTAGAAGCCATCACTTCACCCATGGAATCTCTGATAACCAATCCAAAGCCCAACCGACCCCCCTACTATCAACCACGGCATCACAATTCAGTTTAAAATACCCAGGGCCTGGAGAAGACCAGATAACAGGTATGCCGCCCATTCTTCCACTACTCTGCACCTCACCAACCTGACAATTTTTATACTCCGCTAAGAAGCAAAGTGCCCAATCAAACACCTCACACACATCAGCCATAGGAGCCCTATGGACCAAGGCATTACGCAAAAACCATACTCTCCAAACAGCAACACAAAATAATTCAAGCTCAACCCCATTCAATAAAGTATAACAGTCCAGAATAAGATCAAAAAACAATTTATACTTATCTCTCAAAATAATCTTGTTGGGAAGCCACCGTTTTCGAGCTCTCTTGAAGATTTTACAATCCCACAATGCGTGATAAGTTGTTTCGCTCCCTTTCTTACACCAAGGGCAAATATCCTTCACCTGAATTCTTCTACGCCAGAGATTAAAATTAGTAGGAATCCAATCAAGACATCCCTTCCACATAATTTTTTTTATTTTTTGGGGAATTTTCATCTTCCACAGCCTGCTCCCCCACCTATTACAAACACTGGACTCCACATTGGAAGAGCTCGCCTTCTCCTCCAGGCTTCTAGCTATACGATACCCACTTTTAACACTGTAATTTCTAGAATCTTCAAAATGCCAAATAAGTTTGTCACCACACCTTCCTGAGCCAATAAGGATACTCTGAATTGTGGCAACATCTTCAACTGAGAAGGATTGGTTAAGAAGATCATTATTCCACCCACCTGACTGAGAAATAATTCTGTTGACAGTAGCGTTTTCATCAAGCAACGGTGTAGGAGGCGTAATAATCTTGAAAGTGGATTGTCTTGGAATCCATTTGTCTTTATATATACGAATCTGTGAACCATCACCAACCCTCCATCGTACTCCCATTTGAAGAATCTCCTTGCCCCAACAAAGGCTTTTCCACATGAATGATGCATCCTGATTCGGCTTTGCTTCCAAGATTGAAGTGTTATTGAAGTAACACCCCTTGAGAACACAAGCAGCAAGAGAGGTTGGATTCTTTGAAATCCTCCAACACTGGTTTGCTAACAACGCTATATTAAAGGTTTTAAGGTCCCGAAATCCCAGCCCCTTTCCCTTTTTCCCCTGCACAGGCAAGACCAAGAGCACCAATGCATTTTCCTGGCATGATCGCTACTGCCCCACCAAAACCGCGTACAAAGCCGGTTAATCTCGCTGAGAAGATTTTTGAGAATTTTAAACAGATTCATAGCATAAGTAGGCAAGGCCTGAATAACAGCTTTGAGTAATATTTCCTTCCCCCCTATAGACAACAATTTTCCCCCCCATCCTTTAATTTTAAACCAAACTCTGTCAACTATATCAGAGAACAATTTCCTTTTGCTTCTGCCTGTAAAGCAAGGTAAGCCAAGGTATTTCTCATGACACTTCACCTGTTTTATTCCTAGAATCAATGCCAACTTTGATCCTTCCTCTACTGAACACGATGGACTCATACATACTGCTGACTTGTCGTAATTAATCTATTGTCCTGATAACAGCTCATAAGTATTAAGCATCTCCCTTATTTCATTGCAATTATCAACACTAGCTTTAGTGAATATCATACTGTCATCAGTGAATAGGAGGTGTGAGATAGCTGGACCACTCCTACTACACTTAAACCCCGGCAACTTACCTCTAATTTGAGCTTCACCTATCAGACTTGAGAGGCCTTCAGCACAGAAAAGGAATAAGTGTGGTGACAAAGGGTCACCCTGTCTCAACCCTCTGGTCGGAATTATGTTACCACAAATGTCCCCATTCAGCTTGAAGGAATACGAAACCGATGAGACACATCTCATAAGCAAGCTAACCCATTTCTCAAATAATCCACTCTTAATAAGCATTTTCCGCAAAAAGCACCATTCGATTCTGTCATAAGCTTTTGACATGTCGAGCTTTATTGCCATAGAGCCATACTTCCTTTTCCTTCACCTGATTCTGTGTAAACACTCGAAACCGACAATTGTATTATCTGTAATTCGTCTGCCAGGAATGAAAGCGCACTGGTTTTCAGAGATTACCCCATCCATCACACCTCTGAGCCTATTAGTGATAGTCTTTGCAATAATCTTATAGAATACGTTGCATAGACTTATCGGTCTAAACTCTGTTGTTTTCCTCGGCTGGTTGACCTTTGGAATAAGTGTAATAACTGTCTTATTAAGGCCTTCCAAAGTAGCCCCTTTATTCAGGATATCCAGACTTGCTTTCACCACTGTTGGACCAATCATGTCCCAAAACCTTTGGTAAAACAGGGTTGGGAGGCCATCCTCGCCGGGAGCCTTCATAGGGCTCATGCTAAAGACTGCACTACGAACTTCCTCTGCAGTAAAATCCAAGTCCATAAAATGAGCCATTTCCCTCGGCACACATCTCTGATTATCCCCAAGAACACTCTTTAAATCCACATTTGGGGGATCACTAGATTTATATAGATTAGTGAAGTACTCAGAAAAAATTCTAGCAATCTCTTTACTCGACTCCCACAATTTCCCATCATTGTCTAAAATACCCGAGACCCGATTCTGTGCTCTCCTAGTTGTGGCCTTGGCATGAAAGAAGCGAGTATTCCTATCATTAGCTTTCAACCACTCCACTCTAGCTCTTTGACACCAGTATCTCTCTTCCACTAACAGCGCTTCATCGAGTTGCCCTTCCAACCCATTTAAAATCTTCCAGTAATCAGGATGAATATTCAAACTAGCCACTCTAATTGCCTCCTTCTTATTACAAATATCTTGTTTTAGATCCCTTCTTTTTTTGTTATTCCACAAAAATAGTCTCTGACTACACTCTTCAATATTCCTTAACACCAATTCAACATTCCTGGAACCTAGCCTATTCTTCCAAGAGGAAGTAACGATATCTGAGCACTCTTCTGCATTAGCCCATCACTCCTCAAAGAAGAATTTCCTCCCTTTTTTCAATCCATTCTCATCAAGAGGATAATTATCAGATGCTTCTAACACAAGAGGCCTATGATCCGAACCCTAAAATTCCAAGTGTTTTATCACAAAACTTGGGAACATTACCTTCCAATCATTTGAGCAAGTTCCCTTATCCAACCGTTCCATAATCATAGCCTCACCATCTCTTTTATTACTCCATGTGAACCTTGGACCCCTAAACCCCATGTCTTCCAGGCCACAATCCTCCAGCACATCCCGAAAATCAGCAACATGCTTCCAATTCTTCCTGTTACCACCAATTTTCTCGTAATCCCCTAGAATCTCGTTGAAATCTCCTAGACAAACCCAGGGAAGATTAGAAAGTCCTGCTAATCTCCTTAATAGTGTCCAGGAGTGTGAACGTTGGGCTTGAACTGGGTGACCATAAAATCTCGTGAATCTCCATCCCGGCCTGCTTTTGTGATTAATACGAACATCAATGTGAGCTTGTGAAAATGATAATAGGGAAACATCATTCTCAGTTGACCAAAAAAGACAAAGCCCACCCGAACAACCAACACTACTAACCACAATCTTCCCCTGGAATCCAAGCTTTACTCGCCATTTCTCCATTATTGCCTCACTACTTCTGGTTTCCATAATAAACATAACATCTGGATTAATATCCCGCTTATGATTTTACAGGATGTTGATTGCCCTTGGACTCCGGAGTCCCCGAGTTTTCTAAGCGAAAATAATCATTGTTCACGGTAGGCCAATTGAAATCGGCCGGTCGATAGTGAAAGTTTTGAATTACAAACCACTGGTGATGAACCTTCTGACCGGGTAGCACTTCCAGTGGCATCATTGCTCGACTCATTCTCGCATTCGTACCTCTCTATACCCGAGCCATTGTTTCTTCTGATGACTTCACTTTGTAGAGATCCCACATCCTTATTTTCCTCCTCTTGTCTGGACATCTCCACTTGGAAATCAACCTTTGCACATTTCCTTTTATCCACCCTCGACACATCTGTTGTAGCCTCTCTCTTCCCTCTTACCTCAACTGATTGAGCCTCCCCAATTTCCCCAAATGTTGAATCCTTAATTTTCCTCACCCATCTCTTTCTAATTTTCGATTCTTTATCCCCATTCAATAAATTTGTTTCACCTGTAATTCCAGAATACCAAGTCCCATTCATCTCTCCATCACCATCCCTATGACCCGTAATGTTTGATTGGCCCAATACCCCATATGAACCATTGAAGGCCCTTCCTTCTAGGCCTAACACTTCTTTTAAAGGTATTCGAATCGAGTCCAGTGCTCCATCAGGCCCCCTATTAACCTTCAACCCATGGGTTCTTATATGACCCTCTACATCATCCCTGATAGGAGCAGTATCTATAGCATTAAATGCAGTATCCAAGCTTACCTCATTATTTCCCTTCATGATTACTTCCTCTGTCTCCATTTTGTTTCCCTCGATGTTATTTTCGTTCAATGGCTTCCTGCTCTTGGACTCTGATATACTCTTCTCTCTAGCGCCTACATTCCGCCCCCTACTAGTCACTTCTTGTCCATCCACTTGAGTTTTGAAGCCATTGTTATCTTCCTTATTCAACTGCAACTTTGTGAGTTGATTTGACCCCCAATTTCCCCCGATCACCGGTGGTTGCTGAAAACTCTTATCCCTTTCTCTGTTTCTGTTCAAAAAGAATGGAGCTCTCAACCACAGCCCAAACTGGAATATTTCTGATTCATTCGTCCCTAGCTTTGGTTTTACTACTGGACATTCATAAGTACAATGATCCACCATCCCACACCTAAAACAATGATTTGGAAGTCTCTCATATCTCAATAGCATCACTGACTCCTCTCCATCGCCTAACACATCAATCCTCAAGCATCTTCTCAAAGGTTTCATGATATCAACTTTAACTCTAGCACGTAAAAACTTGCCACCAGCTTCACCCGAGTTGCCTCCATCAACCTCCACTACCTCCTCAATCATACTTCCTAAGAACCAACCTATCTTTTTAGTCATACAAAGGATAGGTACCTGATGGATTTGCACCCAAAACTCTGCCTCCTTGAATTGTATAGATTCTATTCTTCCTTTTCCTTCAGATTTTGCGAACACCATTAACGCATCATCAAAACTCCATGGACCTCCCAAAATAACCCTCCGCTGATCCTCTTCATTCTTAAAATGGAAAGTGAATATATTCCCCGTCACTGATTCGATCTCAAAACCCTCTTTGACTTGCCAAATACTCATGATGACTCTCATAAAAGCTACTCTATTCACTGTTTTATTGGAAAGTATCTTACCAATCCGACTTAGAGATTGTCTGATTACTGCCTCACTCCTAAGATTCTCTTCTAATATCCTAACTGGACCATCCTTGTCTGAAATTGAAAGCGATGCACACAGATTTGCTATATCTACCTGCTCCATACTAACCATGAGTGCTGATAAAACTCAGAACTGAAAAACTGATTAAGAACACTAACCACGAAGGTTACTTTTACTTAGCTATTCAGAGAATTCTAAGAAAAGACTTTTTTCTAAATTCAAAATTTAATTTGTGATTCATATATGTTGTTTAATTATTTAATTATAATTTATTTCACATTAATCAACTTGTATTTAAGTTGGGTTATAGTTTTATTCATCGGTTAATTAGGTTGGGTTAAAGAATACATCGTTAGAGTTGGATCCAAAGTGTCACTCGATCTAATGAAATGGATAATAGTAGTTGGAACTTGGAAATGAGGTAGCAATTATCGTCACGATCTGGTGATCATGACACGAATAAAATATAAATTGGGTTGAATCTTATTGGCTTTGAATAACTATCAAGTCAACATGTTAAGTGTCCGTTTGGGGGAGCTTGTCTACTGACGAAAAGAGCTTTTTTAATTAAAAAAGCTCTTTTCAATTTTTTTTGTATCGTTTGGTTGTCATCCAGTAGAGCTTTTAGATGATTAAAAAAGCTGTTTTACGTCTACTTGGAGAAGCTCAAATTTAAAGCTTTTTCAAGAAGATCATTTGGAGTTTTTTTAATAACACTAAAATCTCCAATATAACCCTATAATTTAATATTTGCTAGAGTATTTTGGTAATTCTATCATTAAAAAAACTCTCTTTTAATTGACAACCAAACAACCAATGACTTTTATTTAAAAGCTCTACCTCTAAAAGATCTATTTCTAAAAGATCTACTGCCAAAAGATCTACTGCCAAAAGATCTACTTGAGAAGCTCTCCCAAACTTACTCTAAATCCGTTGAATAAACAATTTACATTCATGTTGAATTTTCTTTCTAACCTGCTAACCCGTTTGATATGATTATTTTCTATATAGAAGATTTTTTCTTCAAAATAACGATATAGAAGACTAGGGGTGGGCGCGGTTCGATTCGGTTCGGTTTTGGCCAAAACCATATTGAACCGTTATATTTTTGGTTTTTGAAAACTTGAATCGGTTTAAACCGTATTGGACCATAAACCGAATTGAACCGAACACCTTTATCTCGGTTCGGTTCAATTCGGTTTTAGGCCTATTAGGCTTTGAGGTTTTTTTTATATCATTTCTCAAAATTATAGAGTAACATCTGTAACAATATATATATATTGAAACATCAAAAGAAACACAGCAAAACCAAACACCAAGACACCACAAAGAAACAAACACCCACAGCACTAACAACACACACGCCAATATGACAATTTGACTATATAATCACTTAAAATTATACAAACCTCTCATATAATCAATGTTGACTATAGAGTAACAATTATATAATCAGTGATGTAGATCAAACATCAGATTAAACATATAAAAATAAAATTAAACATGAGTGGGCAAATATAACATCGATATTAAAAATAACATTAGATAGAGATGGAGCTGCGGCGGAACAAGACTCACAAGAGATGAAGAGAGATAAGGTCTGATGAAAAGTGAAATTAGTTTTTTTTTTTTTTTTGGTATTTAAATGTCGGTTCGTCGGTTCGGTTCGGTTTTGAAAGGTCCAAAACCGAAACCGACCCATATTCTATGCGGTTCATTCGGTTCGAACCGAATTGAACCGAACTGATTAGGTGAACCGAACCAAACACCATATTTCGACTCGGTTCGGGTCGATTCGGTTCGGTTCAATGAACCGCGCCCACCCCTATAGAAGACTTTGATCGATAAAATTGTGTTAACTTTTCACAAGACTTTAAATCGTCAATTTATTTTAGACATAGATTATATCATATTTGATTATTCTATTTATTGTGAGTGTAGTGATCGAATTGAAATTGTTTAATTAAGTTTAAAACACTTTTAATTATTTTAATAATTAAATAGATAAATTGATAAATCTATGAATCAACGGGTTAATTAGGTCGTAATGGGTAAGCAAGAGAATCTGGAAGCAATAATATCAAGCTCAACTGTCAAAATAAGGGTAAAATAGGAATTTAAAGGAAAAATAAATATATGGTTACCAACTATTCCAGATGATTTGTTGAAGCCCAATCTATATGGGCTGTTCTGGACAATATTAGTGGGCCGAAAAATAATTATTCGGCCCATTAGTCGAGTCAACTCGGGATGTGACCCGTGAGTCGTGACGTGCCCGGGCACGTCACCAGTTGACTCAATACATGGAGAAAAACTTCAGTGGGACGATTCCACTGACGTGGATATGGGACCGTCCAACCACAGCACGCCACATATACATTGAGATTATGTGGCATACTTGTGGCGTGTTGTGGTTGGACGGTCCCATATCCACGTCAGTGGGACCGTCCCACTGAAGTTTTTCTCCAGTACATGATTTATTCTCGCTTCGCACGTGCCACGAGTATTTGTATTCCTTGGACGCCCTAAAACCCCCAAACCCACTATCAATTGAAATAGTGAAACGCATCTAGGGTTTTAGCATCGAACTGATTTTTTGGTTTTCTGAGCAACCAAACAAACAAGAAAACGATGTTTCCGGGAATGTTTATGCGGAAGCCAGACAAGGCGGCGGCTTTGAAGCAGCTACGAACTCACGTCGGCTTGTTCGGTGCTTGGGTCGCTGTGATTCGTATCACTCCCTACTTACTTCACTATCTCACCGCTGAAAAAGACGAACTCAAACTCGAATTCTAGATCTCGCTCTATAGGTAATTCTTTTGTTTCTATCTCTATATATTGGCTATCGATTGAATTGGAATTTTTTTTTTTTCTTAGTTTAAGTTTGATTATTGATTTCGTGATCTGGTGTGGTTTGTATTTGTGTTTTCTTTAAAAAAAAAAAAAAAGAAAGAAAAAAAAAAGAGAAATTGTGAAATTTTGTGTTTTATGATGAATTAAGAAGCAAATAGATTTTATGATTAAGACAGTTAGATCTCAGACACTTTCGTGATTCGTGCACTGGCACCGTTAGGACTTAGGAGGTCTTTACATGCTGTGTGATCCGATTGAGTGTTGTGAAATCAGTAGGGTTAGTTTAAAGATGCAGTGATGTAAGATGGATCGGCGGAGTGGTTTTAGGGCGAGAAAATAGCTGAGTGTGGTGTTTTAGGATAAGTTTTGAATCATTGTAGAAATATTGTTGACAGGTTAGACACAAGACGTTGTTTATCCGATAGATATGGGGAAATTTGGAATTTTGAGGTAGTCATGTGAATTTATGGGAGGATTGCTTTGTAAGGGTCACCTTAATGCATGCCAAATTTTGGATAAAGTAATGCAAAATTCTGAGTGACTGTGATTATAACTATTGTTTGTAGGTATAAGAAAATTCATTTACTTTTCTAAATGTTGAATTTTATGTTTTGCCATTCTGATTTTGAATAGAATGTTCACCACTTGTTTTCCTGATATATCTTCATCTTGTGCAAGAATGCTCCAAATACCTTTGATTTTCCTCTAATTTTCCTTTAATCTGCACTTGGCAAAAAGCAATTGAATAGGAATGGTATAAAACATCAAGGAGAGCAAGTGAAAACCAAAATCAATTACTTTTTAAAAAAAAAATTCAAATGTTTTCTTGTAATGAAGATATGACCATGGTCCATGGCTTGTACTGAGGTATATGGGTGGCTGTTTCAGCGTGTGTGGTGTTGAAGCAGTTAGAAAGTTCTAGTTTTTCTTCTTCACTCCCGTTAGGTAGGACGTTGTTGAAGTAGCTGCTTGCATGTTGCCTGTTTGTGGCAAGTTAGAGTCCATGCTTACACATTGGAATATCTCTTTTTGGCCTGCGAACAAGGATGGACAATTTTTTTTTCCTTTTTTGATGTAGAGATGAGCAGTTTTACTTTCAGTCATATGGAAACTTCTTTGTTGGGTCTGCTTCAAATCAATTTCATTGAAGATGGCTTCATTGCTCACAGTTGTTGCAGTGTGATATCGCTTGCTTAATAAGTGTTTCACGTTTGTCGCATTGCCAGTAACGTTTGTAATTTGTCATGTTTGGCTTCTGGTGATGTCTTGCATTACTAGTTAAAGTTGTTCAAGCTATAATATAACATAGTCTGATCTATGTATATGCTTAACACAACGATAAATAATGTCTTGATGCATCGTGATTTCTCGACTTTCTCCAAAATCCTTACAATCATTGTTCATGGCTCAATTCAACTAGTTATTGTTCATAAACTTCCAGTGAAATATTAGTTGCACACTTGCACCACATCTGTCTTTTATTCATTCTTGTTTGTTCTATATTTTGAAGCAACCATTTCTTAGAAATGTTGGAGTTGTTAATATACTAGAAACTTTTTCTTATTCAATCTTATGCTTGAAAATCATGGTTTCAGTTGACTTGACATATTTTTTCAAATCCATTTCTGTTAAAGATTTCTATTGGTCATGGTCATTTAAATTTTCAGAGTTTATATTAGCAGCTGATCTCATACTCTCGTGCTCTCTATGTGGCAGTGATGTAAGAGAAGACGGGAATCACATTCGGTGAAGAAATCTATTTTTTTGCTTTTGGTTAGATATGAGGCCACCATGTCGTTGCATTAGGTTATGTATGGTGTTTCTTTGGGTAATGTACCTTTAGTCTTTCTTTAATTTATTTGGAGGCTCGTTAAAAATACTTACATATTATGTAATGACTGGCCTTGGATTATATCTTCTCGAATATACTTTCAGTTTTCTTGATAGTGGTATGATCAAATTACTTACACATGCTGGAATCATATTTGATCGATTCTAAATTCATTTGTTACAGAGAAAAACAGAGAGAGATGAAAACCCAGTGAGATTATTCATCCATCTCTCTATCTCACCGTTCTATTTTTTGTTTTTCTCTTCATTTATTCAAATCCCCTTTAGATTATATGGGGCTGTCCGGTAGGCAACTTTTTGCCTATTTTCATTTTTACTTTTCGAAAACAATTTTGAATTCGTGTTTGTTAACCGTTTTTCATTTTATTTTCAAAAAACAAAAACAAAATGGAAAACAAAATCAGTGTTAAAAATGAAAATTTTGAAAAACAACTTTTAGAAGCTTCCGTTTTTTGGGTTTGTTTTTGATGAATGGATGATGGTGATGTGTTTGATTTTGATTTTCTGAGGTTGTTTTTGGGTTTATAAAGCTTCCAGTATATGCTTGGGTATAATCTCTGTTTAATGATCTTTGTGGCAAGAGTGCAAGACCATGAACAACAATCTATATTCTTGAAGAAATTCGGTCCATTCACTTGTCGAATAACAAATCTAATTCAAATCAGTAGTTGCCTTTCGCTTGTCGAATAACAAATCTAATTCAAATCAGTAGTTGCCTTTTGCTGGTTCAAGTAGTTGGAATCTGCCATCCCAATTTTTGATTTCGAGTCACCTAATTAGGAAGAAAAGGTAAGCTCAACTTAAATGAATTTGCAAGATAAATTGCTGATTTGTACTATTGTTTTCTTTTCATGGTCATATTGAGATACAACTCTTAGCTGATTGAAGCCACACTCCTCATCTTATGCTATATATATTGTCTTGCCATCTACTAAAAAAAATTGTTGTTACGTTTGTAGGTGTAGAGAAAAATTGTTGTTAATGGAGGAGAATTTATAAATTACAAATAATTTTTATTTTTATTTTTTATATTGGTTAATTATTTAACCGGTTTGTTTTATAGTTGTTATAATATCAAACAAAATGTAAAAATGGAATTTTAATTTTTGATATTTTCGATTAAGCTACTAGACGCGTTTTTTCCGTTTTCATTTTTAGAATATATCTTCCAATATATGTTACCAGATGAGTTTTCTTGTTTCTGAATTTGAAAAATAATTACATAAATTGTTCCTATCCATATTGATTTAAAAAACTGTTGGAGAGTTGGGGTGCATAAATCATAATGCATAATTGGTCCATTTGTTAAACATTTCACATGCAATTGATTAAGAAGCTCCTTTACTTGTCAATTGACTTGTGATAGTGACCAGACTAAAAAGATTATTATGTATATTGCAACTATTATTCTACATTTTAAACTATTACGTCGTTGTGGAGTCTTCAAAATATTGACATTGTATATACCGTCCCATTTTTATCTATAAAACCGTAAAGTGTGGTGAAACCTCTTCAATATAGTGTTATTTCTTTACCCTCAGTTTTCTTTAATTGAGAATTTGATTAACGGGGTTGAAGATTGCAATTAGAACAGAAAACAAATTGAATCCAAACACGACTAAACTAAATTCAAATCCATTTTCATTGTTTGGAAGTCATCTCATATTTACAAGATCATATGACCTATGTATATAAAAAAAGAATATTGCTTTTCCATAATTACAACATGGAAATATTCACAAGAAGACAAGGTTGGGTGGTGGATACCCACCAATGAGCTATTGCCGACAAAATCAAAACACCCTCTAAACACATGTGAGTTCACAAATCACAATACTTATACAGTCTAACACCAACACTTAAAAAAAAGTGTTAAAAAGTGTTTTTCCATTTCCTAGTACTGTGAGTCTGTGACAAGATTCACCACTAAAATTGTATCTCCACTTTTCCCACTAACAAGGGAGTCAATTAACCCATTCCACATGGCACCTCTACAACCCTCCTTTATAAAAAGCATTGGCTCACCTTCTCCTTTTGTTCATTTTTTTTTTTTTTTTTTTTTTTTTTTGACAAAGTTTTAAATAAAAAAGTGTATACACAGTCCTGCCCTTTTACACAATACATGATTGGTGTCCCAAAAAAAAAAAAAAATTATTTATTAAGTGAAAAGCAAACCCCTTTAGGTCCCCCACTACATGATGCCTATACCACCACCATTTTCATTTCTTACCAACCATAACAAAAGGAATATGTAAAGAGGTGGGCTGGTTACTATTGTTTTCTTTAATTATTTATTTTTAAGTGACATTGCCTTTTCAAAATTTGGTGCTTGCCCTAATTCAACTATTCAAATCAAATCACCTTTGTATTGTATCTATCTAAGAGTGGCATTTTTGTTACTAGTTTGGACAAATTCTTTTGCTTTGAGAACACGAAATTGGTCATCTTTGTAGAAAAATAGATTTTAATTATTCATATATAATAATAATAATAATAATAATAATAATTAATAAGTGAATATGAATTCTGTTTATTTACAATTTAATTCGTACACGGCATATAATAGAAACATATGAATTTAAGTAATAGATGCCATTTTTAAATGGTTAAACATATTCCGGGTTTATCTAGTTTGCATCAACAAAAGTAAAAGAAAAAGAAAATACTATCACAATAATTATGACTTGGTAATAGATTCAAAAGAAGTAAATATTGGTTTTGATGGACATATAAGAAGTATAGTCAAAATTATGATATGAATGACAGTTTTGATATTGATATATCACTTAAAATCCGAAAATATCGTAAGAATTTCGTAGATGTTAATGGAAAGTAATGAAGAAAAATCAAATGTCAAAATCTCTCTACAATCTCTTCCCAACCACAACAATCATAGGCAAAGAGACTCATCAACCAAAAGAATAAAGATTACACACGATTGTCAAATCTAGCATAATTAAAGAATTGAAAATCTTCGATTATTATAATAATTAAAAGGGAAAATTACACAAACTTCCAATGAGTTTAATCAATATTACACTTAGCTGTAACTTTTGTTAAAATTACACATACTTCCTCTACTTTTCGTTGACTAAGTGTTAATTGACAGTTTGACAAACCATAAAATTTAAAATATCTAAATCATCCCTGAATTAATCATTTTATTATAATAATTATTATTTTTGAGATTTTATTTTACTAAAATTAATTAAATTTTTTTATTTAAAAATAATTTTTTTAAGAAAAATAAAAATCTTTTCTACGGGAGGACTGTAGAAACTAGAGAATAGAGACAGATTAATGGAAAAATTGAAATGAAGTACGTACAAGTCTTTTAATTTTAAAAAAATTATTAAAAACAAGAACTGTCAATTAACTAAAAAATTTGTTAGTTAATTAATTTTATTACAATAAAATCTCAAAAATAATAATAATTATAATAAAATAATTAATTCAGGGATAATTTAGACATTCTAAATTTTATGGTTAGTCAAACTGTCAATTAATACTTAATTAACGAAAAGAAGGGGAAGTATGTGCAATTTTGACAAACGTTACGGCTGAGTGCAATATTGATTAAAATCATAGTATGTTTGTGCAATTTTCCCTAATTAAAATCAATTAATTATTATTATAATCATCATTATTCAATCAAACAACAAGCAAGTTTTTGCACGAGTCCTAAAGACTGCCGGGGGTTTCCATCACACACGCACCAAACTCTCTCTCTCTCTCTCTCTCTTTTCTTGCTATGCAAATTTCCCAGTTACATTTTCCCCAGAAAGTGAAACAAACAGGGCCCTAGTTGAAGAAGATTGTTTTGCAAGCAAAAATCTTGTATATTGTTGTGAAAAATTTCTGGGGTTGGTTGATCTAGATGATGATGATGAGAGGTTGAAGAAGTCCTGAAGAAGAGATAGAGATTCCATATCCATATCCATGAGTGATGTTGTGCCTGGCTCTGTGGGAACCAGTGCCAGTTTCTCATTGAGATTAGGCCAGACCATCTTCTCCTCTGCTTCTCTTCTCTTCATGTCTTTAGGTGTTGAGTTTTACAGCTACACTGCTTTCTGGTAATCAATCTTCTGCTTCTTCTACTCTTGTCTCTTTCTTCTTTCTTTATATTTTTATTTTATTTTATATATATATATATATATATATATATACCACTTACGGTGGCGACTAGTTGAATCTGAAACATTGCCAGATTGAATGAGCGCTCGTCTCTTTGTTCTTTGTTGAGCGGCTTTCCATGTCTGTTTTCATGTCTCTGAATCTTCAATAGACTCAGTTTTTTTTTGGTAGAAATGAATTCAGATTCATGTGTAGTTGATTAATTCTGAAGACTAGATATCAGTTATGGATTCTAGATCCATGTTTCTGATATTTAAGGGATTTTTCCATTAGAATTGACTGTGTCATCAGAACCAAACCAACCACAAGAGTTTACTTTGATCAAGCCAAAAATTCTGTAGCAATTTTTGTATGCATACTTTCCCAGATAAGAACCTGAATGAGCTAGCTCAGCATCATATTCGGTCAAATATCCGATGACGATCGACACTAAGTTGACATTATTTCCATACATACAACTTGAAAATATTTGCTTCTTGAACAAAAAACTGTTAGAAAGTTCGACAAATCCTGCAAAAACACTTAGAACAAATGTGCACAACAACTTTGCTAGCTTTTGCAGTGTTACTGATATTTGTTTGAACATTTTTTTTGTTGTTTTTTTTTTTTTAATTGCAGCTACTTGGTAACAATAATGGGTTTGGTCATTCCATGGAGTTTTACTTTGGCAATTGTAGATGGATACTCTGTTCTGGTCAAATGCCCCATTCGCCAACCCGGAATTCTGTTCGTAATTGTCGTAGGAGACTGGGTATGATAGGCACACCAATCTGATTTTTATTTTTTGACAATGGGGATGAAATACATATCTAATGACAACTAAAAAGTCTTATAAATTCGTGACATTTTCATCATGACAGGTTTTATCAATTCTTACACTAGCTGCAGCTTGCTCAACGGCTAGTGTTGTCGATCTCCTGCTCCAAACAGATGGATCTTATTGCCCTCAAAAGTTTTGCAGTAGATATCAGATATCTGCTGCCATGGCTTTCTTGACCTGGTTTCTGTCTTCTGCTTCGTCTCTTTTCAATCTTTGGCTACTCCCGTCCTTGTGATCCTCGTTTGTTTGGTCTATCAACAATCTGCAGATTTTGTGGTATTGTTCAAATCATCAATGATATATATATATATATAGTCACAAAATTGTAAATGTTTCTGGCAATTGTACACAAACAGTACCTTTTCTTTTATACCAAAAAGTTCTAAACTAGAGACTACTTAGCTTACGAGTCCTAAATTAGAGACTACGGTTGGACTCTACAATCTCGTTAGACCTTGATAGCTAAGGAAACTGTGTCGTATCCCAGGTAGATAGCTCCGAGGGGATTTAAAATGCCTCGCCCTTACGGGTTGGTACAAATGCAGTACCAGTAGACAAGTTTAACTTGGCTGACACAACTTTTTATTATTGCCTTAACATTCTTCAGAGGCAAATCACTAAATCAGTCTTAACTAAACACAGTTTGTGTGCTACTGCAAAAACGATTAGTGTCGGTAGCATTTACAATAGGCTGGACACACCAAATGAAATGAGGGCAGGAAGAGATTCACCTTCTGCTCATCACAGCTCCCCTTTTCTTCAGTTGCTTTTGTCATTGCCTAAGGAGAAGAGAAGCATTTGAATTTCGCCCTTGCAATAAACCGCTCCAATAGATGGCCATTTTACGGGAGCAAGTTACAACTGTCCGTATGCAAAACACAATGCCTGTAAACAGAATATAAACTAGACCATTTTATTCCATGTATTTTCTCAGTCAAAAATCCTTGTAAAAATTAAGATAATATCCTTAGAAAACCTTATAAATCTTTTCTAGTTCGATGAGGGTTTGCAAATCTTTTCCAATCTCAAACTAAGACTACATAGATACAATTCAATCTTTTACAACCTGAGTGGTAAAATCATACTGCTAGAAGTACAAGTGATTAAAGGCAATAGAGAAATATCAATGCAAATCTTCCATAAACACAGTTCGCTATCATTAGACATGTATTCACATCAAAAGCACAAGATAAGTAACTACAATCAAGAAACGCACCATACACTCCAAGCGTTAAATGCCAGATATGGTGGTGGTGACCGAACCGCTTTTCTGATTCGAAGGGGTTTGCTCATATACTCATCCAACAACAAAACGTCAACCGTCTTCCTCCCCCTTTTGAGTTTCTAACATCTCAGTCCTCAGAATTTTCGCCATTTCTACATTTCCTTGTTCCATATATCCATCAATAAAGGCATTGTAAATCTCCAAACTAGGCTCAAACCCTTTCCCCACCATTTCTGCCTGAACCTTCAACGCTTCTTCCATATTCCCATCCTCACAAAGCCCCTTTATTAAGAACACATAACCATTCTTTGTCGGAGACAAACTAAACTTTTCAACTCCAACCCTCAATATCTCCATTGCTTCAGAAATCCTTCTCTTATCACAAAGCCCTCCAATCAAAGCCTCAATTGTGGAACTCTCCGGTCTAAATGTTTTCCTAATCATATCCTTATAAACTGATATCGCCGAATCAACATCCCCAACTCTACAATGTCCGTTAACAAGATACTCAAAAGAACTACAACTACTCTCAACCCCATCCAACCCCATCTCCCTAAAAAAGTCCTCACCCCTCCCCATCTCTCCAATCTTGCAAAAACCACCTATAATGGTGTTATAAGCCACCACATCGCGCTCTACATTCTTATCTCTCATTTCTTCCAATAAATTTTCTGCTTCTCTCATCTTCCCTTCCTCACACAACACTGCCATCAAAACACTATAACTAGAACAATTAGGTTCACATCTCAAACTCTCCATTTCAATCCATGTATCGTCCACTCTCTCAAACAAACCTTCTCTATAAAAACAAGCCATCAAAGCATTGAATGTATGCACATTAGGCCTAATTCTAACAACCCTTTTCACATTCTTAAAGCTCGTTTCAATCTTTTCGCTATCCAACCCAAAAACCTCCCTATAAATCTCATACCCTGAAATCACTCCTTGAGACCTAGAAACCGCCCATATCAAAGAATTACATGTACTGATTTTAAGACAAATTCCACGAGACAACAACATTCTCACTATACCAAGAGCCCCATCAATCCTTTTTACTTCTAAACAACAAGTTATCAATAAATCAAACACATAGGGAGCAGAACCACACTCTCTGTAAGTTTTCACAAGAATTTCAAAGAGTCTCAACTCTTGCTTGGTATGAAGATCATTTGCAGGCAATCTAACGGCTGCCCGGATGAGCTCCTGAGCTTGGGAGGTGAGACGGCCGCGAGAGAGGAGGTGAATCACGGTGGCATAGGAGCTGAGGTCGTGTTTGCAGAGCGACTTGCGCTGTGTGAAGACGAAGAAGCGGAGGACTAGATGGGGATTGTTTTTTAGAGAGAGGGCAATCTGGGAAAATTGGGTTGGGGTGAAACCGGAGGGGCAGAGAGAGAGGATGTGGCCCCACCGTGATTTGGAGCGGTGGTGGGTGAGGATTGAAACGACGGTGGAGATTGGAGGGTTGGGTTGATCGGACGGTGGAGATGAGGTGGTGGAGAAGTCATAATAGAAGGACAAGAAGTGGAGGTTTGGTCTTGATTTTGGGGATGAGAAGGAGATTTGTTTAAGGATTTGAACAACTGCCATTGCAAGAACTGAAGAACATAGATTTTTTTCTGAAACTGAAGTTGAAGTACAACAACTTCACTTAAAAGTAATCAAGTTTCAACAATTACATTTTCTCCTCAAAATATGATTAATTACATGTTTTCACAAAATTATTATTATTATTATTATTTTTGAAGTACAATTAACGATTCTCAAGATTATTTAAATATTTACACTTTTTTATTTAAAAAATCAATGTTTACCTGAACCGAAACATCAACGATGGCCATTAATCTTAAGAGTAGATGTGCTTAATTATTGTTTAATATGAGAACAATTTTGTGCCCCCAATGGCGTTGTTCAGCTGGTAGATGAACGAGTTTGAGATTTGGGTAAATAACTCATAAGTCAACGACTCGAATCCTACCAATAATAAAAGTTTCAAAAAATATATGATCTAGACAAGTGGATAAATAGATACCATAAAAAAAAAAAAATCAATTTTGTAGCCTAAGATTTGGATTAATTATAAATCGATACAAGTGTTCATTGTATGACCGACTTCAAGCCTTATGATTAGGTAGGTTAAGTTTGACTATCCAGATTCTAAAAGGTTTCTGCATTAGAGCAAGACCGAATTCAAATAATGAAAAAAAATGATAAGAATTAGTGAATTACATAAAAAAATATTTTTAAAAAATAAAATAAAAAAAGGGTTAAAGTATGATGAACCGTAATAGGGTTGATAGACAGGATCGGGCCTAATAAAAACATTTAAGGCCTGACTTACACCCTATCCTAAAGCTCAATTGGGCTTAAAAATTACGACTGAACTCCGCTTGTTTGACACCTATTTTGATAGCTCAAGTGGATGAGAAAACTTGTGTAGGACGGTGTGGCGTGAGACTATCCAATCAAGCTAAAATATTAAAATTATACAAAATTAGGAAACTTGATTGAACGGTCTCACCACTTAACGGTGAGAACTGGTGAGACCGTCCCACACAATATTTTCTCCAAATAGAGACTCATATTAAATTTAAATTGAACTCGGTAAGTTATTTTATTTGTTTTGTTTAAGTGGTTAAACAATTTTAAAATATCAAAAATAAAAAAAACAACTTAAAAAATAAAGTAAAAATTCTTGACTTTTAACTTAATTCCAAATCACTGGAATATTACAATTAAAATATTCTCTTCCAAGTCTATCCTTCCAAAGAAAATATATTTCTAAATTTATCATAATTTGATATGGTGTCGAGATCTTTCTTTTAACATATTTTTTATTTTAAATGGCTTTTATAAAGGAAAAAAAAAAAAAAAAAAAAACCCTAATCACTTCTCATAAAGACCAATGCATATAATTCAGAAACCTATTTCATAAAAAATAATCAATAATTTTTTTTAAATTTGGTTTCCGGAGCATATGAACCATGAAACAAAAAAAACAAAAATGGTTTCCTCAATTATATATACCGGAAATATGGACAATATGCAAAATAACTTGAATTTTTTTTATTTATTTATAATAAATTAAACTTGAACTTTGTTTGCAAAACATACAAAATTATATTCTTTGATGAATTTTTTATTTTATTAAATTGAACTTTGTTTGTAGAAGAACATGTACGTTAAATTACTTCTTTTAATTAGCATTGGTATAAATGTAAAATTACTTGTCTTTAGACAATTTTATTTTTTTAAAAACAAACATGTTGACAGTACATTCAAATGTGAGAAAAAAAAAAACAAATCATTCAGGTTTATATTTTTGTTTCTACTCAGTCTTTAAAAAAAATTAGGATCGTTAAGTATTCAGATTAAAAACAAACAACTCACTTTATTTTTTTCCCTTCTTTATCAAATTCGGATCAAAATTATGTTAGAAGCTTCAAGCTTGAATTCAATTAGAAGTTATAATAGATGTCAATATATTCTTAGAGAATTAAGAAGAACCACAAATGAGATAGATATAGTGAAAGAGATGATGATGGTTATAATAGATGTCGATATATATTCTTAGAGAATTAAGAAGAACCACAAATGAGATAGAGATAGTGATAGAGTTGATGATGATGTCCTTTGCAAGTACAAATACTTCAAACGATGGAATGGATGGATGGATGTGAGCAATTACCACATAAATCAGTTGCAGTTATTGGAATATTCTAGATGTTTCTCTCTTTACCAAAAAGAAAATGAACTCACACTTGCATTATTGGCTTATTGCACACAAGAATTCTTTATATTCTGCTTAGTCTTGTCTCTCTTATTTTTGCTCAAACTATTAACAAAAAAATCGCATATATTCTTTGCCCTACCTCGCATTAATTTTCAACTACTACTACGCAGTCATTAAAAAAATAAAACTTTTATCATTTTTCATTGTGGCAGGATTATAAAAAAACATTCATTATATGTTCAACAATACCTCAGATTCAAGTCTTTACACCGTAAAAATGTTATACAGTGACGGTTTAATGTATGATCTAAATGCATACATTAACATGATCTATGCTTAAAATGTCATAAAATTTTGAATCCAAGAGCGGTATCTGTTCTTTTTCTCCATCAAGAAAGTGATATATGTATATATATATGGAAAGCCTATATAGGTAGTTATTCTCTATCATATATGCTCATTATGATATGGATATGATCAACAGATTGCATCAAGACCCTTGATTATATTCTTGATGTTGCGAATTTGATGATCATATCCTGACTATACTAATTAATTAGTTGGAGATATATACAGTAATTGGTATCAAAGCTATATATCATGTAGTAATCAGATGCTTTACTTGTGATAAGGTTTATCGAAAACTTGAAATCTCAGCAAATTAGCTTAATTGCTTACTAATCCCAGACCAACTTTTTTAGATGCTAGATTTGTAGCAAGTGCAAGATGTTCTGTATATCTTTATATAAAATTCATACTAAATTCTTCCATCATTATTATTCAAAGTTTTTAAAAGCTTTTTAACATTCCTCAGTAGAGAACATTTCCCATCGAAAACAACCTATTCTTTCACGATTCATTCCATCATAATTTAAAAAAATTGAAGAAATAATATAAGGATTCTCTGTTAATCTTCGTTTGATTCTTCTTCAAGTAATTAATATATAATTATGGGTACTAACTAGTTTAGTTAGTAAGAGATTTTGAAATCAAAGCTCATTCACATATCACACTACAAGTTTTGAGGGTATTTTGTTTGTATGAATGAGTTATATAATTACATAAACAAAATCCATATGCATAATCCAAAAGAGAAAAAAATACAATAAAATATTATATATATATATATATATATAATACGAGTGAGTCTCTCATGAGGGATCCCTTATTTTAATTTAGGTAAGGACCTTGATGAAAATACATCGATTTTAAAGAATTTTGATCTGAATTTTTTTTTGTGGATGATAAGCACATTGCAATCTACATATGAACAAAGTTTGAGAATTTTTCGAATACTAGAACTATTTTTCTTGAATTTTCCTATATTTCGCCTATTTTCCGATGCCTTTATATTTAACAAAATTTGGATAAATAGTTCTAGTACTCAGAAAATTCTCAAATTTTGTTCATATGTCAATTTCATTGAAATTATCATCCACAAAAAAATTCAGATTAAAATTCATTAAAGTCAATGTGTTTTCATCATGGTCCTTACCGAAATTAAAATAAGGGATCCTTCATGAAAGACTCACTGCATATAATATTTCTCTAATGATTAGGACCGTCCTGACTTTATAATTTCAGGACGTCCAACTATAGCCACACATTCATAGTGGGCTCACAGCCCCACATTAACAAATACCCACACCCAATATGAATGTGTGGCTGTGGTACGTTAGACATTTTTAACTTATAATTTCAGGACGTACTTACTAGAGAACCACTATATATATATACGGTCCCGTTCCTATCAGTGCATCCTGATATAACTTTATCAGGATATTGAATATGAGCCACTCATTTATAAAAGTGATTTGACAAGTGCATACATACCAAGTCAAAGTATGTAAAACGAGTGGCTCACATTCAATGTCCTTATATAATTTCATCAGTGCGCACTGATAGGAAAATTTCTGTATACACACACACACACACACACACACACACACACACACACACACATATATATATAATGGGTAATTTCACTAAAGTTCATACTTTTTGATGAAATGTCACATATTTAAACGTCTTTGTCATATTAGCAACTTAAGTTCCTAATTTTTTCCCAAATGCATCACTTTAGTCCTTTTGACCAAAATACTAACGGTAACTCTAACTATATATATAAAAGTACAATTTTACCCTTGTCAAAAATGATTTATTGAGTTTCAAAAATAAATAATATTAAAATGGTTTATAAAAATAAATTAACAATAGAAATTTATTTTCTAAATATAATAATTTTAAAAACAGGAAAAAAAAAACTAATGGATTATGGAAAATATAAAGTTAAAATAAATAATAAATTGAAAGTACTTTTATAAAAAAAAAAAAAAGTATTTCAAAAAATAAAAAGAAAGTTTATTTTATTTTATTTTAAGTAAATGGATCTCCACCATTGGATTGATCCAAATCCAATGGTGGAGATCCATTTACTTAAAAAAAAAAACTTTATTTTTATTTTTTAATATACTTTTTTTTTTTAAATACTTTCAATTTATTATTTATTTTAACTCTATATTTTCCATAATCCATTAGTTTTTTTTTCTTTTTTTTAAATTTTTATTTTTTATTTTTTTAGAAAATAAATTTTTGTTATTTTATTTTTATAAACCATTTTAATATTATTTATTTTTGAAACCTAATAAATCATTTTGACAAGGGTAAAATTGTACTTTTATATATAGTTAGAGTTGACCGTTAGTATTTTGGTCAAATAGACTAAAGTGATGTATTTTGAAAAAAAATAAGGGACTTAAGTTGCTAATATGCCAAAGACATTTAAATATGTGACATTTCACCAAAAGAGAAAAAAATACAAGAAAATATTATATATATCTATATATATATATATACAAAAATATTTAAGTCAGTGCGCACTGATATAACTTCATTAGTGCTTTGGATATGAACCATTAGATTTACATACTTTGACTCAAAGTGTATGCACTTATCAAAGCTTCTCCATGATCAGTGGTCCACATGCATTGGTACTGATGTAGTTACATCAATGCGCATTGATGTGAACGGGACCGTATATATATATATATATTCTTTCTATTGTCAGTTCGAACTGATATAAAATATATTAGTTCCTTGTATGTGGGTCATTGGATTTAAAAGATGTTTTGACAAGTACATGCAGCCAAGTCAAAGCATTTAAATCCAATAGCTCACATACAAGGAACTGATATATCAGTTTGAATTAACAATAGAAAAACTATATATATATATATACAGTCTTTCTATTATCAGTTCGAACTGACAAAAGTTATATCAGTTCCTTGTATGTGGGCCACTGGATTTAAATACTTTGACTGACAAGTGCATACAGTCAAGTCAAAGTATTTAAATCCAGTAGCCCACATATAAGGAACTGATATAACTTTTATCAGTTCGAACTGATAATAGAATTTCTGTATATATATATATATATATAATTTATTAAAAAATTGAGTGCTAAAAAGTTTTTGCAACGGTTGTAATTCATAGCAAAACGTTTTACCAAAGGTCCATATATGGCGTATTGCGATATATTTTCTCCGTCGCAAAAGTTAGTGTTTTTGCAGTGACATTTATAATGAAATAATTATATGATCTTTAAGCTACTTTATGATTTAGATATATATATATATATATATATATATATATATATAATTACAATTATGACACTAATAATAGATTTAGAGGATCATTTAAAGTGAAAATTCGTATATATTCTTACATGGAACATGACCCAATATGCTATGTGTCTTCCCTTTCTACTCATCTTGACGTGTTTGGATTCCTTCAATTCTATACTCATCACTTACCACCATTCCCCACCATTTCCAAGCATATAATTCCTTACTTAGCTTCATCTTCAAGCCAATCCTCAATTTTAAAACCCCTTTAACCCTAATTCAAAGAATATTAATTTTCAGCTCAGGCTCAAGATCAAACAATACATATATGACTCATATATCTACTCTCACGGTAACAAAGAGAAATTAAAATTTCACATACATGCTTGTAAAATGCATATTGCAGTGACACTCGAACATCTTACCACTAATGTGAAATAGAACGTGCATGCAATATCTCTTGTACTAAGAGTTAACATACTCAAAGAATATTAATTAAGAGTGGTGCTATTGGCACCTCCCATTATTGAACTATTTATGCCTCACTTTTTAAAATTTTGATTTAATTATATAAAATTATATGGTTTTATTAGTTTTTTTGATTTATTTCTAGGACTACTCTTTTACTTATTTTTAAAACTTAATACACCCCATATCTTTTTCAAAAAAATAAAAATAAAAATAAAAATGCACTTCATCTCTAATCTTTATATATAGTTTTCTCACATTCATTCGCATGACTTGTTTTTTCTTCTTATTTCATGGTAAAATCATCTTTATTAGATGCAAAAAAAATTTCTTCTATAGTCAATTGGATTGTTGATGGTAGATTGTCATGAGTGTAATATTAATCATCTAATAATTTTTTTTTTTGAGCGATTGAGTTAGAGTTTTTGTGTGGTTTCGTTTTGTTAGAGATTAGGTGTTCTTGGTTGCGATTTCGTTGTGGTTTTTTTTTTTTTTTTAAATAACATTAAACTAACTTTGGAAGATCTAGAATAAAATCTACAAAAGAATTGATATAAATTATAATATAGTGGAAGATTTGAAAGAAAATAAACCGAGAGAAAAAAAAATAGCAAACATGGATCTGGAATTTGAGAAGAAAAATAAAACAAACATGTGAAACAATAAAATCAGCAAATACTAAACATGGTAAATATAAGATCGAGATCTGGAAGAAAATATAAGCAAAAATAGTAATAAATCAATAAATACTGAATATGGGAAACATGAGATCGAGATCTAAAAGAAAATATAAACAAAATAGCAAACATTAAGTGATTTGAAATAATCTATGTCATTAAAGTTGTTGTCATTAGGGTTTTGAAATAAGGAAAGTGGGGTTTTATTAGTTTTACTTTGTACAAGAGTTTTTTAATAAAAATTGTACGTCTCTTTAAGTAATTTGATAAAGGAAAAAAAAAAAATACTAAATAATTTAAAAAGTGAGGTATAAATAATTCAGTAGTGAGTGTGCCAATAGCACCACTCTTAATTAATTGACCACACTTTTTATCTCATTAACCAATACCCAAATCACCCCCTTATCCTATAGAAGTACTCCTTATATATAGATATGCTTGTTGGGGGTCATTTGTTAGAGCCTACACAAAAGGAAAAAAAATATTACAAAACATCATGAAATACAGTGAAATATCCCATTTTAGCCACTCTCAACACAAGCTAAAGTTTGAGTACAGTGAAGTTCCATTCAAGTGTGATGGCTGCAAGGAAGTAGGGATCGGTTCACGGTACAAGTGTTCGACGTGTGATTTCGATCTCCACATGCACTGTGCTCTCCCTTCTCCTTCAATCTCCCACCCATTCTACACCAAATGTTCCTTCCAGTTCCTCTCCAGGCCACCGGGGGACAAGCCGCGGTTCTGCAACGCTTGTGAGAAGGATGTCACCGGCTTTGTCTACCATTGCAACTCGTGTGGGTATGATCTCCATCCTTGTTGTGCAAAGCTTCCGATGGTGCTCGATGATGGGGAAGTGAAGCTGTATTTGTACCGGAAAGTGAGCTCATCTTGTCACAAATGTGGTCGTAAAGGGAGGAGCTGGAGCTATAGGTCTTCATGCAAGAAATATAATCTTCATGTGGCTTGTGTGAAGGAGATGTTGGTGGAGAATTGGTATGAATTGTATTTTGGACGTGGGAATAAGATGAGTGGTGGAAGGAAATTGGAGACTAGAATTCCAAGTTTGAAGAACACATTGCAAACTCATCACAAAAATAAAAGCAAAGGGAAGGTGAGAAAATGTTGTGACATGGCTGGTTTGGCTGTGCAATTTGTTATTTCAGCTGTGCTTGGAGATCCAACGTCTCTTATTGCTGGGGTTATTGGGTCCTTGATGTCTAGAGGTTGATGATCCGAGAGACTGATCTGATCAAGACTTGTGAATAGCCGTTAATAATAATAAAGAATAAAACTTGGAATAGATCGTCACAGCACGTCGTGATACGTCAGTGGCTCATGTCACCTTGGTTTAATCTATATATTTTCGGATAAGAAATTCAGATCAGGAAAGGATTACGATTTAGCTAGCTAGATTGATGTAGAACCTTCGGGTAGTGGAGAAAGGTCCATGGGCCTCTCCTGTGTGTGAATAAATTCTATGTTGTGAATATGCCTTTACTTTATTCGCTATTTAAATATTTTAATTATCCATTAAATTGTCCTTAATTGCCTTCAATCAAATATAACATTTACAACTAATCCCTATCACATACAGTATAAGCACAATTGCCCTGAACTTGGACGAATTTTGGGTAAACTAAGAATAATTAAATGCCAAGTTCAAGTAGAGGTGTCAAACGGGCCGGGTGGCCCAGCCCAACCTACTTCCAACACTCGAATTGAGGAACAAAGTCTGCGTCCAAGCCTTATAGTTGGGTGGGCCGGGATTGACTTTAAGGCCCATAAGCCCAATCCTCTTCAAGCTTGAGGGCAAAGATGTACGAATGAAAAAAAATAAAAAAAGTAGCGATATTTACATCCTCGAAAAACTATATGTGTACCTTTTTTTTATATGTACACACCATTAATTTTTTTAAAAAGATTATATTTTGTAAATACACCCACACATTACCAAATATGCCCTTCCTTCTAATTTTGGAAAAATAAAATAAAAAATAAAATAAGAGAGCAGCCATACTACATACTATACAAGTTAAAGTCTGGTAGGTTGCCCAAACCTGTGCGGACAAACCCGACAAGGCTCATGGGCAGGGTTGGACCATAAAAAATTTAAAGCACAGCCCATACCCGACTATTAAACCCGATTAGTCTTTAAAATTACGATTTAATACCTCTAAGTTCAGGAAATCACTCAGATTGCACAATTTGGAGTTCACCAGTTACAGCTTCACCAAGTAGCACTAATAAAACTTGAACCAAAAACTTTGCATATCAGATGAAAAATCTCTTTCAAGCAAAGATAAGAGAATCTTACTATGCTTTTGAATGCAATTCAAATTACCAATAACTATCTTGTTTTTTCTTTCTTAAATAAAAAATTAAGTTGTTGAATTCAATCACTACATTAACCAAGCATCTTCTTAGCGAAAAAGAATTATGTTTATTAATATATTTTTTTTCATTGTAATTTCCATTGTTTATTCACTAATTAATGTCATATAATTTAACCCAAGTTTGACACAAAATATGACATATTTTATATATCTTGTGTTATCTATAAAATTAAAGCGATGGAAGCAATGGGTACTTAAAAAATGACGACTAATTGCCGACGTAGGCTTTAAGAAAGACAAATAATTAAAGTTATAATATGATCCAATATTTTATATATCAAACAATAAAATATGGGTTGTGTTACCATTTACCTATAGGTTATGTAATGTTACATATTTAAGAGTATGTGTAATTTTATATTTGCCCCGGTTAACGTCGCCGTCCATAAAAGATTAATAGTTTACCAATAAAGTAATCATTAATTTGAATAACAAATATTGAGCGAGTCTCTCATAAATGATCGGAAAAATGGGTGAAATATAGGAAAATTTAAGAAAAATAGTTCTACCGTTTGAAAATTTTTCAAATTTTATTCATAGATAGATTTCAATGAATTTATCATCCACAAAAAAAATTCAAATCAAAATTCATAAAAATCAATGTGATTTCATAAAAGTTCTTACCGAAATTAAAATAAGGGATCTCTCATGAGAGACTCACTTAACAAATATTTATCTAAATGTGCTTATATATAGATCACTCTCACAATTCTTCCACAGTTTGTCAAACTAACTGATCATATATAGATCACTGATCATATAGCCACAGCCAAGCTGATCTTCCAAGATGGTAGACTCAAAGAATTCTCAATATGGGTATTTGCAGCTCAACTGATCATATAGTCACAGCCAAGCTGATCTTATATATAGATCATTCTCAATATGGGTATTTGCAGCTCAACTGATCATATAGCCACAGCCAAGCTGATCTTCCAAGATGGTAGACTCAAAGAATTCTCGTACCCGGTTAGGGTTTCATGTGTACTACAAGAAAACCCTACTTGTTTTATCTGCAACTCAGACTACATGGATTTCGACAAGGTTCTTACGTCCATGGGCGAAGAGGAGGAGCTTCAAGCAGGTGAGCTTTACTTTGCTTTGCCTTTGAGTTGGTTGGACAGTCCTCTTAGGGCAGAAGATTTGGCTTCCTTGGCAGTCAAGGCAGGTTTGGCACTTCAGCTGGTTGGTGGTGGAGAGAAGTGCTGTTGTAAATGTGGATTTAAAAGAATTGATCAAGTGATCAAAGTTAATAGCAGGAGAGTTGAATGTGGTGAAATGGAGACAGTCGGTGGCAGCGGTTGTGTTGACGGTTGTGATGTTGGATTTGTGGTGAAGAGAAAAGAGAGCAGTAGTGGTGGTGGTGGGAGGAGAGGAAAATTTGCTACAAAATTGAGTGTCATTTTGGAGGATGAGAAGGGTGATGTGTGTTAGCTAGCTAGGTTTGATTTTTATTTATTTATTCTTTTAGAATTTTAATTTTAATGTGAAAGGTTTTCCCATATAAATATATATATATATATATATATATATATATATATATATATATTATGAAATTTCTCTCTTGAAAGTTAAAGAGGATATTAGATTTAACTGAACAATGGTTTATGTTCTGCCTGTTGTATTGATTTGGTTTTTTAGAAAGAAAGAAAAAACAATAAGCATTGAGATACAGAATCTCCCTCTGTTATGGGTAGCCACTCTGACTGCGCTTATAATATTTGATCAAATTTCTTAAAATTATGCGTGACACAATAATAAAAATGATATTACTTAGGGGGTGTATTGGATTGGGATTTTAATAGACAATTTTAAGGTGTAAGGATTTTATGGATTTACAAGACTATTAGGATTATTAGGATTATTAGGATTAAATGGATTAGACTTTTAGGATTCTGAAAGAGTTTTGGACTTTATTTATAGACTATTAGGATTATGTAGACTTTATTTCAAGACTTTTTGGACTATTAAAAACATGGACTTTCAAGAGTCGATTGTAGTATTCAATTTTCTCCCCAAGTTCCAATGCTCTATAATAGCAATTACGTGTGTCAAAAGAAAAGAAAATATATACAAAGATGCAATTTTCATGGCTAATTCAACAAACAAAACACACTTAAATTAGAGAGCAAAAAATAAATAAATGATATATATACATACATATATATATATATATATATATATATATATATATATATATATATATATATATACGGGGTCTTTCTATTATCAGTTCGAACTGACAAAAGTTATATCAGTTCCTTGTATGTGAGCTACTGGATTTAAATACTTTGACTGACAAGTGCATACAGCCAAGTCAAAGTATTTAAATCCAGTGGCCCACATGCAAGGAACTGATATAACTTTTGTCAGTTCGAACTGATAATAGAATTTCTGTATATATATATATATATATATATACGGTCCTGTTTTGGTCAGTATGCACTGATGTAACTACATCAATACCAATGCATGTGGACCACTGATTATGGAGAAGCTTTGACAAGTGCATACACTTTGAGTCAAAATATGTAAATCTAATGGTCCACATCCAACGCACCGATGAAGTTATATCAGTGCGTATTGACTTGAACATTTATGTATATATATATATATATATATATATATATTTGAAGTACATAAATTGAAGGTTTTTCTAGAGAGGAAGATGACTCGAACCTGTAATCTCATGGTGCAGGTATGAAGGGTTTTACCACCTAACTAACTTCATCTCGTCAATAAAAGTGGATATTTAATTAAGGAAGATAGCGACGAGATGATGTTAGTCTGGTTGTAAATCCCACACACCTGCATCACGAGATTACGGGTTCGAGTCCTCCCCACACCAAAAAAAACCTGAATTAATGTAATACTTAAAAATAATAATAATAATAATAATTAAGGAAGATAGCAGCTCACATGACACAACTCAACACGACCACAACACAACACACTAGAGGTCCACTCCACAGCTCAGCACCCCACAACACACACGCACACTTGCTTTTATAATGAAAACAAACAAAACACCCGCTGCTGCAACAATCCCTAGCCCCATTCAACTTTCTAAGTACAACAATATCTCAATCTCAATTTGCTTTATTTTTTTATTTTCATTATTTTTTATTTATTTATATAACATATATATTAATCTATAGCTGTTGTTTTGATAATGTGTCTACATACATACATACATACATACATACATGTAAACGTTTGATGATGTATAATTTATAGAGGGTAGTTTTATGCTGTCTTTTGCATATTTGACCGCCACATTTATTATATACCAATACACCCACCAAATATATGAAATCAAATAAAAAGTCTGGAAAGTATTGAGGGAGAGGGCAAGACAATTTTGGGTTCAAGCTATTTATATATATCACTAAAAAGTCCCATTTTGTCATGAAATCCTAAAAATCTTGATCTCAATCCAATACCAGCAGACAATTTGTTGCCTCTTGAAAGTCTAGATCCAATACCACAAGACAATATGGACTTTTAAAAAAAGTCTTAAAAGTCTAGATCCAATACCACAAGACAATATGGACTTTTTAAAAAAATCATAAAAGTCTTGATCAAATACCACTAGACTTATCTAACTCGTTAAAAAGTCTCAATCCAATACCAGCAGACTTTTACTTCCCCAAATTGTAAAATCTTGAACCAATACACCCCCCTAATTAAACTCACAACTTATTGAGGTGCATGAGCATGGCTTACCGTCAACCTCATCTTATTATTATGTTTTCATTATCTTTTATTTTTTTTATAAAATTGTTTTTTTTATTATCAAAAATGTTTTTTTTTTTTAAAATACTCTCAAATACACACTTATACTCTGTTAATAATAAATATATGACTTCTCTGTTTCTCTAGGTGAGAAATTTGTAATTCAACACAAATAAATATAAATTTTTTTCAAAAAAAAAGAAAAAGAAAAGGTTGCAACAGACTTGAACATGGGCACCATCATGAAATTGAAGAACCATTAGTTCAATTGGTTTGATTTACAAAAAAGAAAAAAAAAAAAAAAAGAAAAAAAAAAAAAGATAATTACCATGGTGGCCATCAATTTGGTTGACCACTATCAAAATGGTCATCTATTTAACGGCAAACTTAACGAAATTTGACGGAATGACCATTAGTGTTACAATGTTCGCCAAAAATATAATGGTCATTTTTGAAACCAATTCCCTATCTAATGTCCATTTTGATGGTGGTCAACCAAATTGATGGTCAACGGAGTAATTATCCCTTAAATTAATTTCTCAATTATGGTAATAAACTCCTCACAATCACTTTAATATATATGAACCTCAAATTTGCAGTTCAAAGAAAACAATTAATTTCCCAATTATTAATTTTCTTTATTTTCATCTCTTACTACAGGTACACATATATATAGCTCATTAACTTAGGGGTGTGTTTGAGAGCTCCCATTAGTTTTCACATTATTCAAAGTGTTTTTTTTTTATTAAAGACAAAATTATGATGAAATCCCTATGATCCAAGAATTGTAAAAGATCGAGATTAAAGGATATTAGGCATTTATTAAAATGTTATCAAATATTTTTTACAAAAAAACAAGTTCTCTTTATGATCATCCCCTCTTGCATTTATTTTCATTTAAATTATACGATACATCACCACATTTTTATCTTATAAGTAACATAATTTCAATCATAATAGTACACATGATAAAAGTGTGGTGATGTATATAATTATGCTTAAAATATATCAAAATCATTTTTTTTTTGGTTAAAATTTAAATTACTATGTAATGTTAAAATCTACCTTAAAAAAATACATGTCAAGAATAATTTTTAAAATCAAACCAATTGAACTAATGGTTCCTCGATTTCATGATGCTGCCCATGTTCAAGTTTGTTGCAATTAATTTTTTATATTTTTTTTGAAAAAATTATATTTATTTGTGTTGAATTACAAATTTTGCACTAAGAGAAACAGAGAAATCACCTTTTTTTAATTTTATTTTATTTTATTTTAATAATTAATAACAGAGTATAAGTGCGTTTGGGTTCTCCTTTGTTTTGTTTTTCTTTTCTGTCTTGCGTTCGCAGCTTTGTGTTTTGGTCTTTGTTCTTGTGGGCTGCTTGCCTGGTTGGTACCCTGTTTGTCTGTTCTTTCTTCTTGCCTTTTGGTTTTGAATGAAATTGGCTGTTCTAAAAAAATAAAAAATAAAAATAAGTGTCGATATTGACACCCAAAAATATGATAAGCACACACCTATATTTTAATAAAGAGAGCATCTTTTAACAATCCAATTTTTTCTTTTTACACTTCTTTTCTAAAAACACTCTATTCTCAAAATTTAAATTTTAAAAAATTCTAAAGACACTTCATTTTGTTACAAGATTATCTTTTTTTATCTTTTTTGAATTAAATTATTAAAAAAAGAAATTATCTCTCTTAAATCATTAAATTAATTATTACATATTAAATACTCTCTCATAAATTTTTAATTACCATATTAAACTCTCTCCTCCAATACATATCTTTAATTTTCTATCTCTATTATTTCTCAAGCAAGACTAACAGTTAAGAAAAAAAAACTTACTAATAAGCTTGGTTCCACCATATGTACGTATATATTAAATATATATATATATGAAAATGATTTTTGTTACTCTTGTAGGTATGTAATTGTCTAAAGAACTTTAATTCTTTCATTAGTCTTAGAAATTCCGAGTTTAATCGAATCTAGTTGAAACAATTCAAGCTTTCATAAATATATATATATATATATATATATATATATATATATATATATATATATATATATATATATATATATATATTTGTTAGTAAAAAACTAAAATATTTATAAGTAATATTCATAAGTTTTTTTTTTCTTTAATTATTAATCAGAGATTGATCGAGAAAGTATGGAAATATGATTATTATTATTTTTTGAAAAATGGAGAGAGATTAATTAGGAGAGAGTGTTTAAAATGGTAATAACAAATTTATGAGGGAGAGTTTAATACGTAATATTTAATCTAATGATTTATGAGAGATAAATTTTTTTTTAATAATTTAATTAGTCTGTAATGTCTTTAAATTTTTTTGTCTTGTTTAGTAATTTTAATTTAGGTTAAAATTGTCATTAATAAAAAAAAATAAATTGGAGTGTGAATAGATAATTTGTGGATTGTAAGGATAATCTCTCTTTAATAAAAAATTTAATTACAAAAATATACCAATAGGAATTTACCAATAAAGACAAATTAGTTTAATTAAAAATAAACCAAATACATTGTACACCCATTAATTACACCCATATCTTCAACTATATCACTTTATTAAAACAAAAATAAAAAACCAAACCCTAATTCTTGGGTGTGTTTGGCGGGAGAGAAAAAGAAAATAAAAATACAAAAAAAGAGGATTCGGAGTATACGACGCGAGTCATGTTCGATTCAGACAATGGCAATTGTTTTTATAATCTGTTTGAGGCTCTCAACAGTAGTTGTTACAAAAATCTCACCATGAAAATTGAAAACATAACACTATGCGTTTTTTTATTTGTTTGTTGTGCTGCTACCTACGAAATACAAGAACAGAGAGGAGGACCAAAGTTAAGAATAGTAAATGAGTAATTTGGAAGTTAAAAGGGTCTGTGATAAAATACACGGCCTACTGTATACAATTAAACTGCATACTACAACCTATGATTTTAAGTTTTTTTTTTTTTTTCGTGTGTTACGATTTGAATTCCACACAGTACGGGATCCGGATTGACACCGATATAAAATACAGATTTTTTTTTTCTTTTATACCGATACCAATAGAAATCGTGTATAAAAATTATCAGGTATGAAATCGTGTATGAGGGTACTATTGGTATTAAAATGGATGTTTATAGTAATGTTTAAATTTTAAATTTTAGACATGGGTTTACTTATAAATATAGGTGTGCTTATCATATTTATGGGTGTCAATATCCGTACAAAAAAGAAAGAAAGTATAAGTGTTTATTTGGGAGTATATATATATTTTTTAAAGAAATGTTTTTGATAAAAAAAAAAACAATTTTATAAAAAAATATATCAAAATTATCTTCTTTTGTTAAAATTTAAATTACTATGTAATGTTAAAATCCCTCCTAAAAGTACTTGTTAAGAATAATTCAAAATTGATAGCCACTAGAGTAGTTCTAGAAAAACTTAACGGTGTTATAACAAAATGACCATTAGTATCACAATGTTCGCTAAAAATGATCATTTTGAAACCAATTCTCCATTTAATGGCTATTTTGATAATAGTCAACCAAATTGATGACCACCGAGGTAATTATCCCTTAATTTAATGACTCAAATCAGTTGTCAAAAAATGATGTCCCAATTTATGTCTTACCAATCAAATTGGGACATGTGTCTACATTTAATTATTATTTTTTCAATTCCTTCCATAAATATAGACACATGTTCCAATTTGGTTGGTTAGACACAATTTACGATACCATTTTTAGACAGCTGATTTGAGTCCTTTTACAACCAAAAACTGCTCAACTAAGACCTTAATCAAAGGAGTGATCCTTATTGTCAAAAAGAAAAAGAAAAAAAAGAGTGATCCTCAAGTAATAAATAAAGAGAAATGGTAAAAGAGAAAGCAATTAATTAAAAGAAAATTAACTTTTAATTGTTGTAGGGCAAGCTAATTAACCCTTAAATTAATTAAAGAAGGACCAATTATTCAATCATTGAAAGTAACTAGCCAATTTCTTTAACTGCTCTTTTGACTGAGATGGGATTAAAGTGGCGCGTCTGGACTCTGGACCCTCGTGACTCACATAAATAGTTTTGTGGATTATTTTTTTAGGTTTTTGGCCGTGTCTCTTTGGAGAGTGACATGCCTGCAGCAAAGCAATTAACTTTAAACGTAAGATAGAAGAAAATGAGAGGAATCATCATCAGCAACTTACATGAATGAATTTCAATCAATCGATCCACGGAACCTGATCACCAATTTTCGTGAATCACACACACAAGCTACATGATCCCATTTTTTTTTTTTTTTTTTCATTTAATTTACTAGTCAATTTGTATATATTCTTGATCTTTTTCAAGATTCATGTTTCGTAGATTATGAACATTATACGTAGTACGTATAATACTATTATGCGATTTTTTTTAATACATAAACTCGGGATTTTAGGGAGAGATGATGACTTGAACACACAAACTAATGGTGTATGTGTGAGAGGTCTACTATTAGACCAACCTCATCTCGTCTTACTAATATGTGAAGTTAACACTAGCTTTTGTGTATAGGGAGACACGACTAAAACCTATAACCTGAATGATGTGGGTGTAAGGAATATACCTGTGAGTACTCAACCTCTTTTAGACTTAATCAACACGGTTTTATCGTTGATTTTTTCAATAATAAGATTATGTTTCTTTTTTAGTCGGGAAAAAGAGGATTTCTAATAGTCCAATGAATCTTTCCAATAAAATACAATATTGTAGAATTTTGTAACCTCATTTTAATCAATATTTATAGTATTAATTACTAGCTAGCTTTGTACATTACTGACGAATCAATTTTTTTTAATTATTCTCATTAAAAAAAAAAAAAAATTAATCGGGTAGCACCTCGCATATATATAACGGTTAAAGAGGTCAAATAAATGAGTCCAAAAATGTCACAAGTAGAGCCAAAGAAAATGAAGAGCATATAGTATCTGCTTTAATTAATTGTTTAATTCATTGATAATCCAATTGTGGAATATTTGAATGACTAATCCAATAACTAATAATATCTTATTAGTAATATAATCAAAATTAACAAGCCACACACACACACACACATATATATATATATATATAAGCTAGCTTGATGAAATCACAGAAGGCTCACAAAAAATAAAGAAAATTATATATAAGAACACACGCATATGGGTAGTAATTGCAGCTCATGTGAATCAACTGATGTAGCCACAGCAAAAGTGATTCTACAAGATGGCAGGCTTCAAGAATTTGCATGCCCAATTAAGGTTTCACAGGTGCTAGAGAGAAACCCTAATTGTTTTATCTGTAACTCGGATGATATGGACTTCAATAGCTTGGTTCCGGGGATCAATGGCGGTGAAGAGCTTCGTCCAGGCCAGCTTTACTTTTCCTTGCCGATGAGTTTGTCGGAGAGGCCTCTGATGGCTGAGGAGATGGCTTCTTTGGCTGTCAAAGCAAGCTTGGCGTTGAAGGCAAGTAACCAAATTAGGTGCTGTGGATCATGTGGGATGAAAAGAGTTGATGCTGTGGTGTATCGTACGGGCAATAAGAAGGTTTTGGGGTCGGGTCATGTCTCTCATGATCAGATAGTCGTTAGTGGTGGCGAGGGTGGTGTGATGATCACCGGTGGCAGTAGGGGTGTTGGCGGTGGTGGCCGAGGAAAAAGGCATGGTGGCCGTGGTGGTGGAAGAGGTAGTTTAACCACAAAGTTGAATGTTATTTTGGAGGAACAATAAGGATTTCATATAATTAAGAATTTGTACAAAGTTGTATAATTACATTTTCTTGGTCATTTTTAGCTAGGGGTTTTGGGAAGATGTTTTACATCTTTTGTACATATGCATGCCATTGTTACAGTTTGATTAATTAATAAATAAAGAAAATGGACAAAGTTTTGTTTTATATATATAATTTTAATAATACTTATGCTTGTTATCAATAGTTTTTTTATTATTTTTAATTAGTACAATTTGGGGTTTGAAAGATGATCAGGACATGATTCCAATTTCCAAACCACGATATTATTTAAGTGGAGGTGATTAATAGTTAAAATAAGAGGTTGTGGGTTAGAGTTTGTCCCCCTTTCCAAATTCCAAATTAATGTAATATTTAAAAAAAATAAGAAATTTATAACAAAGAAATAAATTTAACCATATAATTAATAATAATATTATAATAATAGCCATATATATATATCATCTACTGTGCGGCAACTTGAATTTAGAATATTGTCAGACTAGATGAACACCCTTACAATTAAACTGCGTTAATGGACGTGTCTTGAAATCAAACTTAACATGTGCGTATATGAATTTAAGATTCAGTCAAAAATTCATAATCGGTACTTTAATAAGTGGACCACAAGTAATAATTAACAATGGAAACAACATTTGAAGTTTCCTATACTAGTATACATGAATGATAAGGAAACTATAAGTGTGATTCCAAGTCTTTTAAAAAAGGAAATCAAAAAGGAGAAAGATGAAGAAGAAAAAGAAGAAAGAGATCCAATGGAGAAGGAACTGAGCAGCAGCTAATTTATTAGCTTGATGTTGCTTATATTCAAATAAATTAAAATAAAAAAGTAATTAATTAACAACAATTTGGTGGTGTAGCATAAAGTGTGATTTTTCCATATATAAAGTGACACCTAAAACGACACCAGAGGAAGAAAATAATAGTTATAAATTAATAAAGACCGAAATAATCCTTTGTTATCGTCTTATCGATAGCTACTTGTTGGATCGACCCCAGTTCACAGTTCACACTATAGTTTTGATATATTAGCCGATTTGAGGGTACTAAATATTGTAATTATTCAAATTTTCTCTTTGATGTTTTGGAGTCAAATACTATTGAGTTGGTTCAGTGATAAGTCTTGCGCATTAAAATATAAAAAGTAATATATATATAGTGGTTCTCTGGTAAGGACATCCTGATATAAGAAGGTAAGAATGTCCAACTGTTGGGGATAATTCGGAACCGATAAACGCGGAAACGTTGTGCCTAATATATGTCCATAACTCATAACAATTAATAACGTCAATAAGCAAAAAAAAAAGATGAGAAAGAATAAACAATCACAACACAAAAGATACATGGAAATCCCAAATTGGGTAAAAAACCACGGGCCGTCAGGACGACAGAGAAAGTTCCGCTATATGATAAACTGTTACAACCATATACTCTAGGATTAACTCTCTCACCTCAACCCCAAACCCCACTCACAAGATCCTCACTGAGTGCCCCCACAATATCCCCTAGGTCTCCCCTGAATATCACCCATGGATCTCTAACTTGATCCACTGATATTCCCTTAGATCCCCCCCGGATATTCCTTTAGGTCTCCCCGGATCTCACCACACTCTCTCTGATGTTACATGGTGTCTTTTTACTAGTTACAGGGAATTTAAGATAAAAGGAAATCCTACTCCTAAATGTACAAGACTTACTTATTTCACATAAATACTATTTCCTTTTATGACAAGTCTTCTTGTAAAAAGTATTCATTTTCCTTCAAGCACAAGAACTTCTCAAAAGAACACTTTCCTTTTCTATTGAAGATTTCTCGTTCCACGCATACTTATGATTGACTACGATTCGGGTCATAGTTGCGCACCCGCTTCCTAAACCGTTGCAAGCAAGTCACTTGAAATTACATCGCTCAGAAAACCGCGATCCATACGATGAAACGAACCACTTCTTCAGTTCTTCATGGTCTTCAAACCTCCCTAAAACAACACCATTCCATCTTCCAAACGTATCTCATATCTCCAAGAAGCTCCACATCAGTTAAGTTTTGTTTGGTTCACATTTGATTCGCTTAGAAATACAAGTCAAAACCTAACACCAACCACAGTCACACATTGGGTATGGGTGTGAGTATTTATTAATGTGGGACTATAGGCCGACTGTGAATGTGTGGCTGTGGTTGAAGGTCCTGAAATAATAAAGTCCTGACCATCCTGATAGGAGAATTATCCTATATATATATAATAAATTAAGTTATATACCCAATGAAGAGGTGTTCATGAAAAGAGGAAATTAAAAGCAGATAGTGAAAACCAATAATTTATGAGATAGAAAAATCTGGCTTGACTTTGAAAAACAAATGTGAAACATCAAATCCATCAACCACATTATTATATGGACCTCGATGCTTCCTTCCTAAATTTATAAACATGTGACATAAATTGTACTGAATTTTCCAGGCAAGAGCAACAAACATCTCTTTTAATATATATTTTCTGTTTATTTTTGAAATAAAATATTTTTTTTGCTCTTTTTCAATTTCTTTTTAAATTGAATTGATGGTATCTAAAGTTTTCAATTCATCCTATATTGTTAATCTTTTATCATTATATTGTTACTTTTTTTTGTTCTTTGGAAATCTAATGTATGATTTATCGAGACATATTGAGATTTGTCAAGATTAAACACTATATATAGGGTCCGGATATATACTTCCACAATTGTGAGATATTGATCTATTCCTAGTTTTCCACAACAATGAAAAAATTACTCATCACACATGTTTAATTTATAAAATAAGCATGTCAAGACTTGTCACGAATTGAGATAAAAGATGATATGCATCACCGTAGTTATTATCTCGTATAGACATTCGAATTTAATTAATAAAAACCTAGATCTAGTTAAGTGGTCGAAACCATATCAATGATGCGTAGTTGTGATCAAAATTGTCATGGTTATGGAGTCAAATTTTTATGTCACGATCTTTTACTATCTTCATAACCATTGACATAGCTTGTTCACGACTTTTACATCATTGATCTTGATTAAGTCTAGATTTTTGTTAAATTCTAGACGTCTGCTCCTAAAAATTTCCATTATCATCTAAACATTCGTTTATAATACATTTATGTTTATACGGAGACTAAAAGAAGGAGGATTAGGTGTAATGTAACTATGCTAAATTAGATTTTATATATATCGGAGACAAAAAGAAGGACAATTAGGTGTAATGTAACAATGCTAAATTAGATTTGTTATATACAGTCTTTCTATTATCAGTTCGAACTGACAATAAATATATCAGGACGAAGAATGTGGACCACAGATTATGGAGAAGTTTTGTCAAATGCATACACTTTGAGTCAAAGTATGTAAATCTAGTGGTCCACATTCTTCGTCCTGATATATTTATTGTCAGTTCGAACTGATAATAGAAAATTTGTTGTTATATATATATATATATATATATATATATATAGGAACCACATGCACAAATCAATATCAATCGACCGGTGGATTTAAAACGAATAGCGTATATGAAACCACAAATAATAACATTCACGATCTAAATAGAAAAATTCAGGTTTCAATCCTTCGATACATCTTTCAATTCAGGCAGAACCTGTTCACAGAAACAAACAATGCACCAAACCAACTTAATTAGCTACTACTCACTACTCATCATGCCATATGTCATATGTGCATCTAGAAAAAAAAAGCCACCCCACTCAAATTTGTGATGCATTCCACTTAACAAAAAGTAATATTAAATTTAAATATTTAATCATGAATGGTTATCTTTAATTTTTTTTAGAGATATACTAATTCATAATAAAAAAAAAAAAAAAAAAAAAAAAAAAAAAAAAAAAACTGAAATCAAGATAAGATCCATTACAGCATATACCTTCATTTAGCACAGATGCTGTGAAACTCCTCCTTCACTGGTTGGAGTCCAACCATGTGCATTAATTAACACGTATGTATAATGAGTTTTTCTCAATTATTATGGGATTAGATATTTCCCGATTATAAGAGTAGATATCCGGACCGTACTTGTAGTGTTTGATCTCTGTTAGTTCAAAGTTCATTATTTTTTTTTTCAAAAAAAGAAAAGAAAAAATGAAGATAAGATCCAACCATTATATAGCACATCTCTTCTTAATTAACACAGGTGATTGCATTTCCCATTCCACGAATCCATGTTAGTTGTAAGATATTCGAGTTAACGTGCACATTTTACAATTATGTATGAGGAGTGCTCTCTCTCTCTCTCTCTGTTATTGTGGCAGTAAATATCTTCTAGTTATGGTAGTAGATATCTGAATTGTATATGTAATGCTCCATCTCGGTGGAACGAGGATCACTCCCTCGTTCAGTTTCCAATTTAAAAATAAATAAATAAAAATTTAAATCCATTATAACTAACAGCTGACTTTACTAAATCTTGCGCACATCCTATTAATTATTTGCTTAGCAGCCCTCCTCCATGACTATTTCATGTACTAAATCTAAATCTAAACATACTATATTAAAATACAAATGCTAATATTAAAAAGAATAATATCTCCATTAATTTTTCCTTAATTTTCTCTCCCTATATATACCACACAATCTCTTGTCTCTCTCCCTCACCAAATCCAAAACCCAATTCAGTCTCTCTCTCTCTCTCCCTCACAGCCTCACCAAATCCAAAACCCAATTCAATCTCTCTCTCTCTCTCTCTCTCTCTCAAAAAATGGGAAATTGTGCATCTCCTCAGTATACAAATAAGAACCAAAATGGTGGTGGAAATTCAAAGAACATGATGATGATCAAGTTCTGGCAATCAACGGCTAAGATCATCCACATGGATGGGAAGCTACAAGAGATCCGGCAGCCAATCAAAGCCGGCAACGTGATCTCTCAGAACCCTAAGACCTTCCTCTGCAGCTCAGAGTCCATGTACGTGGACTCTGTTCTTCCTCATGTACCAGAAGACGAAGAACTTCAACTGGGTCAAATTTACTTTCTCATGCCATTATCAAAATCTCATGTTCCTCTAACCCTGCAAGAACTCTGTTCTCTTGCCATCAAAGCCAGCTCAGCTCTCTCTGATAACCATCTCATCACCACCACTAATGGGGTCAGCTACCGAACCCCGTCGTCTCAGCCGCAGGCCTGCCGTGAAGTTCCGGTAGGGTTTTCCACTCAGGTTCCCGCCAGGCGTATTTAGGTTTAAGATGGACAACAAATCGAATCCTGTAACATTCGTCGTTGGCAGAAGAAATGCTTCAATGAGATGGACGTAATTTTTTTTACTTTTTTTTAAGCTCTTCATAGAGTTGTAGAGTCCAAGCTTTTTGGAGCCTGATCATTTGAATGCAAGAGATGAGATTTGCCAAAGCTGTGGATTTTAATTAGGGAGGACATAAAAACAGAGTCTTGTTTTTTTTATTATATTTTTAATTAATATAATTTGCACTTCTCCCTAAGAAAAAATTTCAGAATTTTTAGTTCACTATTTGTTGTGATAATATGGACATCTGAACCATTCTGATTCTCCCTTCCAAAAAAAAAACCATTCTGATTCTATTGAATTTCAGAATCCAAATGCTCTGGTGCCAATATAAATAAATAACAATGCAAGAATTTAATAGAAATTCTTTTTTAATTTCTTTTGTTGAAATCCAACACGGGAAGGATATTGGTCTACTAAGATCCGTGGAAATAAAACACTATATGTATTGTTTGGGCCCAGGCACGGGTCTGGATATGTACTCCCACGATACCGATAAAAAAACTTCTCACACATTCTTGTTAAACGCCACATGATGGAATTTTAATCTCTCACCACAAAGATATATAGAAGGGGATGTGTATAATAGAAATTTTAGGTGTATATTTTTAGGAATTTTTTTAGTGCAAAACTTTGTAAGGCACAAAACAACACCAAGGAGCCAAAACGGTTTCAGTCAAACCCATGTAAAGGGTGATAATTGATTTTTAAAATTGCAAATTTGCAGTGAAGAATGATGACTAAGAATATAGATGGGACATTAAAAGAATATCTATATGCTTTTGTAATAGATTAATAGTAATTATATTTTTTATGCAGTATTACAATACCTGTAAGTATATATTAACTTAAAATTTGTGATTTTAACTTTCAGTCATTAATTTATATTTCATCTGAAATCATTTTCTTTTTTTCATTTAACAAATGCTGAAGTTATAAATTTAAGTCTAAATGTAAGGTAGATATAGATTATAGTCTCACTTAATAAATTAATATACAAGTTGGGAACAATTTCACATGAGTAAAGCAAACTACAATTATAATGACAAGTCACCATCTTTAATATGCTATTATTGTATGATGTTTATATTAAAAAAAAAAAGTGCTTTTTAGAATGAATTTGTCAAAAAGATAACTGGGGACCAGATTGGGGTCGATCCGCAAGACTTGAATCACTTGACCGGTTGACCTCAATATACTTTTCTTCTTAGTCTTCCGGATTCTATTTTTCAATTTTTTTTTTTTTTTTAAATTTACTTTTTATAAAAAAGAATCTAAAAGTTACACGAAGAACAAAGCAATTCCATAAACAAACATTTAATATATATATATAAATATACGGCCTCGTTCTGGTCAGTGCTCACTGATGTAACTACATGAGTACCGATACATGTTGACTATTGATTATGAAGAGGTTTTGACAAGTGCATACATTTTGAGTCAACGTATGTAAATCTAATTGTCTACATCCAACACACTGATAAAGTTGTATCAGTATGCACTAACTTGAACATTTCTGCATATATATATATATACACGGTCCCGTTCTGGTTAGTGCCCACTGATATAACTACATCAGTACCAATACATATGAACTATTGATTATGGAGAAGTTTTGACAGGTGCATACATTTTGAGTCCAAGTATGTAAATCTAATGGTCCACATCCAACGCTCTAATGAAGTTATATCGGTGCGCACTAACTTGAACATTTATATATATATAGTTTTTCTATTGTCAGTTCGAACTGATTTATTGAATTTAAATGCTTTCACTTGACTGCATACACTTGTTAAAACATCTTTTAAATCCACTTGTCCACATACAAGAAACTGATATATATATATATATATAAAACACTAGAAACTAGGGCCTGTCCTGCAGGCGTTTTTCGGCCTGTTTTCGTTTTTATTTTTCAAAAATGATTTCGAATTCGCGTTTGGTAACCGTTTTTCATTTTATTTTCAAAATACAAAAACAAAATGAAAAAAAAAACCCTAGTGTTAAAAGTGGAAAATTTGAAAAACAAAGAAAATATGTTTTCTTTGTTTTTCAAAAAAATTAACAATATAAAATTAATTTTTTTTCCCTTTTTTCTCTTCAACGTTAATCTCTCTCTCTTCCTTCTTTCTTCTTCTTCTTCCTTCAACAAATCTTCTCTTTTTTTTTTCTCTTCTTCTTCTCTTCGTCTTCTTCGTCTTCTTCGTCTTCTTGCCGTCGATCTCTTCTTCCTTCGATCTACTTTTCGTCTCCGATTTGCTCCTCCAAACGCGGATCGACCCACGATCTCCTCTTCTTCTGATTCACTTCTTCTTCTTCTCCGATCCTCTTCCTCTTCTTCTTCTCCGATCTTCTTCCTTTCTTCTTCTCCGATTTGGTTTCCTTTCTTTTTCTTTTTCTTTTTTTAATTTTGTTTTGTATATTTATTTACTGTTATTTATATATATATATTTTTAAGAAAATTCCGTTTCCAATAGTTAAGCAGAACAATGAATGTACAGGGAAATGAGGGAACAAACAACCACAAAAGTTTATTACAGAATGTTGAATTCTCTCGAAGGAATTAAGAATGAAATCCTAAAGCATTATATGACCAAATGAAAAATGAGTTACGTCGGATCATATAGTGTTAAAAATCACAGCAAAGTTTGTACGCGCCTTGCGCGTGAGATTGCAAGGTTTTTTTTCTTCGATCCACGCGCCACCGTTTTCACTCTTTTTCAGCTTGCGATGTCAGATGTGTTCATGTTTTCTGCTCAATCTGAGCAAGGGAAGAGTGAAGCTCTGAAAGAAAAGCCACATGATCCCAATTTTAGTACCAAACGACCTCGATTTTTAGAGGAGGGTAATCTGAGGAAGCCGTCGAATGATAGCTTCAAGTCAAGATTGCTAAGCATGGATATGCCTGGGAACTGGTCTGGATTTGGAGCTGGTAAGGAGAAACTTAAGATTAACGAAGGAGATATCACCGTCGTTGAGAGTCCTACCGGTCCTGCTATGAAGCTCTCGGCCACTATGAAACAGCAACTGTGCGAGCCTTGGTCCAATGCCTTAATTTTGAAGATTATGGGGAGAACTCATAGCCTCAACTTCATGCTCTCAAAGTTAAGACAGAAATGGTCACTTATCGGACAGTGGCAACTCACGGATCTTGATGATGGGTATTTTGTGGTACGATTCCAGAAGAGAGATGACCTGGAGCATGTCTTGACTGGAGGCCCCTGGGTTATTGCTAACCAGTATCTTATTGTTCAAAAATGGAGACCCAATTTTGTGCCAGGGGAAGATGAGATTCAGAAGATACTGGTTTGGGTTAGACTTTCCAAACTCCCTATGGAATGGATTAATGCTGAACTCCTGTGGAAGGTGGGGGAAATGCTAGGTTCTACCTACAAGGTTGATCCCATTACTGAAGCTCAAGCTAGAGGGAGGTTTGCTAGGATATGTATCGAAATTGACATCACCAAACCTTTAAAAGGTACGCTAAATATAGATGAGAGAGTGATTAAAGTTGAATATGAAAATTTGGGACTTATCTGCTTCAAATGTGGAAGGGTGGGACATAGCAAAGAGGTGTGTGGTGAAGGTGTTGGTGATAAGAATGAAAAGTTTGTCAAGCTGGCAAAGGTTAGTACTACAGAGGACCCGTATGGCCCCTGGCTGCAAGTGTCATATGGAAGGAATAGGTGGAGCAATAATGGACCAAAATTTGTTGGTAAGAGGGGTGGAAATGGGAGCTATTATGGGCAAATGGACAGTGGTAATAAGACTGAGAGTGGCCCTATCTCACGTGGCATTGAGACCTCTAAACAAGATACTGAATCCATAAAAGAGGCTAGTAAGAATATTAGTGACAGAAGCTCCAAAATTGGTCTGTCTTCTAATAAAGGTGTGATGTCTGGGGTTAAGAAAATAGGAGGATCTAGGTTTGAAATTCTTAATGAAGGTTTGGATATGGAGTGTAATGGGGAGTTAGACCAGAATCAGTTTGGTGATCAGGGCAAGCCGACTGTTAGGGAGGGATTAGTGGAGATTTCCAACATTGAGAATCTTAACAGGAAAAAATTCAACTCTCCTGCCAGTAAATACTTGGTAAACAAGATTGGGGACAAGAGTAGTTTTAATAAGGCTCTCAAAGAGAATGTGAGGAAGGCCAATGTGAAGATGAGTAAGAAGGGAAAACATCAGGTGACTCACACACAATCTAAGACTCAAACCAAGGACATGGATGAAGACCTTCAGGACTTTGAAGTGTTGAAGATTTTCCACAGGGAGGTGAGTCAGGTTAGAGTCGTTGATTCCTAATCTCCTTTCCTTGATGAAACCTCTGATAATATTGTTGTAGAGAAGGATGTTGATACTAGCCTTGTTAGTAGCTTGCAGCAGGTTGATATTACTTGTGCTGACACTTTTGATGTGGTTACCTCCAAACTCAAAGAGGCAATGGAGGTTGCCATAGAATAGTAGGTTCCAGCCGCTACCTTTGAGCATTCCTTTTTAATGTTTTGCTCTTGGAATGTGAGGGGAGCTGGGAAGAAAGGGTTTGTGAAAGCTGTTACTGATCATAGAAACCTCTACAACTTTGAGGTGCTTGCTGTGTTGGAGCCTAGGATTAGTGGTCTGAAGGCTTTAAGAGTTGTTGATAAATTAGGTTTTTCTAATAAATTTTTAGTGGAGGCCTCTGGTTTTTCTGGGGGCATTTGGCTTTTATGGAATGGTAGCAAAGTGAAACTCCAAGTGGTGGCTTGCTCTAGGCATACTGTTACTGCAGTAGTGGCTGAGGGGAGTGCCTATTGGGTTCTTACAATTGTGTATGCTAATCCTAGTGTTGGCATTAGGAGACATATGTGGAAATATCTTAGTACCATTAGGAATTGCTTTAAAGGTCCTTGGATGGTGATGGGGGACTTCAATGAGATTACTTGCAATATGGAAAAGAGGGGTGGTAGGGGTTGTTTCTCTAAAACTGGTTTTGTGGATTGGATTAGTGAGAACAAATTAGTGGATTTGGGTTTCATTGGGCAAAAGTTCACTTGGATGACTAAGAGGGGTATTGGGGAGGATATTTGGGAACGGTTGGATAGAGCTCTTTGCTCTATGGAGTGGAGAGTTATGTTTACTGAAGGCTATGTTAGACACCTCCCTAGAACGGTTGGGAGCATGATCACTTCCCGATCATGCTTTGCCTCCACAGTATACACATTCCTCATAAATCCTTAAAACCGTTTCGCTTTGAAGCCATGTGGATGAAGCATAAGGAGTTTGGTAACTTGGTGCATCAGACATGGGGCCTTCTTGGGGTAACTTTAGCCGACAAGGTTAATAGGATGGCAAATAATTTGATCACTTGGAACATGGACGTTTTTGGCTGCCTCTTCCATAAAAAAAGGAGAATCCATTCTAGATTGCAAGATATTCAAAAAAGTCTAAGTGAAAGGTTTAAACCTTACTTGGCTAAGCTTGATATCGAGCTTAGAGAGGAATAGAACCGTATCATTGAGCAAGAAGAGATTTTCTGGCTCCAAAAATCTAGAAACATTTGGCTTAATGAGGGAGATAGAAATACCAAATTCTTCCACCTTGCCACTATGGTTAGGAGAAGATATAACAAGCTTGAGGGGCTCAAATGAGAGGATGGTATATGGAAGAATGATAAAGCTAGTATGAAATGTATTGCTACTTCTTACTTCAAAAACCTTTTCTCCAACCAGTCAACTTCTAACAATTATGACAGCCTACCTCGTTTGTTTCCTATGCTGGAGGAGAGTATGGTTGCTGAATTGAATATGGAAGTTAGTGAAGAGGAGGTTAGAGCGAGCCTTTTTGGGATTGGTGGCCTCAAGGCTCCTGGCCCATATGGCTTCCCTGCTACCTTCTTTCAAAATCAGTGGGCTGTTTGCAAACATGACTTGGTTAGGTTAGTTATGGATAGCTTCAAAACTTGCACTTTCCCTGCTAATCTAAACCAAACCCTTATTGTTCTTGTTCCCAAAGTTCCTAGCCCTCTTGAAATGACCCAACTCCGTCCTATTAGCATTTGCAACACTGTCTACAAGATTATTAGCAAAGTTATTGTCCAAAGGCTTAGAGACCTCATGCCTACTCTTATTAGCCCTAACCAAGTAGCCTTTGTCCTTGGTAGACAAATTTAGGGTAATATTGTGGTGGCTCAAGAGGTATTACATAAGTTCAAGATTATGAAAGGTAGAAAAGGTATCTTTGCCTGGAAGATTGATCTTGCTAAAGCTTATGATAAGCTCCAATGGAGCTTCATCAAGAATGTGATCATGGAATTAGGTATTAGTGGCAGCCTTGTGGAGTTAATTATGTGGTGTGTTACTAGTGTTCACTACAAAATTATTTTGAATGGGGAAATGATTGAGCAGTTCACTCCTGGATGTGGTATTAAGCAAGGGGACCCTCTCTCTCCCTACCTCTTTGTCTTGTGTATGGAGAAGCTCTCCCACTTAATCACTCAAAAGGTCCATTTTGGTATGTGGAAGTGTGTTAAGATTTCTAGGGGGGGTCCTATGATCTCCCACCTTTTCTTTGCTGATGACCTTATATTGTTTGGGCAAGCTACTATCCCCCAAGCTGAGATAATGAGGGAATTTTTGGATGATTTTTGTAATTTATCAGGCCAGCAAGTTAGCTTCTCTAAATCTAGAATATTTTGCTCTGCTAATATCTCTAATGGAGTAGCTAGGAGTATTACTGATGTTTGTGGTTCCCCTCTCACTAAAAATCTAGGCAATTATTTAGGGGTTCCACTCATTCATGGGAGAGTCACTAGTTGAACTTACAATGATTTGGTGGACAAAACCCAGAAAAGATTGGCGGCTTGGAAAAGCGATACTCTCTCTTTGGCAGGGAGAGCAACCCTAATAAAAGCTGTTACCTCTGCTTTACCGGTCTATGTTATGCAATCGGTCAAGCTCCCTGGTGAGTTGTGTCTTAAATTGGACAAACTTAACAGGAATTTTCTTTGGGGGCATACTGACAACAAGAAAACTGTCCACCTCCTCAATTGGGACACTGTGTTTGCCTAGAAAGAGTGGTGGGCTGGGTATTAAGAAGACGAAATGCATGAACCAAGCCCTCCTTGCCAAAGCTGGTTGGAGACTCCTCCAAAAGGATAAAGGCATCTGGTGTCATCTCCTTATGCATAAGTACCTCAATAATAAGTCCCTCACTGATTCTGATCTCACCAAAGGTAGCATCTGTTCTAGCACATGGAGAGGCATTGCTTTTGGAGCCAAGCTTGTTGCTAAAGGTCTGAGATGGAGGATAGGAAATGGGTGTCAGGTTCGGTTCTGGACTGAAGAGTGGGTGCCGGGTATAGGTGCTCTCAAGGATTATGCTACTAGTACTTTATCTGATGAAAGTATGCTTGTAACTGTTGATCATTATATGACAAATGGAGAGTGGAATGTCCAACATTTATCTGCTGTCCTCCCTAGGCATATTGTCCATAGGATCTTCAGCATTCATGCAGGCAGAAATTGCATTGGGCTTGATAGAACCATTTGGAAATGGACTCAAGAAGGGGATTTCACTATCAAGTCTGCCTATGAAGGGAAGCTAGAGGCTGACTGTCTTCCCCCATGGACTTGGAAGTTTATTTGGAACCTTAAGTTACCTCCTAAAGTGCAATACTTTCTTTGGCTTCTCCTGCATGGTAAAATTCTCACCAACTTCCAGAGGGCTGTTCGTGGCTTGACTGTTGACACCTCTTGTCCAAGATGTGGGAGTGGCATTGAGGATATCAACCACTTGCTGTGTAGCTGTAGAATTTCTATTGATGTTTGGGAAAGTATATCGGAAGGAGTCACTTTGTCCACTGATTTTGGAAATGATTTGGATAGTTGGCTTGCTAGTAACCTCTGTAATGTTAAGGTGGTTAATGGTGTTCCTATTTGCTCTTACTTTTTGGTTTATATGGAAATGGAGGTGTAGTAAGGCTTTCGATGTGACTTTCTCTATGCCCCAGACCCCCAATCTGATTATCAGCAGATGTTGCAGAGAGTGGCTAGAAGCTAATCTTGTTGATTCTACTATGGTCTCAAGGTCTATTGTGGTTGCTTGGAAGCCTCCATGTGTAGGTAGTGTTAAACTTAATGTTGATGGTGGGAGCAATGTTGATACTGGTACTATATATGCTAGGGGTGTTATTCGTGATCATTTGCGGAGTTGGATCAGAGGATTTGCCTTGAATAAGGGTATTGGTAGTGTTCTTGAGGCGGAATTTTGAGGCCTATTCGAAGGCCTTTCCATGGCTTGGAATGCATGCTACCGTGATGTTTGTGTTGAAACAGATTCCATGACTGCTGTGCAGATTATTGCCAAGGGACCCAACCCAAATCACCCTCTGTTCAGCCTCATCCAGAACTGCAGAAGGCTTATAAATGCAGATTGGAACTGCAATGTGAATCATGTCTTTAGGGAGGGCAACAAGCTGGCTGATGGTCTTACTCGTATGGGTGAAGGTTTTGAGACTGGAATCCATTTCTTTGAAGAGCCACCACCTGCTGTTAGTAATATCTTTGTTAATGATTTGAGAGGCCTTGCCTGTTTAAGGACCTCTTCTACGCTGGCTAGTTGCTAGTTTTTGGGCTTTTACCCTCCTCTCTACCAAAAAAAAAAAAAATGAATTACGTCTAAATTAAGATCTAAATTACTCTTGTGAATCTGCAGGAGTGCAGGTACTTGACTATAGTCTGCCTCCATCCATCCAATCTAGAGTTAAATGGAAATGAAGTTAAAAATTTGATAAACTAGTGAGTTGCAAAATCTACCTATTTTTCAAAGCCAATGAAAGAATTTATGTTTCGCAGCCCATCGTCATATCTTACTGTTATTTATATTTATTAAAATAATACTTATTTATAATTTAAGAGTTTAGTTTTGATTAATTGATTAATTGATTTTTTTTTTTTGGAAGTAATTTGTGATATGTTACTTGTGTTTAATTTATAAATTACAATACAAAAATTATATTGGTTAATTATTTAATCAATTTGTTTATAATTGTAATAATATTAAACAAAATGTAAAAATTGATATTTCAATTTTTGATAGTTTTCGGATAACTTACCAGACGCGTTTTTCCCGTTTTCATTTTCAAAATACAGATTTCAGTATATGCTACAAGACATGTTTTCAAATTTCGAAACTGAAACCAAAAACATTGTTTTTATTTTCATTTGTCTTTTCAAAAAACAGTCAACAAAAAACGCTTACAGGATAGGCCCTAAAAATCTAGTTAGGACATTGCTTAATATAACTTGATAGTAAAAGACGATAATATCGGGTTCGAATGGAATAAAAAAAATGAAAAAGCCCACTGGACCTTAATCGGCTGTCTAAGAATACAAAGAGAATAACGTTTACCCTAAATATTGACGACATATGGCATCGAACTTGAGCTTTGGATTCTTCTTCAAATAAAGCACATTTTAGTCTCTCAAAAGGAAAAATCTTACAAAATTTGCAAGTTTTAAAAAGCTTAATCCAGATTCCAAGATATACTGCATGCTGCTAGCCTGCTATATATATTATATCTCAACTTTTTTCTATATGTTTAAACAGTAATCGCACGATCAACTCTCTCTCGGTTAAGTGGCTCGGTAAAGTGTCTGTGTACCTCTTTTAACATATTGGTAATAAAAAACAAGCGTAGAAAACGACAAACACTGAGGACTAACCAATTAAATATGAGAATAAATTGAAACTACATGCCACAAAATCATTTTCCTCTCAACATTGATCAATCAATCTCTCTCTCTCTCTCTCTCTCATTTCTCTCTCAAGTAGATTTTTATATGGGCAATTGTGCATCTTCTGATCAATACACAAGAAGAGGTGGAGGCCTAAATGGGTCATCATCGTCATCAACAGCCAAAATAATTCATCACTTGGATGGCAAGCTACAAGAATTCAAGCTACCAACCAAAGCAGGCCAGGTCCTCTCCAAAAACCCTAATTGCTTCCTTTGTTGCTCAGATACCATGCAAATTGACTCTCCCTTGCATCACACGAAAGAAGATGAACAACTTCAGATAGGTCAAATTTATTTTCTCATGCCACTTAGAAAATCCCAAGCACCACTTTCTCTACCACAATTATGTGCACTGGCCATTCAGGCCGATTCAGTACTTGGGTACTCACCCAAAACACCGTTGCGTTATTCAGATACAAATTGTGCTATTTGTTGTCGGGTTCCAATTCGATTGAGGCCGCCGGAATGACATCTCCGGCAAGCACTGGGAAATTGTGCTGGTAAATTCCATTAAAGACATTCAATTAATGTTGAGCAACCAACAAGAGTTCTTTGGTGTTACAGGTAATATTTATTGTTTTTTAGTTCACTTAGTGTGTAATTACAATTAGAGATCTCGGATTTTAACCAAATTTAATTATATGAATCTAAAGGGTGATAATATATTCTATTGATTTTTTTTTTTAAAGTTTAGGTATGATTACAAAATATATAGAAATTGAAGTTAATAATACTTTGAAATTGCAAATGGAGATAAAATATTAATTGGCAGTCTCATCTTAATTTGTCTTTGCATGGTTGGTATTATTAAGAGAAATTGTGCTTTCTTGTGTGTATAATCTCTTTATTAAATCTCATTCCTTTTGTTGTGTACAATAAATTAATTTATCAATGAGTTATTAGAAGGTAATGAACTTTATATTTATATTAAGGAGATCGGTTATAGTTGTGTTGTGTCATTTTGTTTTTATTTTGGAAATTTGATACCGAACAAGTCAGAGATCTGTCGGGACTTGCCGAGACCAAACACTAATATATGTGGTCCATATATCTGCTTCCATAATCAAAAGATATCTACCCCACAACATTGAAGAGAAACCCAACATTAACTAAAATTTAAATACACAACATATCAAAAATTATCACATGCGGGGTTTCCCCTATGAAATCCTCAGTTGCTATCGATGGTAATTTAATAGCTACATGTGTTAATCCAATAGGTACCGATAGCAATTAGAGATTCCATATGAAAATCTCACACCAGAAAGTTACTACACAATATATATATATAAATTTAACTTTGTTTTTTCTTAAAAAACCGTACCTTTGATATATTGGCCCCAAAAAAAGAAGGAAAAAAAAAAAAAAAACAGAATCAATACAGAAACCTGTATGCGATTATTTGTATGTAATTAGGGAAGATGTAGAGCTAGCATTAAAAATTTAATTAATATCAGATTCTGCTGGCTTCATTTGAGATTTGATAGCAGCAACCAAGTGATCATAAGCTTCTCCCCATGCATTCTTCATTTCTGCTGACCACATCTCTCCCACTGCTTCCTTTATTGTTTCTAGCAGTGCAAATTTTGCCACCTGTGGAGTGCAAACATTTATTTATAATCATTCATGAACATTATAAATATAGTTTTTTTTTTTTTCCTAAAATGATTAATATCATAGACTTCTTCTGTGTTTTTAGATTGAAATACTATATATATATATATACATATAAAATGAATATCATATATACCTCAAAATGTTCATTGACAACACCATATTTGAAGTGGGCAGCTCCTAGTTTTTTTAAGCTTGATTCTCTTACTGTTACTTTCCCAGATTTCCTGAGTTGTACAGCTGATTCACAAGTCTGCAGATCGAGCAACACAACACCAATAAAAAAAAATTCAGACAAAAAAGCCAAAAAGAAAAGAAAATTTAAAAAATGTAGTGTTTGATGATGTGCTTATGATCTTGTCAATATTGTACGTGTTTATCTTTTATTTAATTACCACATGTTAATTATATTACGACTGTAAGAAAATGATTATCTCTATCAAATTAAAACAAGTTAAATTAAGTAATTAATATAATAATATGAGATTAAGGTGTTAATTGATTACCATAAGAAAAACAGACATGGCATGGGGTTTGAGCTTTGGGTTCTGCTCAAGAGGCACATTTGAGTCTCTCAAGAATGAGAACAGCTTCTGTGCTGATGGTGCAATCTCAAATATCCTAATTATAAATTAACACAATAAAAAAAAAAAAAAATTGTGTTAATTGAATTTCAGTCTTTGGATGTAGACAAAAAATGAAAAATAAATAAATAAAATTGGCTATAATTACTTAAAGAAGAATTTAAGACCCAGTTCTCCAGCATTGCTCTTCATTACACTCCATGACTTGACAACTAGAGCTTCTTGCTCTTCGGTGAATCCTCTGCCTTGATCACATGCATTCATGGTCATTAATTGTTTGTAATTTGTTGGTGCACTAAAAAAGATTATTGGATGTGATTTGGAATTTGGAAAAATGTGGATTGATGTTGGTGACAATATTAATTGCATTCAATTTATAATGTGAAAATCTTAGTATAGATGAGAGATTGAGCTAATTAACTTAACTCTTCATGGCATTGGAGAGCCATTCTTGCTGGTCATGTAATTTTATTCAGAAACAATGGGCTGTGTTTTTATAAGTATTATCATAAAGTCCGACATTATTCAGTCGGATCAGGAGTCTACTGAGACCTATCGGAAATGTGATGCTAATTAAGAGGTGGTGAATTGTTGATATACAAACAAGAAACAAGAAACAATGGGCTGTTAGTTTCCGTCAGCAGATGGAGCGAACATGGTTTTGGCTAGTTGGGTTGGATGACGCATGCAGTGACCGGTTGAACAATTGATAATTTGATATTCTATTCCATTTAAATATACAGAAAATTGGCAAGCATATGTCATGTTTGTAATTAATTTCATTTTTGAATTTTGAACCGATACATATCTAACTGCTCTAGACTTTTTTTTTTTTTTTTTAATCCACGAGGATTTGTCGAGATTAAACAAGTTGTTTGGATATGTCTACATGTCTAAGTATGTGTTTATTCCCATAATCGAAAAATATCTAACCTTATAAACATTAGAAAAAAAATTCGTCACACATCCATATTGCAAGAGCTCTAAGAAACCCATTTGGGTGTCTGAAATCTCACACGATGATTTTTTTTTTTTTTTCTTTCTTTTGGTCTTGTCTTTTTAATCTAATCTTTAACGCTAAACAAATAACAACATGTTAGAACTTATCGGGATTCTTTTAACAGTATGTGAAGAGTATGAATATCTACTCTCATTATTGGGATTTGAGACAATAGGATATCTACTCCCATAAGTATCTAGAAGAAAACTGTTTATTAATCATTAAAACAAAAAATTAATCATTTCTTGTTTTGTCTTCTTAATCTAACCTTTTAAATTAACAGTTTTTAATTAGGAAGAAATCTTGTTATAAATTTATAATTAAGTATTCACATGATTCTTTTCTACACATCCCTTTTCCAAATTCAAAGAATCCTATTCCTGCCACCATTTGACCATTATTATAACTTTATTGATAATATTATTTTTAATTAAAAGGTCATGATCCATCCTAGGAATTTCAATCAAAATTTTCAAGCTAAGATGAAAGAAGCAATCAATAATATTATTAAAAAAAACCCAGAAAACATAGATCTATTAATTTGGACAAATATAAATTTATTACAGGGGCATACAAATACCAAATCAAAACATGATCACATAACATTTTCCACTTATTTTTCATGAAAAAAAAAAAAATTAATCAGAAGGTTTCATTTCATTTTTGATGGCAGCAACCAATTGATCATAAGCTTCTGCCCAAGCATTCTTCATCTCTGGTGACCACATTTCTGGTACTGCTTCCTTTATTGTCTCCAACAAGGCATACTTTGTCACCTGCAAACAAATATACACAAATTACATTTTCAGAGAGACAAACTCAAATTTCGAAACATAATATGTTTCGGGAGGAGCAGACCACAGACCCGATCATTTCAAATTATTTATTACCTCAAAATGTTCGTCCACGACACCATACTTGAGATGCGAAGCACCTAAATCTTTAAGAGTGGATTCTCTCACAGTAGCTTTGCCTGCCTTTCTAAGTTGCACAGCTGATTCACAAGTCTGCAATGTCATAAATATATTAATGAGTCTGCAAATGGAGTTTTTCTCAGGACTGTATTGAAAAGATTTTCAGGAATGCCTTTGTAGAAACAGCTCTGTAATATTACGAAACTAATCATCCTAAAAATATTTTTTCATGACCGTCTTGACTAGAGAATTATTATAAACAAATACGCATAAAAATCTAATCTGCAGAGATCCTAAGATTTGGTATTTTTCATAGAATTTATATGTTCTAGTATAATAGACTGATTACCATAACAAAGACAGTCATGGCATGAGGTTTCAGTTGTGGATTTTGCTCCACAGGAACATCTGAATCTTTCAGAAATTTGAACAGCTTCTTGGCTGATGGAGCTATCTCAAATATCCTGAAAAATCATTCAATTCAATAAATTAGTATGTTGAAATAATAATGAATTTGAAAATATAATAAAAAAAACAAAAAGGAAGAAATAATTTGATGATGACCTCAAGAAGAACTTGAGACCAAGTTCTCCAGGATTCTTCTTCTTCATAGCATTCCAAGATTTGACCACCAAAGCCTCTTGCTCTTCACTAAAAGCTCTCACTTTGAATCTTTTACTACTCCTCCTCTCTACACCTTTTACATACAAAAATAATGTGAAAAAACAAAAAAACAAATTTACAAGGAGAGAATGAGAATTTTTTGAAGAAGAAAAGTACTTGTGATTGATTTTGGAGTTGTACTGTAGACAAACCCCTTCAATGATTCATCTCTCCTGATCCATGATAGGTCCATATAATAACATTTCTGATGAATTGATCTTGATGGGTTTTCAGTGACACAAATTTTGGTGCCAGTAGCTGAGATGATGAAAATTTGTTATCAGAAAAAGATGATCAATCAAAGAACAGAAGTAGAAAATGAAAGGTGAAATATATATACTATAAGTTACTAACCATTAGAAAGCAGCATGGAGGTGGGTTTTGAAGCAAGAATGTTCATGTCTGTCAATGAATTACAGAGCACGGAGGGATTCTTTAAAATGAAAGATTTAGAGGGTCCTGGACAGAGAGAGTTTAAAAGCACTTTCAAAGGAAAGTAGCTTCACCAGCTGGGTTCACTTTCAACAAGTAGAAGCAGCAACTCACCTACAAATTATAAAAACCAAAGATTAAATTAAAATAACCTTTGAGGGGTTGCTAGAGCCAAAGTTTAATTATACCACCTCTCTCTCTCTCTCCCTCTCTCTCTCTCTCTCTCTCTCTATATATATATATAAAATAAGGTATATTATCAAAATCTCCCTATAGTTTAATCTATTCGCCATTATTCTCTCTAGTTCTATTAATGGTCATTATCCATCTCCAGTTCACACTATTCCCCGATATCCTCCTATTGATAATTTATGTTAACATATTGAATAAAAGGATTATTTTACGTGGAAATTGCTAAAAATGACCACATCTAACATCAAAAATTCTTTTTTGACCATATACGAAAGTTTAATTGTTAATAATCACATATTTTAAAAAGATTCAGTGTATATCCATAAATTACAAAAATATCCCCAACATCAATTATTTATTCATTTATTATTTTCTATTGTTTTTTCCTACCGTCTTCTTCCTTCTTTTGCTCTCTTCATTCGTCCTCATCAAATTTGAATTGTTATTCCTACAAATTAACCGACTAAAAGAACCACATTGTTGTTCCTGCATATCGACCCACTAGAGGAATGTTTGATCTAGCTCGAAATTATGATGAAGATTTGAACAAGTTATTGAAGAAAAACTTATCCGATTTGCTCTAAATTTGTTTAAGGTGTGTAATTAATCTCTTTCATATACATGTTTATTAATTTAGATGCAAACATTTACTTTAACATGGTTTTCTTATTATTTGCTCTAAATCAATTTAAGTTGTATAACTTATCCGATTTTTTTTTTCTTATTGTTTGATTATGCAAAAATAAACACTTTAAAAAAAAATACTTTGTTTCTTGGCGTAGATCAATCCAATTTTTTTTTTTTTTAGTGTTTGTGAAACACAAAAAGATTTTGAAAAAGAAAAGAGTAAGGTTGAAGTCTATCGAAATTGTTCTATAGTACATTTAGAATTTATTTATACTTTCTAGTAATTTGAATTAGGATAAAATTTTCATATAATAAAAAAAAATTAAAATGGAGTGTAGAAAGTTATTTAGTAGATTGTCAACAGCATCACTTTTGAGATATTTATAAAATAATAAAAACAATTCATATATAAAAAATTAAAATTAAAATTAATAAAAACCATTTTCTCTTAAAACCACCGAAGCAAATTCAAAATAATCATTAACAACATTAAACCACCATCAGTAATACTTCAAAAAAAAAAAAAAAAAAAAAACATTGAACCACCACTATCATCATCACCAACTAGTGTCTAAGACCATCTCCAATTAGTCTCCATATTTTTCTCCATTTTGGAGACTGAAAATGAAATATTCCTTGAATATTAATCATCTCCATAATTTTACTACTCCAACTATTCTTTAATTTACAATCTTTAAATAATTAAATATTATTTTTACTTTATTAATAATATTTCAAACTTTCTTCAATAAAATTGTTTTCTTGTAATTGTTTTAGACAATAATTTACTCACTTATAATGGATTCACACCTTTTTTTTTTTTTTTTTAATTAGTCACACTTGACTATTTTTACATCTAATGATTTTGATATACTTTTTTTAACATATATATTTTTTATCTTTTTTTTTTTTATCTTTTTTTTTTTTTTTTAACTTTTAAATTTCAATGTTATTTTTGTTGATTTTATTTTAATTTCAATGTATTTTTATTGTTATTTTTCTGTTATAATATTTTACTTTGAAGATGTTAATGTTATGGGGGTTAGGTTAAATCAACTTAAATTTGTGACTTAAAATTTTGACTTTAACATCTCAACCACTCATGTGTTTTTAATTCAAGAGTTATAAATATATTCAAATCTCAACCATTGGAATAATAGCACATGAGTTGTTGAGATGTTGAAGTCAAAATTTTAAATCATAAATTTAAGTTGGTTTAGCTTGACTCGTATGTTATTAACTTATTATTTTGTTGTATTGACTTATTTAGAGTTAATTGTTATATTAAATTTTAATTACATATAAAAATTAATGATTTGAAAACATTTGTTTTGAATTAAAATACTTGTTAAAAAATGTGTAATAAATAAAAAATTAAAATATAGTCAATATTATACTCGGTTGAACGATCTCAATAAAATATTTCTAAGAGTATAATTTGTATAGTAATTATATTTATGAATAAAAAGTTATAATAAATTAATTGAGTTTAGTATTTTTTTTGTTGAAATATTACAAGAATTATTACAATATGACTACCGGGACTTGCCGAGATCAAACAATACATGTGCGGTCCAGATATTTACTCCTATAAAGAGCATTGATCCTTATTCACTGCCATGAAGACGTAGAGCCTATCTTTCATGTCGTTTAAAAACTTGAAATACACCATTCTCCATGACCTATTTAGCATTAGAGTACCACAAACTCCCCAGAAGCCTGTGAAGAATCCAAGAAATATGCTTACATATAAACTATCAAACGTGAATCCTTCCTTATCGTCATGCAGAGGAATGGTTGGACTTTCATGAACGGGTGGTTCTTTTTCAGGACATTTCTTTTGAAGAGGGGAACCACAAAGTTGTGGATTTCCCATATATGCAGGAGCATCGAAATTCTGAAGTTTAGTGCTTGTTGGAATCTTTCCAGATAATCTGTTATTCGACAAATCCAAGACACCAAGAGAATCCAATTCAGAAAAGCTTTCGGGAATTTCACCAGTAAGCTGGTTCTTTGACAAATCGAGCGAATTCAAGGAACTGAACAGACCAAGTTTAGTGGTCCAGTTAAAGTGTTTGTTGATAGGTTTAAGGAGATTAATCCTACAAGACTTGTGATTGCTTCAGGAATTTCCCCTAACAATTTGTTGCTTGAAAGATCAATGCTCTTTACAAGTCCCAAGGTGTTCTTATACAAAGAATCCACTCCTTTCCAAACCAACAGAACGTAATCTTGATACAAGGTTTGTTCCCTATATGATGGATAGAGGAAGTTTGTTGCATCATCCGAACTCTCTTTTTGTGACATTGAATTTAAATTGGCAAGACACTTGGGTATAGCCCCTGTTACATTATTCAAAGACAAGTACAAAACTTGAATCCTAGACAAATTACAAAGTGGTATAGGCAACATTCCATGGAATTGATTGGACCGCAAACTAAGAACAACCAAATCTGACAGGCTATCACCTATCCATGCCGGAATCTTTCCAGAAAATTTATTATGCCCAACATCCATAACTATCATGCGAGTGTAGTGCTTCAGAGACGAAGGTAACTCTCCAGCCAAACTGTTGTTGCGTAAATGTAGTGATTGGATACTACATTCGGAGTCCAGTGAGATTGGAATTTTTCCAGACAAGTTATTGTTTGCCAAATTTAAAATGGATAACCCTCGCCAACGAAAAGAACAATTCGGGAGTGATCCTGATAATTGGTTATCGGAGAGGTCTAGATATTGAAAAAACTCACCGGTGATCCCACATAATAAGAAAGCAATTGACCCCGAAAACTTATTGTTTGAAAGAATTAAGTATATCACATCTGGAGCAACCGGTGGTATTGTACCCTCAAAATTATTGTAGCTGAGATCAATTCCACGAATATCAGGAAACTTGGATGCGGTTATGTGAGATATTTAAAAAGGCCAAAGAGGGAGATAGACCCCAGAACCAATCAGGAATAGTGTCTGAAATTCTAGAATTTGAAATATCAAGATAAGAAAAGTCATGTTGAGTTTGGAGCCATTTTGGAAAACGTGGCCCCACTTGACAATCCCTCATGAGAATGGTTTCAAGTTGAAACGGAGGAACCCAATTATCTTTGAAGCTCAAAGTTAATAAGGTAGAAGACAAGTCCAAATAACTTAATCTTGAGAGATTTGAGAGGTAGGCTTCAGTGACTGTACCTTCCAAAAGATTTGAAGACAGATCCAAAACCTCAAGCTTTGAAAGCTTTCCTATACTTTTGGGAAAGGTGCCATTGAAAAGATTACCATGAATATGTAGTTCTTTCAAGGACACAAATACACTTAAATCAGGTATTGAACCACCAAGATTGTTGTTATCTAGGTACAATATGGTAAGATTTGAAAGTTGTCCAAAACTTTTTGGGAAAGAGCCATTCAGATTATTCCCCTGAAGTTGCAATTCTCTCAATGATGAAAATAGTGTGAAATCAGGAAATGAACCACTAAGAAAGTTATCATTTAATAATAAAGTTTCTAATGTGTCTTTCGAACAACCAGACAAGTAAAAAAAAAGTTCGGGAAGCTGTCCAGTGAGATTGTAGTTGTTGTTCAAAGACAAGGTTTTTAAACTACACAAGTTTCCAAAGGATTTCAAAGGACCAACAATCTGATTATAACTTAGATCAAGATGTAACAAAGAAGTCATATTCGAGAAAGCATAATCTGGAATGGGTCCTTGTAAATTGTTGCGAGAAAGGTCTAGATCAACAAGACTGCTACCTAAGTTTGACAACCAAGGGTATATTGAACTATTAGGTAGACTGTTGATAGAGAGATCAAGGTGAGAAAGAGTTTTAGAAGAATTAACCAAGGAAATGGGTGAAGAAATGACAGATGGAAGAGAGCATCCTCCTAACTGCAAGTCAGTTAAAGAACGGAGTTCACTAACTACTTGTAGCCAATCAAATGCATGTTCAAGATCAATTGAACTTAGACGAAGCTGTCTTAAAGAAGAGAGATGAGAAAGCCACTCTAGTTTGTCAGCTTACATGCCGTTATTGTTGAGATCAAGAGATTGCAATTTTGAGAGGTTACCAAGTTGGTAAGGAACTTTACCACTGAAACCAGCATCGGAGAGATTAAGGTGCAGTAAATTCTTAAGGGAACCAATGTATTCTGGGATCTGCTTTCCTCCAAAATCATTAAGACTCAAGTCCAAATAATTCAAATACTGCAATTCAAGCAAGGAAGAGCTAATATTACCTCTTAGAGGCATGTAATCATCAGATTCAGGAAGAGCAATTGTGACTTGAAGATTGAGGCCGAGCACGTGGCCTGTTCGGTTGCTGCAGCGAACACCTCTCCATTTGCAACAATCTTCATTAATTCCCCATGAAGAGAGATGGTTATATTCATCTATGAGGCCTTTTTTGAATGTTAGGACTTAGGAGTGCGTGTCTTTCCCTCTCCTTGCAATGTATATTCTTAGCTCCGGTTCCTGAATGGAATGATCCCAGGGCAGTTTTTGTGCAAAGTGAAATTAAAATGAAGATGAAAATAAGTGGAAGAGACATTCCACTCATGTTTGTAAGCACGATGGGTGATCAAGGTATGAAGAGAAATACAAACAATAATATTGTTTGCAGAATTGTTTATATTGCAATTTTGAACTCACAAAACCAAGCTTTATACAATAGATTAAAGTTGACCCAGGAGTTCCCGTAGACATGAGTCAATTTATCTGGAAATTAAGAAAACTGAAAAAAAAAAAATCAAAAGATGAACGGTGGGAATTAAGAAAAAATGAATTTACCAACCATAAAGTCACCACTTCTCCCGTGAAAGACGAGCTATGTTATAATGACCCATCATAGAAAACCTAAATTGGTTTTGATGATTGTGATATAAATTGGCCTTTGTAGAACAAAATAGAGAAGAATAATAGGTTTTAAAAATAAATTTTTTTAAAAAAAAATCAGTTAATAAAATTTAGTTGTGTTAGACTCCCTTCTATCACAATTTCTCATTGGCAGACAAGATGTTATTGGCTAAGTTGTTTGCCTCTCACACCTATATCATAAAGTCGTGGGTTCGAATATGTCCCCCTTCCAAAACCCCAAATTAGGGTACGGATATTGACACCCATAAATATGATAAGCGCACCCATATTTATAAGTACACCCATGTTTAAAATTTAAAATTAAAACATTACTATAAACACCCATCTTAATGCCAATAGTACCCTTATTTAAATGAATGTTTTCATTTCAATACAATTTATTTATAAACCCTCATAAGTTATTAATACACTCAATTTTACAAATAATAAATTCCATTGGGCTATAGAAAAAAAAAAAATTTGTTCACATTGATTATCTATTTTATAAGTTTTGATTATTTGGAAAAAAAAATTCAATGAGTTGAAAATTATTTCTTTAGTAATAAAAAAATGTTGCAATACAAACATTCCTGCGTACATATATAGCTGGTGTTAATTCTTCATTTTGATCATCAAAATCTCTGTTGTGATAATCATGAATAAAATAAGGTCTCAAACTGGATTTTTTTAAACTGCCAATGTATTTTTAATTCTAAACTATAAATAACCAAGAGATCTTCGAATTCATTCGCTAACAGTTTGGCCAAGATGGGATCGAATTCTTATGGTGATTTTATCCATTGGAGCGACTTGTGAGTCTATGGCGATTTCTCCTTCCTGGTGCGGCTACTTTTGGCGTTGGGTTCCTTATGCTACTGCTTTGTTTTTGTTGTCCCTACTTTCGTGGCTGTTTTGTGGTCTCTGTTGTGTGTCATTGTTTGTTCTTTTCTCTACTGTTTTTCCCGTTGCTGTTCTGTTGTTGTTCCTTCACTTCCTTGTGCCTTTTTCTGGCTTTCTTATTAAACTTGTACTGTTCAAAAAAAAAAAAAAAAAAAAAAAAAAAAAAAAAAAAAAAAAAAAACCACCAAGAAATCTACCTCATTAACTGCCAAATATTGATTGTCCACGGCCTAGTATTTTTTATGTACAGTTTCTGGAATTTTTTTTTTTTTTTTAATAAAGTGATATAGTTGAAGATATGAGTGTAATTAATGGGTGTAAATAGTATTTTTTTAATTTTTAACTAAACTAATTTGTCCTTATTGGTAAATTTCTATTGGGATATTTTTGTAATTAAATTTTTTATTAAAATATGGGTGTGCTTATCATATTTATGGGTGTCAATATCGGCTCCCCCCAAATTATTGTAATACTTAAAAATAAAATAAAAAATCTCATTGGCCTCTTGAGTCTTGATAATCAAGTATAAAGTGCTTTTTGGTTTAAGGAAATACTTGAAACTCATTGTAAAACAAAAGTCGGACTTTTCCCAGAACTTGCAGCAACACTAAGGGGTCGTTTGTTTTTTTCACTTAAGACTTAATAGGTCTGAATTGAACTCATTAAGTTGTTTTGTTTGTTTTTTTAAGTGGTCAAACAACTTAAAAATATCAAAAAACAACTTTAAAAAAAAAGTAAGAAATCCTGACTTTTAACTTAATTCCAAATCACTGAATTATAATTAAAATATTTTCTTTCAAGTCTATCCTCCAAAAAAAGATATATTTCTAAATTTATCCTAATTTGATATGGTGTAAAATTCTTTCTTTTAACGTATTTCTTATTTTAAAAGGCTTTCAGAAAGAAAAAAAAAAAAAAAAAAAAAAACCCTAATTACTTCTCATATTGATATCTTTCTGGGATTAAACAACTGAATCTCTCCTACAAAATCCTGGTAAGAACTCCTTAATTTTTTTTAAATTTTTTTTATCTACGTATAGTGGTGAATAAACTTGTCTATCATATTATGGTATTTGTTATCGTTATTTTATTATGATATTATGATATATTGTTTTCTTCAGTATTCAATTGTTTTCCATGCATATCTTTATATATATATGTACCGATGTATATAATTTAGGGACCTATTTCAAAAAAAAAAAAAAAAAAGTATCTAGGAACCTTTTCAAAAATAAAATAAAATTGGTTTCTGGTTGCATACGATCCAGGAAACAAAAAAAAAAAAAAAAAAAAAAATGGTTTCTAGAATTATATACTGGATATTTGGACAATATGTAAAATTGAACTTAAACCCTTTTTTTTTTTTTTTTTTTTTTTTTTTATACAATAAATTGAACTTGAACTTTGTTTGCAGAATAACATACAAAATTATATTCCTGGATGAATTTTTTGTTTTGTTAAATTAAACTTTGTTTACGGAAGAACATGCAAAATCTTATAAAGAGTGTTGCATGTTAAATTACTTCTTTTAATTAGTATGGGTATAGATGTAAAATTACTTCTTTTCATACAATTTTATTTTAAAAAAATAAACATGTTGACAGTACATTCAGAGGTGAAAAAAAAAAAAAAACAAACATGTCATTCAGATTCAGATTTCAGTCACTATTCAGTCTTCAGTAAAATTCAGGACTATTCAGTCTTCAGACAAAAAAACAAACAGCCCCTAATTATGTTCGATAAGTCTAACACGCCAAGGAAATTGCAGGTATATCAATTATCATGGATGCATTATTGTGTCTACTTTTTTGTATGTATTAATTTTTATCACAAATCATAACCACCTATTACGTTGGGAAAAAGTCCTATGTTCAGATTTATTTATTTATTTATTTATTTATTTTTATGTTTTGAAGTCAATGAAATTATGAGTCAATGCTCATGACTGCAAATAGCAAATTTAGATATAAGAAAATTATCTTTTTTTGGGTAAGTAATATATAAGAAAATTATCATCAACTGCATTTCATGTTTCTATTTAATTCTTTCAATATATATATATGTTTGTATTTAATATCATCTTCAAATTTGAGCCACTAACCCACTACATATTTAATTTTATCTTCAATTTTGAGCTACTACATATCTAACCGTTTTAGACTTTTTTGTCTTTTAATTTTTTTATTTGAAATAATGGGTCATCGGTTGATTTGCCACAGATTTTAATAGTATATGAATGGTTGGATATCTACTTTTATAATTGGGGAATATCCACTCCCATGAACGTCAATGAAAAAACTAATTATTTCAGGGGGAATTGCTGTTTGGTTTATATGTTTTAAAGAAATGTCATTTTTTTTACTCAATTTATGTGTATTAAGATCTTTGATCCTTATTTTTTAAAAAGTACATCAAAATGGTCCCTTCATCGGTCAATGGCTAGTCAAAACTAACGGAAACATGAGTATTTATCACAATTAATATACACATTCGACATGTTTACCAATAAAAAAAAGTTTTTTTTAAAAAAAAAAACTAGTTTCTAATTTCATATATATTTTTTAAAATTGAAAGAAAATAAATAAAAAATTTAAAAATTGAAAGAAAAAAAAAAGTTAAATGAATCAACATTGTCCATCTCAACGAGGGATAGTGGAGATAAAATTAAAAAAAGAAAAAAAAACAATTTTTTTCTAAAACGAAAAAAAAAATCCATTGGAGATCGATCTCCACCAGTTTTCTATTTTTTTTTTTTTTTTTTTTTTTAAAGTTGATCTCTGTTGTCCATGTTTGAGATGGACGGTCGAGATCCATCCATAATTTTTTTTAGGGGTAAATACACCCACCTCCCTTGAAGTTTGGCATAAATGCTGCTAGAAAGCAAATATAAATTTATCTACTTAGACCTCTCCAGTCCTTAAAATTGAAATAATAAAAAGACCAAATTGCCCTTAGTTATTAAAATTTGAAAACGAAGATAATCATTTTATATTAAACAATTGATTGAACATAGTTCTTTCAATGCAATATAAATTAAAATGGAAAAAAAAAAAACTATTTTTACAGTTGTAAGTTATTTTTATTTTTAAATTTATATAAAAAAAATAAAAAAAGTTGTTATTTTTAAAATATAATAATATTTATTTAAAAATTAATATTTTTGTTTGATGGTTTTGAAATATAAAATTTAGAAATGATAGAAAAAGTAAGTATTTATGAGCTATTAAATTATTTTAATTTTTATTAACTAACCTTATGAAGATACATTAAAATTTTAAAAATAGTTTTTTATTTTTCCATTTTAAAATTAATTTATAAATTATATTCCATTGAAAGGATTATCTTCAATTAATTTAATTCAATTGTTTTATATGAAATGAATACCTTTATTTTTAAACTTTAATAACTAAGGGCAAGTTAGTCTTTTTATTAATTCAATTTCAATAGTATGGGAGGTCTGAGTAGACAAATGCATATTTTCTCTCTAATTATATTTATACCAAACTTTAGGAGAGGTGAGTGTATTTACCCCTTTTTTAATCTATTTTAATTTTTTTATCTTCTGTTTTTTCAAAAAAGAAAAATTAATATTATGTTTCATATTTAATATTTTAAAAAAAAAATTTAAGTGTTTTTTTTTTTAAAAAAAATCTAAATATTTTCTATGCCAACCCAAAAACACCCGCCCATAATCTGACTCAACCTGCCATTTTTTGGTGGTTGGGTGGTCGGTCGATTTCAAAGTTGTAACCGTTGGATGAGGAAAAATTGCAATCTTTATTGTGATGCTTATTGTAAGCACGATGGGTGATCAACAATCTTCATTAATATTGTTTGCAGAATTGTTTATATTGCAATTTTTAACGCACAAAACCAAGCTTTATATAATAGATTAAAATTGACCCAGGAGTTCCCGTAGACATGAGTCAATTTATTTGTTTTTTTTTTTAATTTTTTTAATTTTTAATTTTAAATCACATCTTAGCGCAATAGTGGCGAGGAGGTCAAAAAAATCACACCGTTTGTATTTAACAAATGTGTGAGAGTAGTTATCTTCTGTTATGAATGAGAATTAAATCTAGCTGTATTTTTTTAACATGCCAATGACTTGAATCTACAACCAGTGGCCCGATGGATTTAGTTGTGACTTGTGAGAACTTACACCTAGCAAATTACACTAAACTGTCAAAAAGACTAAAATGCCCATTATCCCTAAATTAAAATAAAATTAAAAAATAAATAAATAAAAACTGAATATAAGCTCTCCAATGGATCTCAAAGATTTTTAGATTAAGAATATAATTTTTTAAAAACAATCAGAAATTCAAAAAGAAGAAGAAAAAGTAGGGATAAAATATAAAAAAATTGAAAATTGAAAAAAAAAAAAATTCAAAAGATGAACGGTGGAAATTAATTAAGAAAATGAATTTCCACCTCTCTTCACAAGCAGAAGTCCTTGTATACAAATCAATTTACCAACCATAAAGTCACCACTTCTCCCGTAAGAGACGAGCTATGTTATAATGACCTGTCAAAGAAAACCTAAATTGGTCTTAATGATAGTGATATAAAATATAAATTGGCACCAATTATGTGTTGGTGTGAGTGGTTCGGCACCCTCATCCCTTAAGTAAGATCGTGGGTTAAACTCCATTTGTGAACGGAGCTACACATATTGGGAGCACTTTACCCCTTAATGGACCGACCTGGTGCGAGTCCGGATTAGTTGGGGTGTGGTCTGGGTTGATTGCACCGTATGGTGGATCCGCCTCACTCGGAAACCGAATGGTGTAAACCAAAAATATATATATAAATTGGCCTTTGTAGAACAAAATAGGGAAGAATAATAGATTTTAAAAAAATAAAAATAAAAAAATCAGTCATATATTTAGAAAAAAATATATATATATATATTTATATTGAAGATGCCCTAAGTAATAAAATTTAATTGTGTTGGACTCCCTTCTATCACAATTTCTCATTGGCAGACAAAATGTTAGTGGCCAAGTTGTTAGCCTCTCATACCTATATTATAAAGTTATAGGTTCGAATCGGTTCCTCTTTCAAAACCTCAAATTAGAAAACGAACAGGGGTCTGAGTTAGCTTTCAATAAGAGGTTGCACTGTGAGTGGATACTAAAAAGAAGATGGAAATCTACTAGAGACACGGAATTGAATAGGGAAGTGGTGTAGGTGTGAAATGAAGCCGACATTTTGAACACGGTTTGACTAATTGACTCCTTTGGACCCAGGGGTCTGAGTGAGAAAGAACATGGAAATCTAGAGACAGAATTTGATGGGAACAGGTGAAGTGGTGTAGCTTGTAACTTGGGTGCAATGGGATGTACCATGCATCCCTCACCCAGTTGTTGCCACGTGATTAAAGTTGCTTACGTGGCAATATCTAAATGGGGATGTATGGTGCATTGGATGCACCCGAGAACTTCTCGTAGGTGTGAAATGAAGCTGACATTTTAAACACGGTCGATGGTTTTATTTATTATATAATTTATGGAGATCCGAGGTGTTAAATGTTGGTATGTTTGGAACAGTTTTCAGACAGCTTTTTGAGTCCTTTGGACTCACGAGTCAGGAGTCAGGTCTTGATGGGTTGGGGGCAAAGAGAGACATAAGTCAATTTGACCTTATCAGGCTTTTGATTTCACATTACAAAAGTCTTTTTTTGAAAAGGAGATTTACATTACAAAAGTCTTAACCCATTAGAGCATCCACAATAGTTGCAAAATAAGACCCACTTTCACTAGAGCCACTTTGGAACCCATCAATTTCTTCCACAATGGTGCAAAAAGGGATTCAAAAAAAAGGACCCAAATGTGAGGCCCACCCAAGTAGACCCAAATTGGGTTCCAAATTTGGAACTCAATTTGGGTCTTGCCCAATGTTTGGATTGGGTTCCTAACACTTCACAATTATTGGGTTGGGCTTATATATATATATATATATATATATATATATTTATTTATTTATTTATATAATTTAAATTAAAATATATAACTATTAATTTTAATAATTATATATAATGAAAAAATAAAAATAAATTTAATATATATATATTTCAATTATTTAAATTTAAATATATTATTATTAACTTCAATAATTATATATATAATGAAAAAAATATAAATAAATTTAATTTCAATTATAAAATTTTAGTTCAATGAAATTAAAATAATTTAAATGAAAACATTAATTTTTTGAAGGTTTGGAATCGGAACCAAACATTCAAAACCGGAACCAAAACCGGTTTTGAAGGTTCGGAATCAAAACATGTCTGGAACTGAAGCCGAAACTGAACAATCAAAACATCCAGAACCGAACCGGAACCGAGGAACCAGAATCTGAACCGAAATCTCTCCGAGGGAGGTTTCAATTTCGGTTTCGGTTTCGGTTTCGGTTTCGGTTCCGGTTCTGGTTCCGGCTTCGATTTCGGTTTCGGTTTCGGTTTCGGTTTCGGTTTCGGTTCCGGTTCCGGCTTCGATTTCGGTTTCGGTTTCGGTTTCGGTTTCGGTTTCGGAACAGCCACTTTTGAAACGGAGCAGGAATAGGAACCGGAACCGGAACCGAAACCGAAGTCGAAGCCGAAGCCGAGGCCGAGGCCGAAGCCGAAGCCGAGGCCGAAGCCAAAGCCGAAGCCGAGGCCGAAGCCAAAGCCGAGGCCGAAGCCAAAGCCGAAGCTGAAACCGAAACCGAAACCGAAGCCGAAGCCGAAGCCGAAGCCGAAGCCGAAGCCGAAGCCGAAGCCGAAGCCGAAGCCGAAGCCGAAGCCGAAGCCGAAGCCGAAGCCGAAGCCGAAGCCGAAGCCGAAGCCGAAGCCGAAGCCAGAACCAAAACCGGAATCGAAATCGAAACCGAAACCGAACCATCAAAAACAAAACTGAAATCGAAACCGAAACTGAAACCGAAACCGAAACAGAACCATCGGAACCGGAACCGGAACCGGAACCGGACCGGAACCCAACCGAACTGAACCGAACTGAAACCGGCGCCATATCTAATCTTATACAATATTTTGTTTTAAATATTTATTTTTATTGTTGATGTAATTCGGTTGTGAAAAAATTATTTTAAATTAATCATAATTTGTTAAATAATTATTGAATATATATATATATATATATATATATATATATATATATATATATATATATATATATATATATAATATTTTAAAGAAGAGTAATGATTGTTTGGAAAAAAGTTAAAAAAGTGGATCCACTTTTACTTTTTCAATTGAACACCATTGTGGGAAAATGAGACCCAAATAAATAGGACCAAAATGGGAAGACCCATTTTTTACTATTCAAGACCCATTTTTGATGATGTGGCAATAAATGGGTCTTGAATAGTTGTGCTCCCATTGTGGATGCTCTTAATATTATTACTTTATTAGTACGTGCAAAGGAGAGCTAGAAAAAGACAAGTCTTGTGTAGGTGTGTTGTATAGAGTCCATTTTTCTTACCCCCTTAAGGGGTGAGCATTACCCCCTCCCCAATATATGACATGTGTCTAGAGAGGCCCCAACCCCTCCCTAGACACATGTCATGTGTTGGGGAAGAGGATAATGCTCACCCATCTTCAAGACATGTGTTTGGGGAGGGGGATAATGCTCACCCATCTTCAAGGAGGGTAAACAAAAGTAATCTCTATTATATATCACTAATGTTAGATAATCCAAAAATTTAGTCAAAATTTTAACCCAAATGATGTGATAAGTGGTTTTTTCATTAGCCACATCATCTCATATTGTGTGTGGTGATGATAACTCATTTGCCATATCATTTAGGTTGAAATTTAGATTAAATTTTTGGATTGTCTAACGTTACACATCGTATATAATACAGTCAAGAGTCAATTGTCCATGGACTGCATTATTGTGTGTACTTTTTTGTATGGATGCATTATTATCACAAATCACAAATCACAACGTCTATTACGTTGGAATGTTAGTAGTAGATTGAACTAGTGGTGACACGGTTCCGGTCCGGTTCGGAACCGGCGGTTCCGGTTCCGCGGTTTGATGGAACCGGAACCGGAACCGCTGTATGCCGGTTCCGGTTCCATTGGAACCGGCGGTTTTGAACCTTTTTTTTTTTTTTTTTTTTTTTTTTTTTTTTTTTTTTTTTTTTCTAAAAAAAAAAAAAAAAAAAAAAAAAAATTTTAGGGCTCGAAAAGTGGGCACAAGCCCTTTGGACTTGCTCCCATCGCATTCCTTGCATCGTTCTATGTGATTTCAAAAAAAAAATTACCTGATTCGGACATCCGAGCACAAAGTTATGGCCTTTCAAAGTTTAAGGCATATATAAAAAACATTTTACCGCAAATTTTTTTTTTTAAGGCAAATTTTTTCTATTCTCTCATTGGAGAGAAATTAGAATTAGAGAATTAAGAAGAAATTGGTGTGAGGAAAAATGAAAGGGGGGTGGTATTTATAGAAAAAAAAAAAAAAAAAAAAAATTATTGTGCGAACCGGCGGTTCGAACCGGAACCGGAACCGCCGGTTCCAATCCGGTTCGAACCGCCGGTTCGACCAAACTCTTGAACCGGAACCGGAAAACCGGTTCCGGTTCCGGTTTTTCCGGTTCCGGTTCCGGTTCCGGCCGGTTCCGACGGTTCCAACCGGAACCGTGCCAGGTCTAGTTGAACCATTCAATCAATCGTCAGTCTACAATCACAAATAACAGTCTTATGTTCAGATTGATTTTTTTATTTATTTTTTTTTACAGAAGTACTATTATAAGTCAATGCAATTATGAATCAATGCTCGTGACTGCAAATAGCAAATTTAGATATATGAAAATTATCATCAAGTGCATTTCATGTTTCTATTTAATTCTTTCAATATATATATATGTTTGTATTTAATATCATCTTCAATTTTGAGTCACTACATATCTAACCGTTTTAGACTTTTTTATCTTTTAATTTTTATATTTGAAATAATGGGTCACCGGTTGATTTACCAAAGATTTTAATAGTTTATGAACGATTTAGATATCTACTTTTATAGTTGGGGACAGAGCCGGCCCTGAGGCGGGGCACCAAGGGCGCCCGCCCAGGGCCCAAAAAAAAGGCAAAAAAGTTGCTCTAATGGGGCCTTTTTTTTTGTGTGTTCAGTGTTGAAAAAAAAAAGGGCCTAAATATTGTTATTTTTGTTGTAAATCAGTGAAGAACAATAGATGAAATAAATAAATGATAGATGAAAGATAAGAGAAGAGATAAAGAGAAGGACATGAGAGAGATGAAAGAACTAAGAAAATATATGCATTAATAAATTATAGATGAAAGATAAGAGAAGAGATAAAGAGAAGGACATGAGAGAGATGAAAGAACTAAGAAAATATATGCATTATTTCATTGATACTGAGAACCAACATTTACAAGAGTGAGAACACATATATATAGAGATTTTTCAAAGCTAGTTGGCCACTTGCTTAATGATGAAGTTTACTATAGAGGCTTGGTGGGGAAGCCATAAAATTATAACACTCTCTCTTGGATATCCCACCACTCGTATTTTTAATTTTCTAAGAAAAACCCAATGGGACAAAAATCTCAGTAAAATATACACAAAGATCTTCTAGATCTTGTGGTTTTGGACGTCCTTATAATTGTCTCGTTAAAAACCTTGTCAGGAAAACCCAGTGGGACAAAACCTGATCGAAGGGAAAAAGCGTACAGTGCATATAAGTCCAAAATTAATGTTTTCTTCAGAGCTTTGCTCATATTTATACTTTGATTTCCACCACTTGTATTTTAATTTGCTAAGAAAAACCCAGTGGAACAAAAACCTTAGCAAAAATATATACAATGATCTTCTGGATCAAGTGGTGTGGACGTGTTTAGAACTGCCTCATTAAAAACCTTTCCGGTAAAACCCAATGGGATAAAATCCGGTAGAAGGAAAAAGAGTACAGTACACATATGTCCATTCAAAAATTTTGCTCCCCCTGATTGAACACTCCCCCTGAACAAAACTTCAACATCAATCCTGTAATTTACAAAGCTGACGCATGCCAATTCTATAGACCAGTTTCTCAAAAGTTGATGTAGGCAATGCTTTGGTAAACAGATCTGCCAGATTATCTGTAGACCGTATTTGTTTAACATTAATTTGTCAGCTCTGTTGAAGTTCATGAGTATAGAAGAATTTAGGAGAAATATATTTGGTTCTATCTCCTTTGATATAGCCTCATCTAATTGAACAATACAAGCCGAAGTATCTTCAAATATTGGTGTCGGCATTCCTGTAGATAATGAAAATCCACATGTATTTTGAATATGATAAATAACTGACCTTAGCCACACACATTCTTGGCTTGTTTCATGAAGTGCAAGGATCTCAGAATGATTAGAGGATGTAGCAACAAGAGTTTGCTTTGTGGAGCACCAGGAGATTGATGTGCCATTATATGTAAAAACATATCCCGTTTGTGAACGGGCTTTATGGGGATCAGATAAATACCCGACATCAGCATAACCAATTAAACTTGAAAAGTTGTTGGATTTTGAATAATATAATCCTAAATCTTTCGTTCCACGAAGATAACGAAAAATATGTTTAATCCCATTCCAATGTCTCCGAGTTGGTGCTGAACTGAATCTAGCAAGCAAATTCACTGAAAATGCGATATCTGGTCTAGTACATTGAGCCAGATATAATAAAGCACAAATTGCATTAAGATATGGTACTTCAGGACCAAGTGTCTTTTCACCATCTTCAAGTGGTCGGAATGGATCTTTCTTAGTGGATGAGCATTGTCCATATTAAATCTTTTCAGGATCTTTTCAATATATGCTGATTGATGAATAAGTATTTCGTCTGATTTATGCTCAATCTCCAGGCTGAGACAATATCTTATCTTTCTCATTTCTTTATGAAGACACATGGGTGTATAGTATAATTATTATACCCTTATTTTATCAGATATTTACTGTGACGGTTATGCCACATCCGTCTAGATTGTTTTTGATCCATATAAGGATTTTTGTAGGTTCATCAAATACAGATTACGAGATCTCGGTTTACATGCTTCTAGCATTTTAAATCCTTCTGGGATTATAAATATCTGCACTGAGTGAACCATATTGATAAATGATTACTACGTCTAGAGGACGTATTTCAAGCCTTTCAGAGGCATCCAAAAAAATTCAGAACGTAATCGTATTCATCTGTAGTGAATAACGAGTTTCTATAAGAAACCTTGTACTATGAGTCGTACCTCATATCTTACGATCTCGTTTTTCTCATTACGTTTCCGTATAAAGACCTTTTAGTATCCAACTAGTTTGACATCTTCAGGTGTCTGGAGAACTATTGGTCTAAATACTTTATGTTTGGCTTATGAAGTCAATTCTTCTAGAATTGCTTCTTTTCATTTAGGCCAATCATGCCTTTATCTACAATCATCGATACTATGAGTTTCATAATCATTATTTCAGTAGCTACTGTATTTGAAAATGTATCACTGATGATTGTTTCTTCACTATTCCACATTTCTCATGTATGATTTATAGAAATTTATTAATTCTTATATTCTTGTATCTCTGTAGGGATTTCTTCCATTTCAATGGATTTAGTCATTTCATAGACTCGTGTCTCTTTAGATATATCAAACTCTTATTGAGTTGATTTAGAGAAAGTTGATTTATTTATAACTCGAGCTTTGTTTACATTAGGATCCTGGTAACAATACCTTTCAAAGGTTCATAAGCTTATGATATGCATCAGATGATTTATTTGTTGCATTTTACTCAGATCGTTCTTCAGGAACAATCACCTGGCCGGGGTTTATGAGATAGCAACTTATAAAATTTTGTCACTTTTAATATATCAAGTAACCGATTAATAATTATCTGATGATCAATTATCTTTCGTATTTGAGTGATACGAAGACTGAAAATGAGACACTTTTATTACATATATAGAGAATTGAATTAGTATCTCTATTTTGTATAAGAGTAACATTTCATTTACTCATTTCTTCTAGAGAAAATTCTCTTTCTTATAATGATATGAAAATTAATTAATATAATAATAAGCAGGTCGTGCGCAAAAAGATAAACTATCAAAAGCATAGATGATCTGATAAAAGATTAATCAAAATCATCATAAATCTTAGAATGGTAGAGAAATGATAAGCAGTGGGTCAGAGATGAATAGAATGTCTCTATATAGAAATTGGTAATTGTATCGAAATAATAAAGTTCTCGCAATTACCTGGAGATGCTTGATAAGTGACTCTGCTAATCCATTATGAGTATGAACATGTGGAATGGGATGTTCAACATCAATCCCAACTGATCTGCAATATTCATCAACTAGGACCATAAAATAGCAGAACGGTCCACTTGGTGGATGAATATATGTCCCCTTGATTCCTTTGTAGGAATGACGGGGATTCAAAGTCAACCTTAGAATGGGATGGTTTTTTTACTAATTTCCCTTGTGAACATGCAGTGCATAAATTTTCATGGGATAAAAGAATCTTCTGGTTCTTTAATGGATGTCTATGAGAATTTTCAATGATTCTACGCATTATTGTAGATCTCGGGTGACCAAGACGGTTATGCCAAAGTATAAATATTTTAGGGTCTGAGAACTTTTGGTTCATAATTACATAAACTTTTACACCTCTCATAAGAGTGTAATATAATCCAGATGATAAAGCACGCAGCCTTTCCATAAGGAGTTCCTGGCCTGAATCATGAGAAGTAATGCACAAATACTCAATATTCTCATCATTTATAGTTTCTATGTGATATCCATTACATCGTATATCTTTGAAACTGAGCAGATTTCTTCTGGATCTGCTTGAATATAAAGCATCATTGATACATATTTTAGTATTATTTGGTAACAATATCATGGCTCTATCGGAGCCTTCTATCAGATCTGCTGAACCTAATATTGTATTAATATTTGCTTTAAGCAGGGTTAAATTCTGAAACTATTTTTGATTCTGTAAAATCGTATATGTCGTTGCACTATCGGCTAGACATATATCTCTTGTACCTTCCTTTTCAATATCACCCAATTTACTGTTTAAAGACTTATCTATTCACAATGAAAAATAAAGTGCATATTAGACAAAGTGATCAAAAGTATAAACATATAGATATGAAAATATATCACTTCATAAAACAAAATCATAAATTATATTGATTTTTTTTGAACTTCCAGTTCGACCATGAACTGCAGGTTCATAAAATTTAGAAAACTTCAGGTTCTAAATAGAAATTACAAATTGACTTTCTAGATGAAAGAATCATAACTTGATCCAATTTAGAATTTATGGTTCTAATAAACTTTGACATAAAAGTTTTAATATCACAATTTAAATTGAATTCAGAACTTCAAGTCTAATTAGAACTTCATGTTCAAAACTTAAGAACTTCAAGTTCAGATTCAATACTTCGTATTCAAAATTAGAACTTCAGGTTCTATATAGAATTCGAATTTTGGAATTTCAGGTCCCAAATATGACATTCATGTACATAGTAATGAATCCAAAACTCCATATTTTTACTAAAATTTAAAATTTAGAACTTCAGATTCTGATCGGTTTGTAAAACCGCGCCAACTTAAATATTATAATGATAAATCCAGAAACTTCAGATTCTGGTTAGTTGGTCAAGCCGAGCTTGGTTTAAATTCCAGAAACTTAATGATTGACCTAGTTAGGCTTAACACATAATTTATACAAATCCAGAAACTTCAGGTTCTGGTTAGTTAGCATACTCAGATACATAAATTGCATAAAATTAAATAGATGCGTAAAATTAAAATAACAGATAATATAACAGAAATAAGCTGAAGAAGAACGAGAGAATAGCAGTATGAGATAAAGTGAAAAAAAGGGAGAAAATTTACTATTTGCTTTTATTGATGATTTTGGATTACATCTTGACCACACAATTTCAGCTGTGTAGTGATTTTAAATAAAGCAGAATTGTACTCAGAGACTGATCTATAGTCTTGAAAGCGTAAATGTTGCCACTGACACTTGGCATTTGGTAATGCAACATCAGGTTGGTTATTAAATCGATCTTTTAGTTCTTGTCATAGAACTTCTGGTTCTGTGACAGTTAGGTATTGGGCTTTCAGATCTTCATGCAGATGGTGACAGATAATAACCATGGCAGTAGATTTGTCTTGTTCATATGCCTTTGGCCCTATTTTCAATGGTAAAATATAGGCCTTCTGATTTTAGGAGTAATCTAGCATCAATAACCCAGGACATATAATTGTCTCCAGACACTTCTATTGCAGCAAATTTCAAATTTGCAAGCTTTGACATTATTACAACTTCTGGTTATCCAAAAATCACAATTGGAGTCAGAACTTCTGGTTTGACAAAAATCCAAGGAATTTAAACCTTCAGATATATAAAGGAATATTTGTAAGTAAATAAATCCAGAAGCTTCAGGTTCCGGTAATGATAAATAAATCCATAAACTTCAGGTTCTGGATGGGTTACCAAACTGTTTAAAAAATTGCGTAATAATAAATGCAAAAAAAAAAAAAGTAAATCTAGACAATTTCATAAATTACGAATAAATAAATAAATACAGATAAATAAAGTGCATAATAAATAAATCCAGAACTGCAGGTTCTGGTAGGTTGGCCTAGCCAATCTCATAACAGCGTATAAATAAATAAATGCGAGAAAATAAATCGCGTAAAAGTAAATAAAATACGAGAAAGTAAATTGCGTAAAAATAAAATACGGGAAAGTAAATTCAGAACTGCAGGTCCCGATATTAATAAATAAAAGTCTAGAAGCTTCAGGTTCTAGTAATAATAAATTCAGAACTTCAGGTTTTGGTAATAGATCTAGGAACTTCAGGTTCTAGTAGTAATAAATTCAGAGGCTTCAGGCTCTGGAAATAACAGCATCGTGTTGATAACGTGTTGTAAATCAGTGAGGAACAATAGATGAAATAAATAAATGATAGATGAAAGATAAGAGAAGAGAAGAGAAGAGATAAAGAGAAGGACATGAGAGAGATGAAAGAACTAAGAAAATATATGCATTACTTCATTGATACTGAGAACCAACATTTACAAGAGTGAGAACACATATATATAGAGATTTTTCAAAGCTAGTTGGCCACTTGCTTAATGATGAAGTTTACTATAGAGGCTTGGTGGGGAAGCCATAAAATTATAACAATTTTTTAAGAAACCCAAACATCTCAGCACTATTATTGGACTGAACCAGTGAACCCAACATGACCACATATGACTTTTTATTTTCATTTATTATTTTATTTTTATTATTGGTCTTATTATTTGTGCCACACTGCCAGTCTGCCACAGTGCCATTTCTCTTTTTCGGTTTTTCTACACCCCACAATTCCACATTTCAAGTTTTCAATGCACAAACACCGAAATACACACACACACTGTCTCTCTCCATCTCTCTTCATCTTCTTCGTTGAAACGCACAAACACTCTCTCTCTCCATCTTTCTTCATCTTCTTCCTTCATTTTTGCTCTGGGTTTCGACGATGAGTTCCAGCAAGACCAGACCTGCTTCCTTCTTCTTATCACCAAGCTCCTGGACCGGCTATCGACGTCGGACATGGCGGCCTTAGCCTGCAAACGGTAGCCAAAACGACCGTTTTTCCAGTGATTAATCGATCGATTTTTCCGATTACTAGAACTCTGGCTGCACGCCATCAGTTGTACATGGGGCCTATTTTTTACATTTTCGCCTGGGCCTCGAATAAGTCAGGACTGACTCTGGTCGGGTAATATCCACTCCCATGAACACCAATGAAAAAACTATTTATTTTAGGGGGAATTGTTGTTTGGTTTATATGTTTTAAAGAAATGTCATTTTTTTACTCGACTTGTGTGTATTAAGATCTTTGATACTTATCTTTTTAAAAGTATATCAAAATGGTCCCTCTATTGGTTAATGGTTAGTCAAAACTAAAGGAAACATGAGTATTTATCACAATTAATATACATATGCAACATGTGTACCAACAAAAAAACATAAATAAATAAAAACTAGTTTCTTGTTTCATATTTAAAAAAAACTGAAAATAAATAAATAAATTATTGAAAAATTGAAAGAAAAAAAGTTAAATGAATCACCATTGTCCATCTCAACGAGGGACTGTGGATATAAAATTTAAAAGAAGAAAAAAAAATTTCCAAAACAAAAAAAAAATGCCATTGGAAATTGATCTCCACCGGTTTTTTATATTTTTATTTTTTAAGTTGATCTTTGTTGTCCATCTTTGAGATGGACGGTCGAGATCCATCCATAATTTTTTTTAGAGGTAAATACACTCACCTCCCTTAAAGTTTGACATAAATGCAACTAGAGAACAAGTATACATTTATCTATTCAGACCTCCCATGTCCTTAAAATTGAATTAATAAAAAGACCAAATTGCCCTTAGTTATTAAAATTTGAAAATGAAGATAATCATTTTATAATAAACAATTAATTGAATATAGTTCTTTTGATGCAATATAAATTAAATGGAAAAATAAAAACTATTTTTAAAGTTGTAAGTTATTTTCATTTTTAAATTTATATAAAGAAAATAAAAAAATGTTGTTATTTTAAAATAAATAAAAAATTATTTTCTAATTAATATTTTTGTTTGATGGTCTTCAAATTTAAAAATTATAAAAAATTAAGTATTTATGAGCTATTAAATTATTTTAATTTTTATTAACTAACCTTATGAAGATAAATTAAAATTTTAAAAATAGTTTTTTATTTTTCCATTTTAAAATTAATTTATAAATTATATTCCATTGAAAGGATTATCTTCAATTAATTTCATTCAATTGTTTTCTATAAAATGAATATCTTTATTTTTAAATTTTAATAACTAAGGGCAATTTAGTCTTTTTTTTAATTCAATTTTAAGAGTAGGGGTGGTCTGAGTAGATAAATGCATACTCTCTCTCTAATTATATTTATGCCAAACTTTAGGGGAGGTGAGTGTATTTACCCTTTTTTTAAAAAATATATTTCAATTTTTTTATCTTTTGTTTTTTCAAAAAAATAAAAATAAATATTATGTTTCATATTTAATATTCTTTTTTTTTTTCAGAAAAAATTGAAGTGTTTTTCTTTTTTTTTAAAACAATCTAAATATTTTCTATCCAAACCCAAAAACAACAACCCCTTATCTAACTCAACCTGCCATTTTTTGGTGGTTGGGTTGGTCGATTTCAAAGTGCCCACGCCTGCCTCTAGGATGACATAAGAAACCCATTTGGGTGCTCATACACAAATATAATAATTTTTTTTTTAATTAGAAAGAAACTTTTTTAATCACAAGATTCCTGATCTCTTTCCGCATCCCTTTTCCGAATTCAAAAAATCCTATTCCTCCCACCATTTGACATATATATATATATTGTTTGTTCGAATTGATATAAGATATATCAGTTCTTTGTATATGAGCCATTGGATTTAAATGTTTTGATTTGGTTGCATGCACTTGTCAAAACATCTTTTAAATCCAATAACTCACATGCAAGGAACTGATATCAGTTTCAACTAACAATAGAAAGACGATATATATATATACAGTCTTTCTATTGTCAGTTCGTCCTGACATTAAATATATCATGACAAAGAATATGGACCATAAATTATAGAGAAGTTTTGATAAGTGCATACATTTTGAGTCAAAGTATGTAAACCTAAAGGTCCACATTATTCGTCCTGATATATTTTATATCATAGCGAACTGACAATAGAAAAATTGTATGTATATATATATATATATATATATATATATATATATATATATATATATGTATATTTAACGTTGACATTATTGTGGGTTAGGGGTCTGTTAGAACCCAGAATGCAACTCCCACGTTAGAGGAGGGGTCTTCCCACATTTTGTGTAATATATTTACAATATCAGGGTTTGAAAGTTGACAGTTAAGCTTCATTTTAAAATGGGATAGGATCATTTCTATAACACCCCAAATTCGGGACCCAATGGACCGGGTTGCTACGTGAAACAGAACTTTTAAAAACCTTAATTCATAAATATTCACAATTAGAATTGTTGTATGAATAATTTCACCAAGCAGACACGTCATTAAAGGAGTCAATAAATGCTGAAGAAAAGGTTGCCACGTCACTCGTTGACCAGGTCAAAGGAAAAAACGTAGACCAATCAGTATGTCAGTCTTAAAGTCAACAAGTCAAGGGTGTAGTCGCCAGAGCCTAGATATGTACTCGCCAAAATCAGAAACATGGTCGCCGAAGGGTAATACCCAGAAGCGGGGGTGTTCGCTGAATCAGCGTACTGGGCACGAACCGACTCGGCGAAAATACAGGAAATCCTAACCCGAAGCAACGTGGGATTCCCAATACAAGTCCAAAAATGAATCCTACTACCAAAACGGTGAAGACCAAAGAGAAAACCCTAATTATTATGTATAAATAGAACCACCTATCCCACGAGGAAGGGGTTCAAAAAATTGAGAGAAGAGAGCAATTGTATGAGAGATCTAAGTGTGTAAACAAAGCAATAAGCCTAGTATTATCTTTCTGCCCTTTGGGGCGCCGTGGTTTTTTCCCATTCAAGGGTTTTCCACTTAAAATCTGTCTCTTGCATGTATTGTTTATTTTCTCGTTTTACGTTGAATTGATATAATTGTTGGGTGCGTGGCAATCCAAATTTCACCGTCAACAATTGGCGCTAGAAGGAGGGGACCTTTGAACAAAATCTTCGAGGAACCCTTGCGAATTGAAAAATATGAACAATGATAGTGACAAAGATGGTAACTCCAGCGGAGATCTAATTGTTGAACCAACCGTGCCGACAGGAGATAAGGCGGTGACAATCGGGGAACAATCGGTAGCAACGTCAGGAACAAGGGCGGCTGACCTCGGGGTTCTGCAGCACTTCTAAACTGCATTGGTAAACTTAATCAGCGAGACTAGCAAAATAGGGCTTTCGCTTCCCATAGGATTGGGAATTTCTTCTCCCTATGAGTTAACCACTCTTGGAATCCAGCCACCCAGAAGACTACGGTCAGAAGTTCACATTGCAACCCCTGATGCTCAAGCAAGACAACCCACTGAAGAGACTCCCCAGGACCACCCTGAGGATTTCGAAGGGAGAAAACAAAGGAAGGGAAAAGGTGTGATGAATGAAGAATCTAGGGAGGAGCGAGACCAGATACGAACACATGGGGTCAATTCCAGTGACACATACCAAAGGAACCGGTGGAGACACCTTTCTATCTCGTCTGAAGATAAGAGTCCTCATCCACAAAGGGAATTACGATCCAAAAGAGCACGGCGAAGAAGATCCGAGAGCACGGAAGATCGAAGGAGCCCGGATGATAGAGGCAATTATGGGAGAATGACAATCAAGAGCAGACTCGATCCAGCAGGAGAGCCAACTGGTCAGCGAGATGTCACCCTACAAGAGCTATCACGAAAGGTTTCAGCGATGGCACGAAGGTATGGTCGCAACGTATCTTCGGATGATGAGTCAAATAGCCCATTCGTTGAAAATATTGCTCGTACCCAATTTCCAGACAGATTCAGAATGCCAACCATTGAGCAGTATAAGGAGAACAGGGATCCGAAGGAGCATGTTCGCCGATTCCGTAATATTATGGCCCAGTACTCATCCAATGACGGACTGCTATGCCTCACCTTCCAGTAAACATTCAGCGACCTCACCTCCAAGTGGTTTGGAAGACTTCCACCCGAAAGTATAAGCAGTTTCTCAAACCTCAGCAAAGCATTCATAAGACAATTCATGGGGAGTGTGCAGAGAAGAAAGTCACTCCCTCATCTATCAAACTTAAAGCAAGAGCGCAATGAGTCGATCAAGAAGTATCTAGCAAGATTCGGGAAGGAAGTTGCTCAAATTGAAGATGCCAGTGATGTAGCTGTTATCGCCGCTTTCACCAATGGGTTACAAAGTAGGCGATTATCCTTTGATTTGCGAAGAGATAGACATAAAACTTATGAGGAGATGATGGAAATAGCTGGCGACTATGCACTGGCAGAAGAAGAAGAAGTAGTGCAAGGGGGTAGCTACATGCATGGACACAAGCTTGACTCAAAATCAGAACATAAGGATGACAAAAAGACGCAGTCACGTGACTGCCAGAGAGACGAGAAGGGCCAAAAGGGACATCCAAGGGAAAGCAGGGAAAACGCTCGAGCCAATAGGTTTCGAGGAAAGTACAACCATTACACCCCTTTAACTGGCGATTAGGAGGAAATACTTTCTGTGGTAGAAGACAAAGGACTCGTCAAATACCCTCGGCAGCAATCAGTAAATGCTAGGAGAGATACAACTAAATACTGCCGATTTCACAAAGATCATGGGTATGAAACTTCAAAATGTTTCCAGCTGCGTGATCATATTGAGAGCTTGATCAGAGATGGGCACCTGAAGGATTTTGCTTTGAAAGGGGACAAGCACGGTGGTCGCTAGGATAGCCGCCAAGGAAACGAGCAGAAAAGGAAGAGTCCAAGGAGAAACAGCCCTAACGCCACTATAAACACCATTTTTGGCAGGCCTCATACTGGGAGAAGTAATCGAGAAAGGATGTTAGAAGTCCGAGAAGTAATGTATGAAAGCAGAAGCATGGAGATTAATTCTGTGCAAAGAGACCCCAAGAAAGGAAGAGAAGGACATGACCCCATAACATTTACAGCAGAAGACTCAGATGGAATTGATGCAAAGCCTAATGATGCAATCGTAGTGGGGGTTCGAATAGCACACATGGATGTCCTTCGGGTAATGATTGACAACGGGAGTTCAGCTGATATTTTAAGTGCTAGGGTATATGATGAGTTGCGACTGGATAGAAAAGATCTAGAACCCTTCCATGTGCCGTTGAAAGGTTTTGGGGGTGCAGAAGTGAGATCATTGGGAACTGTGAAGCTGCCGGTGAGGTTTGGTACAGCACCATGCTGGCGAACAATCCTGCTGGACTTTGTTGTAGTCGACATCTATAATTGGCCGTATAATGCTTTACTTGGCCGACCGTTTCTTAACAAAGCTCGAGCCGTCACTTCAACCCACGTGTTGAAAGTAAAGTTCCCTACAAAATTTAGAGTCGGAGAACTGAAAGGGTCATAGGAGATGGCTCACCGTGCCAACTTATCAATCTTCAAAGATAAGGTAGGGATGGAGACCTTAAGCATATTCGAGGTAAACAAGGAAGTGCAGGAAGATAATCCGGAAACCTTTGAATTGGACCCAAGGGACAAAACGAGCAGAGAAAAGGAAGAGCCAACTGAGTCGATTGTTCTAAACAAAGCAGAACCGAACAAAATAGTCAAGATCGGAGCAAGGCTGACTAAATGAGTTAAGAGAGATGTGACAAACTTGTTGAAAGAGTACAAGGAGATTTTCGCTTAGAGCCATGAAGACATGCTGGGGATTAATAGAAGCGTGATTTCACACAACCTGGCTGTAAACGAAAAATGCAAACCAGTAGTGCAAAAAAGGAGAAGCTTTAACCCAAAGAGAAGTGCGGCAATAAAAGAGGAGGTGTCCAAGTTGCTCGCCGCAGGATCAATCAGAGAGGTTAAGTACCCGGAATGGGTGGCGAATGTAGTTCTAGTGAAAAAGAAGAACAGCCAATGGAGGATGTGCGTCGACTTCACCAATCTGAACAAGGCCTGCCCCAAGGATAGCTTCCCGCTACCAAGAATTGACCAGTTGGTCGATGCAACAGCCGGACATGAAACATTGAGCTTCATGGATGCATACTCAGGATATAACCAGATAAAAATGCACAAGCCAGATGAGGAGAAGACGGCGTTCACCACAGATCAAGGGTTATACTGTTACACAGTCATGCCATTCGGCCTGAAAAACGCTGGAGCAACTTACCAGCGCTTAGTCAACAAAATGTTCGCCAGACAGATAGGAAGAAATATGGAGGTTTACGTTGACGACATGCTGACAAAAAGCATCACAGCAGATAAGCATATAGATGACTTGAGGGAGACATTCGATGTGTTGGTTAGGTATGGAATGAAGTTGAATCCAGCAAAATGCGTGTTCGGCGTACCATCTGGAAGGTTTCTCGGATATCAAGTGCATCAAAGAGGAATAGAGGTGAACCCTGAAAAAATCCAAGCATTGGCAAAAATGGTTTCACCAAGAACGTTGAAGGACGTCCAAAGACTCACGGGGTGCCTGGCATCACTGAGCAGGTTCATAGCTAAATCAACAGATTGATGCCTACCATTTTTCAAAGCCCTAAAGAAGGGAAAGGGAGTTGAGTGGAACGAGGATTGTGAAAGGGCTTTCCAGGCCTTGAAAGATTACTTCGGGCAGGCACCGCTGCTATCAAAACAAGAAATGGGAGAAACACTGTATATGTACTTGTCCGTCTCTGAAGCAGCCACAAGTTTCGTGCTGGTAAGACAATAGGAGGGGATCCAGAAACCAATATACTACACCAGCAAAGCACTGTTACCAGCTGAAACCAGGTACTCGCCGGTCGAAAAAATGGCACTCGCTCTAATAACAGTAGCAAGGAAGTTAAGACCATATTTCCAGGCTCATAAAATCGGAGTATACACCAACTGCCCACTGAAATTAATTCTGCAAAAACCAGAAGTATCTGATCGATTAACGAAGTAGGCGATCGAGTTAAGTGAGTTCGATGTAGAGTATCTTCCAAGGACAGCAATTAAAGCCCAAGCAGTGGCAGACTTTGTAGCTGAGTTCACCGAGCCAAACATAGAGGTGGCGAGAATGATGGTGGAGCAAAATAAGAAAGTATTCAAATGGCAACTCCGCGTTGACGGGTCGTCAAACACGCATGGCAGCGGGGCAGGGGTAGTGGTGTTAACCCCATAAGGAGATTCAGTCGAATGTGCCTTGCGTTTTGACTTCAAAGCTACTAACAATCAAGCTGAATACGAGGCACTCATAGTAGGATTAAAAGTTTGCACAGTCCTAGGAGTAGATGAGGTGGAAATCTTCAGCGACTCTCAAGTTGTTGTCAATCAGGTGCTAGATGAATACCAAGCGAGAGATGAAAGCATGATCGCCTACCTGGAATTAGCAAAGGAGCTACTGGAAAGATTCAAAGAATACAGAATTGTTCAGGTCCCCAGGTACGCCTTGGCCAAGTTGGCATCCACCACAATCAACATCTGGCCCAGAACTATTTCTATGATCCGCCTCCTACAACCGAGTATAGTCAAAATGAAGGAAGTTGGGGCAGTCTTTGGCGAGAGAGACAGCTGGATTACACCAATCAAAGAGTACCTCGTCAATGATGTACTCCCAAGTGATCCATTAGAAGCAAAATGATTGAAGTACAGAGCTACGAGATATTCAGTACTCAATAGAGAACTGTACAAAATGGGGTACTCAAGGGCACTTCAAAGATGTGTCGGGCCTGAAGAAGCAGAAGGTATCCTGAGAAGCATACATAGTGAAAGCTGTGGGAATCACGCTGGGGGTGTCAGCCTAGCCCACAAAACATTAAGACAGGGTTTTTACTGGTCAACACTATTCACCGACGCTAAAAGGGTGGTAGCAAGATGTGAGGCGTGTCAAAAAATTGCCAATAACATTCGCCAACCACCTGAACTCTTGCAGAGTATTACCTCACCTTGGCCATTTGCCATGTGGGGAATTGACTTGATCGGCCCAATGCCAACAGCAGCTGGAGGAGCGAAGCACGCTATAGTAGCCGTGGATTATTTTACGAAGTGGGTAGAAGCCAAACCATTGGTACATATAACAGAAGCAAACACTATAAGCTTTGTGAAGAAAAATATCTTGTACAGATTCGGGATACCAAACACCATCATCACGGACAATGGGACCCAATTCGATGGTAAGAAATTCAGGGAGCTGTGTGACAAGTATGGCATTAATAACTACTACGCCTCCCCAGCACATCCGCAGACGAATGGCCAAACTGAAGTAGTGAACAAAATCATAAAACACAACCTGAAAGCCAAATTGGCGGTGAAAAAGGGTAGCTAGGTAGATAAATTACCACGGGTACTCTGGGCATATCAAACCACAGAAAGGGGTTCAACAGGTGAGACCCCATATTCCATGGCTTACGGAGCTGAAACTGTCATTCCCGTGGAAACATCTTTCTCCTCACCAAGGGTACAACTCTTTCAACCGGAACTCAACATTAATATGTTAAAATGCGGCTTGGATGAATTAGAAGAAAGAAGAGAGCGCGCACAAATAAGAAACACTGCGTACCAACAGAGGGTAGCCAAATATTACAACTCACATGTGCGTGAAAGGAGGTTCGCGCTTGGCGACTTGGTGCTGAAAAGGGTGAACCCAGGAACAAGAGACAAAGCTGCAGGATCACTCGCAGACAAATAGGAAGGGCCTTACCAAATTACAGGCATAGCTGGTCACGGGGCATATCGCATTACTCGAGAGGGTTTAGGCGAACTACCTCGGCCATGCAATGCGCAGTACCTGAAGATATACTACCCTTAACTTTTTCATTTGCTTCTAGAATTTATTTCAATGTTTTTTCTTCTTAGGTAGTTTTCGTTTTAGCATTCTTTCTCTGTTTTTATTTTAACATAAGTTGCAGGAAGTATTCAATAAAGAGTAATTTATTACTAAGAACCCGTGACTTAGCTCGCCACAAAAGTAACCAGGTACAAAGAATATTCGCCATCATACACCATAAGTCACTCATCGTTGCGTAAAGACGAGTTTTATACTCGCAGCAACGGAAACCGAGTGAGATGACGCACGAAATTAAGGCGAGCCAAAGGCAACTATGCCTAAAGCTATCATAAAAATAGGTGGTTGCCGCCGCGGGAAAAACGAGATCCCAAGAAAGACATAAGAAACACCCAATCGAAAGCGTACATGAGGAATCTCAAGCGCTGGGGATTGAGAAAGCTAGCCGAGAACAAAAGTGACTAAAACACAAAGTAAAAAGCAAAAGAGGGAGACATCCCAATAATATGCTAAAAACTTGGTGTATAGTCGGATACGGCTTGACAAATACTGAGTACGCTAAAACTCAGCAATGGCAGCTGAATAAACAATAAATAATATGCTAAAAACTTGGTGTATAGTCGGATACGTCTTGACAAACACTGAGTACGCTAAAACTCAGCAATGGCAACTGAATAAACAATAAATAATATGCTAAAAACTTGGTGTATAGTCGGATACGTCTTGACAAACACTAAGTACGCTGAAATTCAGCAATGACAGCTGAATAAACAATAAATAATATGCTAAAAACTTGGTGTATAGTCGGATACGACTGGACAAACACTGAGTACGCTAAAACTCAGCAATGGCAGCTGAATAAAGAACAAAGCCAAGAATTCATCAAGGACAGCTGAACCAAAAGTGAAGTCAAAAAAGTTATAAATTTTGTAAGTTATTTACAACTGAAGCTACGAGGAGAGTTATTTACAACTAAAAGTAATACATAAGTTCAACTGGCTGCCGGAGGACCCTCGCTGTCTTCCTCATCTTCAATCTCATCTTCAGAAGGCCAAGTAATTTCTTCATCCCTCTCTGGCATGAAAGGCCTATAATCTCTACCAGCAACAGGGCCTAAATCGGGTTCAGCACCAGAACCAGAAAAGTTGCCCTTCTGACCAGAATAGTAAGTATTAAAATCGCGTTTGCTGGGAACTTCTAAGTGCATTGGATGAGGCTCAGTCCTCGTATAGCGACAATGGGCTTTCCACCGTTTTCTCTGTTCCTTTATCGAACCCACTGCGCTGTCCATATGCAACTCAAGGGATTTGTCAAAACGCCTTAGAGCATTTTCATTCGAATGATCCTTCATGGCGAAGAACTTCTTCGACTGCCTCATGCCTCGTTCGAATTCACGCAACAAAAGCGCATCATAGGCAAGGGACCTCTTAAAACGATCAACTGCTTCAGCTTCTAAAACAACCTTCAGATCATTGAAGATGACACTATGCGAAGACAACTGATTGCGCAGGTCTAATACCTCGCACTCCGCTTTTGCCTTAGCCTCATCAGCTAGTTGCTCAGCATCTAAGTGTGCTATGAGTGAGTCTTGACTCGCAGACAATTGCTCCTTCAGCAAGCGAATCTCCTCCACAGCAGCAGACAGTTTTTCTTCAGCAGCCAGCTAAGCAGAAAGGTAACCATCAGCGGATTCTCTCAACTGAGTAAGCTGCTGAGCATGATTCTCCTCAGTGGAAAGCTTCTCAGCTGCCAAAACGGAAGCTCGCACTCGCAGGCATGTCACATCCCTAGAAAGAAAATTCCCTCGCCTGTAGTTGTCAGCCAACTCGGACATTATCTGAAAAGAAAAACAGACAAGTCAGGAAACACGCGAACGAAAAATACAACATGAATACCGCGAGAGACTCACTAGAGAGTGGCAGTTGAAGAAAAATTCCATTTTTCTGTTATAAGACATGCTCTTCACATGCTCCCAACCGTTACCAACATAAACATCGTTGTTCATTATGTGTGAGCAAATCTCCGCAATCGTGAAGTCCGAAAGGGAAACAGACCCGACTCCCTCACCAGCTTCGGTTGGATCAACGGGAGGAGCTTCGCGAGCAATGCCCGAACCAGATGCAGAAGCCTCGGATTGCTTTGAGGACTCCGGTCTACCAGCTGGCCCTGGCTGACCAGATGGCCTAGGTTGGCTAACAAAAGACGTATTCGGCTCACCCGCAGTCGCTGGAGGAAGAGCTGCACCGGTCTGGGAAGGGGCAGGAATGTTCAATCGAGTAACTCTCTCAGGAGGTTGAGACACCACCGTACTCACCCCACTAGCAGGAACCTCAGGAACAGTTGCTTGGGTAGAGGGAGTCTCGGCAAGTACAGGTTCATCAGCACCCTCCTCATCCGAAGAAACAACGTATTGTACAACTCTAGACGCCCGCTTTAGAGGTCGAGTAGTATGATCAGGAGTACCCTCAGTCGGGCGTTTGCCTCTACCGGTTCTAGGAGTTAAGTCATTCGCGGGATCAATGGGAGTTTCAGGGACATCCGCATCAAAAATAGGAATGTCACTAACTGCCTCTAAAGCTCCAACCTTCTCTTTACCCTTACGGTTGGGGGTAGTCACAGCAGGGGTAGTCACAGCAGGGGTATTCGCAGCAGCCTCTGTATGCACAAGGGGCTATCCCGATTCGACCCCTCCCTCAGTAATATCACCAGCTTCCTCGCTATCTGAGGGATCGCCACCATCCGGGCTAGCAATTCCTTCCTTGGCCAAACCAGCAGTATGTCTTTTACTAGCAGCCTCAGAATTCTTCACTGCCCGGGCTTGCAAGTCACAGACAGTATCGAAGTCACACATTGCAAGAAAAATCACAAAGTATTAGCAATGGAAAAAGCGAAACTATAAAACCAAAAGAAAACAGGTAAAACTTATGGCGAGGAAGTTTGGCGGGTAAGTGCGAATAAAGCCGCTGAGCGATCATTTTATCCTCGTTCAAAAGAAATGGACGGCCCCTTTCATCTAGAGGGAGGACGGCCGCAGCAGCGAGATGAGATATCTCTTTGTCCAACAAAACGGGGATGGCCTTCGACCAAGTGTCGGGAGAAGTGAAGTGCTTAGGAACTTTCTTCACCGCGAGATTCAGGCGACCACGGGCGGACACGTCTCTACCCCACTCGCCGCCAACGAAGAACCAGCTGTTCTTCCATCTCTTATTTGAGGTAGGAAAACCCCAAATAAATCCTTTCTTCTTCTCATCACTAGAAATCTCTATTTGTCCAGGGTTCGCCACTCCCTCTGGGATCCAGTTCTCCAAGGGCGAAGAAAGAAGAAAGTAAGTTCCACTGTTGCCCGCCTGCCTTAAGGTGTAGAAATGGTGAATCTTACGAGGCGTAGGGGGTTTATAACCTTTCAACTTCCACATTAATCCCAAACACATAAGAATCCTATAGCTATTTGGGGCAAGTTGAGCGGGTGCAATTCGAGTCTCCGTAAGAAACGCAGCAATGAAAGGCTGAAGAGGAAGGGTTACCCCACAGCTGAGCATGGCACCATAAATGGCGACCGCATTTTCGGGAGGATTCCATGCTGCTCGATTACCAGGTAGCATCAAAGTCACTGAGTCTGGAATTTCAAAGCGACTCCTATACTTGCGGAGTTCATTCTCGCCAACCATATTAACTTCGGTATCAAAGGAACACGGACGATCAAACGAGAAATGCAGCCTATCCCGTTGATGGTCTTCAACGTCAGAGTCAACAGTTGTCTGCGCATCCAGTAGGGACCCACGAGGAACCCTAAAGGCGCGTCGTTTGCTGCCACCTGGTTTAGAAGATCTCGGCATCACTGAAGAATCACTATCGGAGGACGAAGAAGAAATGTTAGAGATAGAATCATCTTCAGAAGATGGAACGTAAACAGAAAGTGGGACCGGAGAATCCGGGTGAAAATTACGAATCAAAGATTCGATTTTATCCGCAGTACGTTTGTCACCAAGCTCTATAGCTTGCATCATTTGATTAAAAAGAGAAGAACGTAAGGAGGGATCTATGAAAACTCACCAGAAAAACCCTAGGTTCGGAGAATGAGCAAGAGATTTGGGGACGCCAAGCACGATCGAGTTCAAGATGAGCCGTCCGACAATGAAATAAAATAGAAGAAATTTATGGCAGAAATTTCTAAGGGAGAAGAATGAGAGACAATGAAGGAACTCTGTTTTGAGAGAAATAAGAGATTAATGGAGATGTGAGATGATAGAGGAGAAGGAGAAACGTTTGAGCATTTAAAAAGGGGGAGTTTTCAAAATTTAAAAAGTCAGAATAAGATGTTGTTACGGTGAACGACGGTCACGGTGAACAGCCGCAATGACACCCATCAAACGACGGACATGTGGTACCTTGGGGATAACCAAGCAGTCAAAACATATCTTCACCTTTCAAGTAAGTGGAAGCGCCAAAGTTTGTGTGGCCAAGAATAAAAGCTTGCACCGGAAGGATCAACTAATAAATTCCACACGTGGTGAAAATGAAAAAAGGGGGAATTATTTACAAAGCGCGCCGAAATCTTAAAAGCATGGATATAAATACTGCTCGCGGAGGCAAACGAATTGGAAGGTCAAGTCATTCGCTCGGCTCGAAGTATTTATGGGGGTATTGTTGTATGAATAATTTCGCCAAGCAGACACGTCATTAAAGGAGTCAATAAATGCTGAAGAAAAGGTTGCCACGTCACTCGTTGACCAGGTCAAAGGAAAAAACGTAGACCAATCAGTATGTCAGTCTTAAAGTCAACAAGTCAAGGGTGTAGTCGCCAAAGCCTAGATATGTACTCGCCAAAATCAGAAACATGGTCGCCGAAGGGTAATACCCAGAAGCGGGGGTGTTCGCTGAATCAGCGTACTGGGCACGAACTGACTCGGCGAAAATACAGGAAATCCTAACCCGAAGCAACGCGGGATTCCCAATACAAGTCCAAGAAGGAATCCTACTACCAAAACGGTGAAGACCAAAGGGAAAACCCTAATTATTATGTATAAATAGAACCACCTATCCCACGAGGAAAGGGTTCAAAAAACTGAGAGAAGAGAGCAATTGTATGAGAGATCTAAGTGTGTAAACAAAGCAATAAGCCTAGTATTATCTTTCTGTCCTTTGGGGCGCCGTGGTTTTTTCCCATTCAAGGGTTTTCCACGTAAAATCTGTCTCTTGCATGTATTGTTTATTTTCTCGTTTTACGTTGAATTGATATAATTGTTGGGTGCGTGGCAATCCAAATTTCACAGTCAACAAGAATCATCGACAATATATCCACCAAAGTACAATACCAAAACCTGATACCATCAATTACACTAAACTGCCAGATTCTACCTATAATTACAACATCAAATAAATCGATTCCTTACAGTACGTATACACATGAAATTAAATCTTCCAACGGTACATATCCAACCATATGCTAATGCAAACCCCATCCATTCTAAATCCATGAACTCAATCTGCAAAATGATGGTGACGAGAGGTGAGCCGTCAACTCAGTGAATAAATTCATGTATAACATGTAAAATAAATAACCTTTGTAAAATCTTTGCGTTAAAAACCTTTCTCATAAACCTTTCAGAAAATATTGATAAAACGGTTGAAGCAATATTTAAAATCATATCCGTTCGTATTCTTAAATCGTAAAGCATTTCGTAAAACAGTATAACAATATAAATCAAAAGATCATCTAATAATCATAGTTTAAAACACTGAAATCAGATATTCACCTTATAAAATAGTAAACAATGTTTTTACAGTATAGACAGTATTCTTTTTATAAACGGTAATCTTATAATTTCCCCCCTATATTATGCTCTATTAGTAAATCTCCCCCTATATTTTGTTTATTGACCACTCTCCTCCCTGACAATAAAGTTATTCGCCAACTACCCCCTTCCTATTAAAAATTCCCAGTTGACCGTTATCTTGTTGTTGACTCAAAGGATAACATGGTAACTTTAATAAATGAAATGAATGGGAATTAATATGAGAGGGTAAAAACGTAAAATCGGTTATAAAAATTTAAGATTAAAGTTAAATAAACAATAAAACAAAATATTAAAATAAAAAATCAATGTAAAAAAACATGAATATCAAAAATAATATAATTATATATATAAAAAAAAAACTAAAACAATATTAAAAAAATTCTCTCTCTCTCTCTCTCATTGATCTCTCTTTCTTCTTCATCCTGTCGCCAGCGAGAAGCAATGATCTCTTCCGCTGAGAGGAGATCGGCTCTCTTATTTCTCTCACATTTCTCTCTCTCTCTCCCGCGTCTTCTTTCTATCCTGATTCGAGCCAATCTGGTTGGCCACCGGCGATTATTCGAGCACCAATCTCCTCTATTGAGAAGAGATCGACGCTGGTGGTGATGGTTGGATTTGGGGATTAGGGTTTTGGCTATTAATGATATGGATGGTCTGGTGTTGAATTCTAGAGATTGATTGTGGTTCGGCGAGGACACAAGGTGGGTTGGTAGGGTTCAAGTTTGTGGTGGTTGGTTTGTTTGGATTTGGGGAAGAACGCTGTTTGTTTTTTTTTTTTTTTTGGATCTTCACTGTTTTTTTCTTTTGATCCAGATTGGTGGTGTTGAATCTAGACATGTGATAGTTAGTGTTGTTGATGATTTTGATGTCCTGGGTTTGATGTTGTTGATAATGATGGTGATGAATTTCTAGGTTTGAATTTCTGGGTTTGGCATTGTTGTGATAATGGTGATGACTGATGAGTTGTTGAATTTTTTTATTTTTATTTTATTTTATTTTTTTCTAATTATCTCCACCATCCATATCTGAGATAGACGACGGTGATCTTTCTCCAAACAATGGTTTCATTAAAGGGTAGAAAAATATTTTCATTTCAAGCAATCAAATATGTTGTCTTTCAAGGGCAAAATAGTCTTTTCATCAACAGTTGTTGCTAGAGTTAGAGGATTTAACAGAAAAGCTAACGGGAAGAAGGTAGTCAGTGAATAAATTTACTGTCAGGGGGGAAAATGGCCAATAAGTAAAATATAGGGGGAAGATTTACTAATAGGGCATAATATAGATAGAAAAATGATAGTATCCCTTTTAAAATCTCCGATTGTTGATGCATGAAAATTGACCAACAACAAATTGAATTAAATGACTTCTCTTATTGAACTTTAAAACTGAGAGATTACAATTTATGTATTGATACACTTTTCTTTTTTTCTTTCTTTTTTGTCCATGCCTCCTTTCCTTGGTGAGTTTCACCTTTTATAATACTCTTTGTGGGGCCCATAAAACACGTATATGGATTCGTGTTGTATTCCAGGTGTCGACTGAGGTCGGACTTAGGACAAACTCTGATGGAGCTCGGACTTAGGATAAACTCTGATGGAGCTCGGACTTAGGACAAACTCTGATCGAGCTCAGACTTAGGATAGACTCTGATCGAGTTCGGACTTAGGATAGACTCTGATCGAGCTCGGACTTAGGATAGATTCCTCAGGGAATGATCTTGGTCGTAGGACAAGCTCACCAGATGTGTAAGACCGAGCTCGGGCGACTTTAGGTAGTCGTCCTTAAGTCGAGCTCGTGTGCCTTGGTGCATGATCTTGAACTCGGGCATGTAACAGATACCTTCGGATTTGTACTTGGATAATCCTTGGACGATTTTCTTTACACATTCCTTATTTCCTTCTTCGGGTGATAGGACAACTTGTCTCTCCAGGTCAAATTCGTTCATGCTTCTATACATGCTTGTACGGTATATATACGCATATACTTATGTACATTCACTCATTTACATGCTAAAGTCATGATTTCCTTTTATTAATTCAGAAACTTTTACCTGGTTAATTTTATGGCACAACACCGACCATTAAGACCGGTGACCATTATAACTTTATTGAGATGAAGAAGGCAATCAATAATATTATTTAAAATATATATATATATAGATCTATTTGGATAAATATGAATTTATTAGCAGCCAATTGATCATAAGCTTCTGCCCAAGCATTCTTCATTTCTGGTGAACACATTTTTGGTACTGCTTCCTTTATTGTCTCCAACAAGGCATACCTTGTCACCTGCAAACAAATACAAAATCAAATTCGAAACGAATGTTCTGGGAACAAACCACATGCCTTGTCGCTCTAACATATTAATTATTACCTCAAAAAGGTTCGTGGACGACACCTTATTTGAAATGTGTAGCACCTAAATCTTTCAAATTGGATTCTCCCACAGTAACTAAGTTTCACAGCTGATTCACAAGTCTGCAATGTCATATTTATATATTAAGAGTCTAATGGTCTAGGTGCTTCGGTTTTCAGGTTAGTCCTGAAAATAAAATTTCAGGATAGCTTTACGTAAACAACTTTGTAACATTACAAAACTAGACATCCTAAAAATATTTTTTCAGGATCGTCCTGACTAGAGAACCATTATAGGTAAATATATTGAGATCCCAACACAGTGTTCTAGCATGTTTCATTAGCAATAGATCATTAATGGTTGTTCAGCTAAAAGATACAAAAATGTGGAAGAAAATAATAGACTGATTACCTTAACAAAGACAGTCATGGCATGTGGTTTCAGTTTTGGATTTTGTTCCACAGGAACATCTGAATTTTTCAGGAATGTGAACAGCTTCTTGACTATCTCAAATATCCTGAAAAGAAATATTCAATTCAACACTCTTCCTAATTGAAATAATGAATTGAAAATATAATAAAAAACAAACAAAAAGGAAGATGTGTATTTGATAATGACCTCAAGAAGAACTTGAGACCAAGTTCTCCAGCATTCTTCTTCTTCATAGCATTCCAAGATTTGACATCCATAGTCTCTTGCTCTTCACTAAAAGCTCTCACTTTCAATCTTTTACTACGCCTCTCCACACCTTTTTACATACAAATTTAATGTGAAAAAAAAAATTACAAGAAGAAAAAGGAGATTTTTTTTTTTTTTTTTTTTTTGAAGAAGAAAAGTACTTGTGATTGATTTTGTTGGAGTTTTAGTACTGCAGCAAGTCCTTCAATGATCCATCCCAGGTCCATGTAATAACATTGCTGATGAACTGACCTTGATGAGTTTTGAGTGACAAATTTTTGTGCCAGTAGCTGAGATGATGAAAATTTGTTATCAGAAAAAGATCAGTTGATCAATCAAAGAACACAATTAGTAGAAAGAAAAAAAAAGAACATATATATATGTATGAGGTGGGTTTTGAAGCAAGAGTGTTCATGTCCATGAAATTACAGAACACAGAATTGAAGGATTCTTCAAAATGATTAGCAGAAAAGAGTCAAGACCTTAGAGGGTTCTGCACAAAAATAGTTTAAAAGCACTTTCAAGTGAAGAATCTTCAACACTTGGGTTCACTTTCTAAAAGCAGAAGCAGAAAACAACAACAAAGAAAAAAATTAAAATAACCTCTCAGGGTTTTGATACAGCCATAGTTTGCTTATATAACCTCTCTTAGGCTCTGTGTATAGAAAATAAATTAGAATGTTTTGTGAGAGAATTTGACTCGAACGTAGAATCTACCTTATTATCATCCTAATAAAATAGACTCGTGGTATGTTCACACATACCACCCAAGTTTTTCTCAACATCTTTTGGAACTAAGAACACTTGAAATTCAGAACCGAACATAACATCTTCCCTACCATTAGAACCTAAAATCAACACAGAATGAGATAGGACTAAAAGGGCAATTACAAACAACAGATAGCTGAATATAGTTTCCATTTTTGCAACCAAACTATTAGAATTGGAACTTAAAACTTTTTTTGGTACAATGGAGGGCCACGCCCAGAACAGAAAAGAAACTACAGAGCAGAGGTAGAAAACCCCCGTCTAAAACAGATAAGACTACTAGAATCAGCAGCAAAAATGTCCCTAACTTAAAACTTTACATTCATTGATTTTGAAAAGATATGGGAAAGTATCATTTTCTCGCCTATATTATGACCTATTAGTAAATTTACCCCTGTATTTTCACTAATAACCATTCTCCCCCCTGAAACCAAACATATTCGCCATATTCCCCCGCCGTTAACTTTTCCGTTAAAATGTCTCGTTGTCTGTTATCTTCTTGTTGACCGCAAGGGTACTAATATGGTAACTTTAATGTAAAATCTTTAATACACATTTATTTATGATTTTAAAAAAGTGAAAAATAAAATAAATTGTGGAGATTATATGCACTAAAACTCAAATTATTAAAAAAAATAATAATAAACTCAAATTAAAAAAATTAAAAAATTAAATTTAAATGGTGGAGATTCAGAAATCTCTCTAAGATCTCCAAATCAATTTCAATTTTTCAGAATTCCTTTCCATATCAGCTTTCCATATCAACATTCAACACCAGAAACCAAACACATCCATCTCCAAAACCAAAACCCACCACCATTCATGTCAATCATCAAACCCTAACCCTAAAATCCAAAAGCAAACCATCAACCACACCATAACTGGCTTAAATCCAACCAAGCCCATCTTCCACAACCACACCCGTCGCCACCGCAAAACGCCCATCCATTCACCTCGCGGCGGCGGCTACCCATTTGTCTAAGGAAAAAAAAAGGGAAATAGAGATAGGAAGAAAGAGAAGGGATCCGCGACGAGGAGATCGACACTAATCACCAAAACCCTAGCCACCCATAAACACCACCGCCCCCTAACCCAAACCAAACACCCACTGTCAAACCTAAAACCGAATCCGGTCAAACCCCCCACTGTCAACCAGCGACAAGAGGAGATCGAGAGGAGATCTGGGCTAGTTCTTGCCGGGGACCCCAAACCAGCAAAGAAGAATTAGAGAGAGATTAAGAAAGAAGAGAGATAGATTTGGTTTACGTTGATTCGAGTAGGTGGGGCTAGTCGTTGTCGTGTTCGTGCCGGCGAGTTTGAGCATCAATAGACACTAGTGGGGTCGTTGGGAAGGTGAAGAAGATGGAGGATTTGGTGATGTTGTGGTGTGATTTCTGGTGTGGGTGTTGATTTTTGTGTGGGTGAGTGTTGATATCTGGAGATGGGTGTTGATTTTGGGGTTATTGATATCTGGAGGTGAGTATGATTTCTGGAGATGGTTTTCTGTTTTGTGTGTTGTTGTTGTTGTTTTTTTTAATAATTATTTTATAAATATCTTGATGTTCAAATGGTCATTTACATAGTATGTTGAAGGGTAAAACTGTCATTTAATGTGAGAATTAACTTTTTTAACAGAAAAGCTAACAGAAAGGGGGAATATGGTGTTGGTTTCAGGGGAGAGAATGGCCATTAGTGAAAATACAGGGGGTAAATTTACTAATAGGTCATAATCTAGGGGAGAAAATGATACTTTCCCAAAAGATATTAAGACTGTTCAAACTATTACAGCCCATAACTTAAAAAAAAAAAAAGATCTAGAGTAAAAATTAGAGAGAGAGAACTATGAAGCTCAAAATGAACAAAGGCCATTGAGAGGAAAACTACCATTACAGCATGTCAGAAAGGAGATGAGATATACACATGATAGTGAAGGAATCAAATTAGCCAGACCCGAAATTTATATCTGGCTTCATGGCAACTGAGACAAACAGGATTTCAACTCTCTCCTTCACAAGGCTTCGTGCTTCACCATTCTCAACGACAAGGAATTTCCCGTGTGGACATTGAACAACTGATCTATTTTCTTTAATTGTTGGTTGTTGAAAGATGTCCAAAACCTTTAAATGGTTACTTCTTTTCCCAAGATTTTGCCCGAAACCAGTCATGTTTAATACACATACCATGCCAACCAGAGGAAACACCGTCTTAGCCACCAAACCGATGAAGTGTCCAAATCCTTTCCTTGAAGCTGTGGATCCAGTTTGCCCTTGGTTACTATCACATTCATTCAGCTTCTTCGCTTCATTTATCGGTTCACCAGTGACAACTCCATTTTATACAGACTTGCGTGTGTAATGAAGTTGTGATAGATGAACGTTGTCTAAGATCAGCGACCATGGAACACGACTAGGATATGGAGGAAGGAGGAGATCATTGTCGTGCTCCACTGTTTCTCCAGCAAAATTAGATGTTTCATGTATCACTTCAAAGTGTTGCCCTTTGTATTCCTTCAGCTTCTCTAGTAACATCTTGCGGCTGTATTCAATCTCACCCAATGCAACTTCCCTGTCATAGCATTGCTGCTGTTGTAGATTCTGAATATCAAAAAAGTAAAAAATTAAGATTTAAATCACACAAGTTTCTAACCACTGTATTGTCTATGTCATATACGAAAAATAATAATATCTCTCTAAATGTTATTCTGTTAGGTACAACCTTACTGTGAAGCAGGAAAAATATTGTCATTCTGTATCTCATTGTATTTATCATTACTCATTTAAATTTTATAAAATCAGTCACCATTGTGCGATATGTAATTTCAATAATCATGTATAAAAAAAATTTGCCAACTGAAATTCAAAAATATTAATTGACAATGGTCACTGAATTTAGCAATTTTCAATGACTGATGACAAATTCAAGACGAAGACAGAGTGAATGACAATACCTTTTTGCTACACAATCCTTTTGTAGTCTCTCTCTTCTTCCCTCTTGACCTTGGGAAGAGAAACCCAACGTTAATTAAAATTCAAGGGGGGTGTATTGGTTCAAGATTTTATTAGACAATTTGGGGAAGTAAAAGTCTGGTGGTATTGGATTGAGACTTTTTAACAAGTTAGATAAGTCTTGTAGTATTCAATCAAGACTTTTAAATTTTTTTTAAAAAGTCCATATTGTCTTGTGGTATTAAATCTAGACTTTTAAGATTTTTTTTAAAAGTCCATATTATCTTGTGGTATTGAATCTAGACTTTCAAGATGTAGCAAATTGTCTACTGGTATTGGATTGAGATCAAGATTTTTAGGATTTCATGACAAAATAGATTTTTCAGATTTTTTAGTGATATGTATAAATAGCTTGAACCCAAAATTGTCTTGTCCTCTCCCTCAATACTTTCCAGACTTTTTATTTGATTTCAAATATTTGGTGGGTATATTGGTATACTTTTGGTGGTTGGTTCTGTGATGCAGCGGAAGATTCAACGCAAAACAACAATCGATAAAAGAAAGGGTAACCGATTTGGATCCGTTGATTCGCGCACGAATACCGGAAACAAACCCTACTATTAATCTGTTGATCCTTGCAGGGATACCAGAATAATAGGCTTCAAATTCGTTGATCCACTCAGGATACCGAAATTGGATAAAAAGAGATACTCTCTCTACAATTTTATTAAATCATCAAAAACTGTCTTTCAAACCCTAATACAATCTACTTAAATAGAATTGTAAAACTTGACTAACAAGAAAATCCTAAACAAACGGAAAAGAATCCTAAACGGAAAAGAATCATAAATGGAAAAGATATCAAATCTCCTAAAATCAAAAGAATTCTAAAACATTAAAAACCTATCTAAAAGGGAAATAATTAATAACCTAATTACATATAAACTAAAAGGAAATAAAATAAACGTATCAAATCATGACGATAATTGGAAATAATAATTAAAGCAACAATTGTCTTGCCGCGCACGAAACTTAACAGCCAAATTCGGACATGCTGGGGCCCGTTATATAAGATGGAGTCTTCATAACATTTGTAGGGCTCGTCTTGGGCTTTACGGAAACATATTATAATAGACAATCCGATCCCATATGCCCTCGGTAGAGGTCCACGAAGTTTAGACCTGATCATCTCGTCCAGCTCACAGTGTCCAGCTGTTGTCCATCTCAAGTCTTCGTGCAATAATCTAAATGGCCGAAGTTGGGCCTGTTGTGATCTATTACAGAGGACGGAGTCTTCATAACATTTGTAGGGCTCGTCTTGGGCTTTCCGGAAACATATTATAATAGACAATCCAACCTCATATGCCCTCTGTAGAGGTCCACGAAATTCTGCCCGGATTTGGTTGGTCCATGCGACCGAAATACGAATTCGCCACCCGCTCCATGTATTCCATTGCCTTAGCTGCTGCTGCATCATTCTGCTATCTGCTGTTTCCACTGTTTTGTCTTAGTCCTGCTGTTGTGGATTTTTTTTCTTCTTGGTTTTCGCTATTTGCCTTGTTGTGTTATTTTGATTTTTGCTTTTCTTTTGGGGCTGTGCGATTGTAGTTGCTTTTGATGGTTGTTGGCTCTAGCTTTTGCCTTGATTATCATTGAATATACTTTGCCTTTCAAAAAAAAAAAACATGTGTCGGCCAAACATGTAAAAAACAGGATAAAACTACATTTAAAAGTCGAGTACCAAATGACTGATAAAATGTCTCTGTGAGTTAAAAATAGTTTTATGCTAGATTTCCATGTTCCCACCACCACCACCACTAGATTTCCATAAAGAGAAAGTTGATTATATATATATATATATACCTGATAAAAAGAGTTGGTCCATTACCATTTCTATTGATTTATTACCTAAGCGAGTTAAAAAGATATGGACCTCGCATAAAACCATACTTCTATAAAATTTAGATACATGTTTTTTTTTTTTTTTTTTTTATAAATCCGATAACATAAGGGTATTTATGCCGAAATCTGTCAAGAGCAATCACTAGTTATTTTCTTATATATCAAATTTTTTTTTGTTATTTACATTTATATTAAAAAAAAAATCTTGTCATGCCTCGACTCTCTAAATTTAACCAATGCATGCATAGTCTGTATATCATCTCATCTCATCTCATTGGACTTGAATAATCTATCACTAACATAAAAGGGGGATATACACTGTACACACCACTAGAGAAAAAGAAGAAGATGAAAGAGCAGTGAATATTAGAGTTTGATAACATATGAATTAATGAAGTCCAATAAGCCAAACGAAAATACTTCAATGTTCAAGCTATTTTTTTTTTTTTTCCGTATTTCATGTCATTTCTAGTGAGGTAGTGGAGGATGGGTTGTTGGTTATTATATTTATTTCATATGGTGACATTTTTTGCACCATATGAACCAACCGAAGGTTATGTGTTGGTTGGTGGTATTTTAAAATTTTATTACTTCTCTTCATAGTTTATACATGTTTCTCATTCAATTTTTATTGTTCTGTGATTGCCCTTAACAAGATTATAAAGCACTGGAACTTGGGAAGAAAATTGAATACTACAATTGACTCTTGAAAGTTTATATTTTAAAAGTCTATAAAGTCTTGAAATAAAGCCTACATAATCCTAATAGTCTATAAATAAAGTCCAAAGACTCTTTCAGAATCCTAAAAGTCTAGTCCATATAATCCTAATAATCCTAAAAGTATAATCCTAACAATCCTAATAATCCTAATAGTCTTGCAAATCCATAAAATCCTTAAACCTCGAAATTGTCTATTAAAATCTCAATCCAATACACCTCTCTAAATATACGACAGATCAAAAATTATAATGTGCAGGGTTTTCCCTTACAAAATCCTCAATTGTTATTGATGGTAATTTAATAGCTACAAGTGTTAATCTGATAGGTACCGATAGCAATTAAGGTTCCGTATGAAAATCCCACACTAGAAAGTTACTACACATGCAACTAGGGGTGGGCACCCAAACCGATCAACCTGTCCAAACCAAACCAATTTAAGCGGGTTGGTTTGGTTTCGTTAAATAAAATAAACCGATTGGGTTGTTTTTGAGCAACCCAATTGGTTTGGGTTGGTTTGTGGGTTGTGGGTTATGTTTTATCAAACCGTATAACCCAACCCAAACCATTACATATTTAAATATATATATATATTACAGTGATTTGAGAGTGTTCTAAGAGTTGTTTACTCTTTGTGTAAAGATCGAGAGTTGTATCATTTGTTTTCTTGTCTTGTAAGGGTTGATTAGGGTTCCTGATTCTTTTGTGGTAACGGATCTGGAACCTTAGAGGGTATTGTAAGGACTCTCATATAGTGGAAGAGCTTCTCTAAGAGGCTCAACGTGGATGTTACTTTACTTGTTGGCTAATTCTTAGTATTTGAGTGCATTCAAATACCCAACAGATATATTGGCCCAAAAAAAAAAAACAGAATCAATACAGAAACCTGTATGCGATTATTTGTATGTAATTAGGGAAGATGTAGTCTTTTAGAGCTAGCATTAAAAATTTAATTAATATCAGATTCTGCTGGCTTCATTTGAGATTTGATAGCAGCAACCAAGTGATCATAAGCTTCTCCCCATGCATTCTTCATTTCTGCTGACCACATCTCCCCCACTGCTTCCTTTATTGTTTTTAGTAGTGCAAATTTTGCTAATTAACTTAACTCTTCATGGCATTGGAGAGCCATTCTTGCTGATCATGTAATTTTATTCAGAAACAATGGGCTGTGTTTTTAAAAGCATTATCATAAAGTCAGACATTATTCAGTCGGGTTAGAAGTCTGCCGAGACCTGTCGGATTATGATACTAATTAAGAGGTGGTGAATTGTTGATAACTTGATATACAAACAAGAAACAAGAAACAAGAAACAAGAAACAATGGGCTGTTAGTTTCCGTCAGCAGATGGAGCGAACATGGTTTTGGCTAGTTGGGTTGGATGACGCATGCAGTGACCGGTTGAACAATTGATAATTTGATATTCTATTCCATTTAAATATACAGAAAATTGGCAAGCATATGTCATGTTTGTAATTAATTTCATTTTTGAATTTTGAACCGATACATATCTAACCGCTCTAGACTTTTTTTTTTTTTTCTTTAATCCACATGTTAGGTCGGGATTTGTCTAGATTAAACAAATTGTTTGGATATGTCTACATGCCTAAGTATGTGTCTATTCCCATAATCGAAAAATATCTAACCTTATAAACATTAGAAAAAAAATTCGTCACACATCCATATTGCAAGAGCTCTAAGAAACCCATTTGGGTGTTTGAAATCTCACACGATGATTTTTTTTTTTTTCTTTCTTTTGGTCTTGTCTTTTTAATCTAATCTTTAACGCTAAACAAATAACAGCATGTTAGAACATATCGGGATTTTTTTAACAGTATTTGAAGAGCATGAATATCTACTCTCATTATTGGGATTTGAGATAATAGGATATCTACTCCAATAAGTATCTAGAAGAAAACTGTTTATTAATCATTAAAACAAAAAATTAATCATTTCTTGTTTTGTCTTCTTAATCTAACCTTTTAAATTAACAGTTTTTAATTAGGAAGAAATCTTGTTATAAATTTATAATTAAGTATTCACATGATTCTTTTCTACACATCCCTTTTCCAAATTCAAAGAATCCTATTCCTGCCACCATTTGACCATTATTATAACTTTATTGATAATATTATTTTTAATTAAAAGGTCATGATCCATCCTAGGAATTTCAATCAAAATTTTCAAGCTAAGATGAAAGAAGCAATCAATAATATTATTAAAAAAAACAGAAAACATAGATCTATTAATTTGGACAAATATAAATTTATTACAGGGGCATACAAATACCAAATCAAAACATGATCACATAACATTTTCCACTTATTTTTCATGAAAAAAAAAAAATTTAATCAGAAGGTTTCATTTCATTTTTGATGGCAGCAACCAATTGATCATAAGCTTCTGCCCAAGCATTCTTCATCTCTGGTGACCACATTTCTGGTACTGCTTCCTTTATTGTCTCCAACAAGGCATACTTTGTCACCTGCAAACAAATATACACAAATTACATTTTCAGAGAGACAAACTCAAATTTCGAAACATAATATGTTTCGGGAGGAGCAGACCACAGACCCGATCATTTCAAATTATTTATTACCTCAAAATGTTCGTCCACGACACCATACTTGAGATGCGAAGCACCTAAATCTTTAAGAGTGGATTCTCTCACAGTAGCTTTGCCTGCCTTTCTAAGTTGCACAGCTGATTCACAAGTCTGCAATGTCATAAATATATTAATGAGTCTGCAAATGGAGTTTTTCTCAGGACTGTATTGAAAAGATTTTCAGGAATGCCTTTGTAGAAACAGCTCTGTAATATTACGAAACTAAACATCCTAAAAATATTTTTTCATGACCGTCTTGACTAGAGAATTATTATAAACAAATACGCATAAAAATCTAATCTGCAGAGATCGTAAGATTTGGTATTTTTCATAGAATTTATATGTTCTAGTATAATAGACTGATTACCATAACAAAGACAGTCATGGCATGAGGTTTCAGTTGTGGATTTTGCTCCACAGGAACATCTGAATCTTTCAGAAATTTGAACAGCTTCTTGGCTGATGGAGCTATCTCAAATATCCTGAAAAATCATTCAATTCAATAAATTAGTATGTTGAAATAATAATGAATTTGAAAATATAATAAAAAAAACAAAAAGGAAGAAATAATTTGATGATGACCTCAAGAAGAACTTGAGACCAAGTTCTCCAGGATTCTTCTTCTTCATAGCATTCCAAGATTTGACCACCAAAGCCTCTTGCTCTTCACTAAAAGCTCTCACTTTGAATCTTTTACTACTCCTCCTCTCTACACCTTTTACATACAAAAATAATGTGAAAAAACAAAAAAACAAATTTACAAGGAGAGAATGAGAATTTTTTGAAGAAGAAAAGTACTTGTGATTGATTTTGGAGTTATACAATAGACAAGCCCCTTCAATGATTCATCTCTCCTGATCCATGACAGGTCCATATAATAACATTTCTGATGAATTGATCTTGATGGGTTTTGAGTGACACAAATTTTGGTGCCAGTAGCTGAGATGATGAAAATTTGTTATCAGAAAAAGATGATCAATCAAAGAACAGAAGTAGAAAATGAAAGGTGAAATATATATACTATAAGTTACTAACCATTAGAAAGCAGCATGGAGGTGGGTTTTGAAGCAAGAATGTTCATGTCTGTCAATGAATTACAGAGCACGGAGGGATTCTTTAAAATGAAAGATTTAGAGGGTCCTGGACAGAGAGAGTTTAAAAGCACTTTCAAAGGAAAGTAGCTTCACCAGCTGGGTTCACTTTCAAAAAGTAGAAGCAGCAACTCAGCAACTCACCTACAAATTATAAAAACCAAAGATAAAATTAAAATAACCTTTGAGGGGTTGCTAGAGCCAAAGTTTAATTATACCACCTCTCTCTCTCTCTCTCTCTCTCTCTCTCTCTCTCTCTCTCTCTATATATATATATATATAAAATAAGGTATATTATCAAAATCTCCCTATAGTTTAATCTATTCGCCATTATTCTCTCTAGTTCTATTAATGGTCATTATTCATCTCCGGTTCACACTATTGATAATTTATGTTAACATATTGAATAAAAGGATTATTTTACATGGAAATTGCTAAAAATGACCACATCTAACATCAAAAATTCTTTTTTGACCACATACGAAAGTTTAATTGTTAATAATCACATGTTTTAAAAAAATTCAGTGTATATCCATAAATTACAAAAATACCCCCAACATCAATTATTTATTTATTTATTATTTTCTATTGTTTTTTCCTACCGTCTTCTTCCTTCTTTTGCTCTCTTCATTCGTCCTCATCAAATTTGAATTGTTATTCCTACAAATTAACCGACTAAAAGAACCACATTGTTGTTTCTGCATATCGACCCACTAGAGGAATGTTTGATCTAGCTCGAAATTATGATGAAGATTTGAACAAGTTATTGAAGAAAAACTTATCCGATTTGCTCTAAATTTGTTTAAGGTGTGTAATTAATCTCTTTCATATACATGTTTATTAATTTAGTTGCAAACATTTACTTTAACATGGTTTTCTTATTATTTGCTCTAAATCAATTTAAGTTGTATAACTTATCCGATTTTTTTTTCTTATTGTTTGATTATGCAAAAATAAACACTTTAAAAAAAAATACTTTGTTTCTTGGTGTAGATCAATCCAAATTTTTTTTTAGGGTTTGTGAAACACAAAAAGATTTTGAAAAAGAAAAGAGTAAGGTTGAAGTCTATCGAAATTGTTCTATAGTACATTTAGAATTTATTTATACTTTCTAGTAATTTGAATTAGGATAAAATTTTCATATAATAAAAAAAAATTAAAATGGAGTGTAGAAAGTTATTTAGTGGATTGTCAATAGCATCACTCTTGAGATATTTATAAAATAATAAAAACAATTCATATATAAAAAATTAAAATTAAAATTAATAAAAACCATTTTCTCTTAAAACCACCGAAGCAAATTCAAAATAATCGTTAACAACATTAAACCACCATCGGTAATACTTTAAAAAAAAAAAAAAAAAAAAAAAAAAAAAACATTGAACCACCACTATCATCATCACCAACTAGTGTCTAAGACCATCTCCAATTAGTCTCCATATTTTTCTCCATTTTGGAGACTGAAAATGAAATATTCCTTGAATATTAATCATCTCCATAATTTTACTACTCCAACTATTCTTTAATTTACAATCTTTAAATAATTAAATATTATTTTTACTTTATTAATAATATTTCAAACTTTCTTCAATAAAATTGTTTTCTTGTAATTGTTTTAGATAATAATTTACTCACTTATAATGGATTCACACCTTTTTTTTTTTTTTTTAATTAGTCACACCTGACTATTTTTACATCTAATGATTTTGATATACTTTTTTTAACATATATATTTTTTATCTTTTTTTTTTTAACTTTTAAATTTCAATGTTATTTTTGTTGATTTTATTTTAATTTCAATGTATTTTTATTGTTATTTTTCTGTTATAATATTTTACTTTGAAGATGTTAATGTTATGGGGGTTGGATTAAATCAATTTAAATTTGTGACTTAAAATTTTAACTTTAACATCTCAACCACTAATGTGTTTTTAATTCAAGAGTTATAAATACATTCAAATCTTAACCATTGGAATAATAGCACATGAGTTGTTGAGATGTTGAAGTCAAAATTTTAAGTCATAAATTTAAGTTGGTTTAGCTTGACTCGTATGTTATTAACTTATTATTTTGTTGTATTGACTTATTTAGAGTTAATTGTTATATTAAATTTTAATTACATATAAAAATTAATGATTTGAAAACATTTGTTTTGAATTAAAATACTTGTTAAAAAATGTGTAATAAATAAAAAATTAAAATATAGTCAATATTATACTCGGTTGAACGATCTCAACAAAATATTTCTAAGAGTATAATTTGTATAGTAATTATATTTATGAATAAAAAGTTATAATAAATTAATTGAGTGTAGTATTTTTTTGTTGAAATATTACAAGAATTATTACAATATGACTACCGGGACTTGCCGAGATCAAACAATACATGTGCGGCCCAAATATTTACTCCTATAATGGGAGATAACTACTTCCCATAACCCGAGAAGAAAACTCCCTACACATACTTGTAAAATATGCATGATGGGATTTGAACCCTTCACCACTTATGTGGAAAGAATGTGCACTACCAGCTTTGTTAAGGGGTGATAAAAATGTAAAAAAGGATATGAGAGGAATTTAATTTGTTTGAAAGGTAAAATATGATTATATAAATGTGAATAGTAAAATGGAGATTAAGATTTGGATTTCCAAATTTGGAGATCTAAATCAGATGGAGAATGATTGGAGCCATCAGACCCGGACTCAGGATCAGACCGGCCACCACTAATCCTATAACCAGAACCAGACCACAATCATCACTGCTATAAAACCCAAAACCGAACCGGACCAATTAGACCGTTGGGTTCTTGTAGCTTCTTGCTTTTTGGCTTTTGGACCCGTTGAATAAAATTTTACAGTTTAGAAAAAAGAAAAAAAAAAATGAAATAAGCAACACTAGTAAGTTGCAAAATAACAAAATATTCAGCTCCAAGTTTTGTGAAGGAAACTAAGCAACACTTGATACAGATTTAACCAATATAAAAGTAAATGCAGAGAAATACAATTCCAGATAGGGGAAGAAGAAAATCACACAAGCAATCTCCTCGATCGCGTCCAATCATACGAGGAACAGGAGATTGAGATTGGTGGTTGCAGCTGCTACTGGGAACCTCTAGTCAAGAAACCAACCATTAATTAAAACAATAGCTAACTGCTAACCAAGAAATATTCATTATTAAGGAAAAAAGATTGAAGAGAGATAACAGGAGAAAAAAGATTGTAAATTGTTTAGGTTTATACTTTATACAATATAATAAAAGTAAACAACATTGAAGAGAGTTAACAAGTTGAGAATGGGATATTACCGGTTAGCAGCTTCTGAGTTGTCGCTGTAAATTAGCCTTATTCACTGCCATGAAGACGTAGAGCCTATCTTTCATGTCGTTTAAAAACTTGAAATACGCCATTCTCCATGACCTATTTAGCATTAGAGTACCACAAACTCCCCAGAAGCCTGTGAAGAATCCAAGAAATATGCTTACATATAAACTATCAAACGTGAATCCTTCCTTATCGTCATGCAGAGGAATGGTTGGACTTTCATGAACGGGTGGTTCTTTTTCAGGACATTTCTTTTGAAGAGGGGAACCACAAAGTTGTGGATTTCCCATATATGCAGGAGCATCGAAATTCTGAAGTTTAGTGCTTGTTGGAATCTTTCCAGATAATCTGTTATTCGACAAATCCAAGACACCAAGAGAATCCAATTCAGAAAAGCTTTCGGGAATTTCACCAGTAAGCTGGTTCTTTGACAAATCGAGCGAATTCAAGGAACTGAACAGACCAAGTTTAGTGGTCCAGTTAAAGTGTTTGTTGATAGGTTTAAGGAGATTAATCCTACAAGACTTGTGATTGCTTCAGGAATTTCCCCTAACAATTTGTTGCTTGAAAGATCAATGCTCTTTACAAGTCCCAAGGTGTTCTTATACAAAGAATCCACTCCTTTCCAAACCAACAGAACGTAATCTTGATACAAGGTTTGTTCCCTATATGATGGATAGAGGAAGTTTGTTGCATCATCCGAACTCTCTTTTTGTGACATTGAATTTAAATTGGCAAGACACTTGGGTATAGCCCCTGTTACATTATTCAAAGACAAGTACAAAACTTGAATCCTAGACAAATTACAAAGTGGTATAGGCAACATTCCATGGAATTGATTGGACCGCAAACTAAGAACAACCAAATCTGACAGGCTATCACCTATCCATGCCGGAATCTTTCCAGAAAATTTATTATGCCCAACATCCATAACTATCATGCGAGTGTAGTGCTTCAGAGACGAAGGTAACTCTCCAGCCAAACTGTTGTTGCGTAAATGTAGTGATTGGATACTACATTCGGAGTCCAGTGAGATTGGAATTTTTCCAGACAAGTTATTGTTTGCCAAATTTAAAATGGATAACCCTCGCCAACGAAAAGAACAATTCGGGAGTGATCCTGATAATTGGTTATCGGAGAGGTCTAGATATTGAAAAAACTCACCGGTGATCCCACATAATAAGAAAGCAATTGACCCCGAAAACTTATTGTTTGAAAGAATTAAGTATATCACATCTGGAGCAACCGGTGGTATTGTACCCTCAAAATTATTGTAGCTGAGATCAATTCCACGAATATCAGGAAACTTGGATGCGGTTATGTGAGATATTTAAAAAGGCCAAAGAGGGAGATAGACCCCAGAACCAATCAGGAATAGTGTCTGAAATTCTAGAATTTGAAATATCAAGATAAGAAAAGTCATGTTGAGTTTGGAGCCATTTTGGAAAACGTGGCCCCACTTGACAATCCCTCATGAGAATGGTTTCAAGTTGAAACGGAGGAACCCAATTATCTTTGAAGCTCAAAGTTAATAAGGTAGAAGACAAGTCCAAATAACTTAATCTTGAGAGATTTGAGAGGTAGGCTTCAGTGACTGTACCTTCCAAAAGATTTGAAGACAGATCCAAAACCTCAAGCTTTGAAAGATTTTAATAGTATATGAACGGTTGGATATCTACTTTTATAATTGGGGAATATCCACTCCCATGAACATCAATGAAAAAACTATTTATCTTAGGGGGGATTGCTGTTTGGTTTAAATGTTTTAAAGAAATGTCATTTTTTTACTCGACTTATGTGTATTAAGATCTTTGATCCTTATCTTTTTAAAAGTACATCAAAATGGTCTTTCGGTCGGTCAATAGTTAGTCAAAACTAACGGAAACATGAGTATTTATCACAATTAATATACACATGCGACATGTGTACCAATAAAAAAAAAAAACTAGTTTCTAGTTTCATATATTTTTTTTAAATTGAAATAAATTATTGAAAAATTGAAAGAAAAAAAGTTAAATGAATCAACATTGTCCATCTTAACAAGGGACGGTGGAGATAAAATTAAAAAAAGAAAAATGAATTTTTTTTTTTCTAAAACCAAAAAAAAATCCATTGGAGATTGGTATCTCCACCGGTTTTCTATTATTATTATTATTTTTTATTTTTTTTTAAATTGGTCTCTGTTGTCCATCTTTGAGATGGACGGTCGAGATTCATCCATAATTTTTTTTAGGGGTAAATACACCCACTTCCCTTGAAGTTTGACATAAATGCTACTAGAAAGTAAGTATACATTTATCTACTTAGACCTTCCATGTCCATAAAATTGAATTAATAAAAAGACCAAATTGCCCTTAGTTATTAAAATTTGAAAATGAAGATAATCATTTTATAATAAACAATCAATTGAACATGGTTCTTTCAATGCAATATAAATTAAAATGGAAAAATAAAAAACTATTTTTACTGTTGTAAGTTATTTTCATTTTTAAATTTATATAAAGAAAATAAAAAAAATGTTGTTATTTTTAAAAAATAATAATATTTATTTTAAAATTAATATTTTGTTTGATGGTTTTACAATATAATTTTTTTTTTTTTAAAGTAAGTATTTATGAGCTATTAAATTATTTTAATTTTTATTAACTAACCTTATGAGTTATGAAGATACATTAAAATTTTAAAAATGGTTTTTTATTTTTCCAATTTAAAATTAATTTATAAATTATATCCATTGAAAAGATTATCTTCAGTCAATTTAATTCAATTGTTTTCTATAAAATGAATACCTTTATTTTTAAACTTTAATAACTAAGGGCAATTTAGTCTTTTTTTTAATTCAATTTTAAGAGTAGGGTAGGTCTGAGTAGATAAATGCATACTTTCTCTCTAATTATATTTATGCTAAACTTTAGGGGAGCTGAGTGTATTTACCCCTTTTTAAATCTATTTCAATTTTTTATCTTCTGTTTTTTCAAAAAAAAAAAAAAATTTATGTTTCATATTTAATTATTTTTTAAAAATTAAAAAAAAATAAGTGTATTTTTTTATTAAAAAAAATCTAAATATTTTCTATCCCATCCCAAAAACACTTGCCCCTAATCTGACTCAACCTGCCATTTTTAGGTGGTTGGTCGGTCAATTTCAAAGTGCCCACACCTACCTCTAGATGACATAAGAAACTAGGGGTGTATGGCAGATCGGATCCAATGGATTAGCCGTGATCGAAGATCCGATCCGATCCAATATGATCAAAGAAATTGTAATCCGATCTGATTCAATTTTATAGCTAGATCCGATCCGATCCGATCCGATTACTATTAGATCCGATCCGATAGTAAAAAACTTCAATCCATTCAATATGATCCGATTGATCGAATTAATATAAAGTCGTTCTTAATATATATATAAGTTATAATCTGAAATAAATAAAATCAAATAAATTATGAATTCAAATTACTTGTCAAAAAATGGTGTCCCAATTTGCGTATAATCAACCAAATTGGGTCATATCTACTCGCTTTTTAAAAGAAATAATTAAATGTAAATAATTGTGTACACATTGTCTAATTCGGTTGGTTAGACACAAATTGGGACACTATTTTTTGACAGGTGATTTGAATCCATAAATTATTCAAACATTACTAATTAATTCAAATAAAATTAATATTAAAAAATACATAACATATCTTATAAACTTTATATACTTCAAAAATTTTATAAACATTAAACATCAACTCTAAATGTAAACTTAATAAGTCATGATGTTGATGAATAAGAATATAAGAAAAGAAGATGGTGGATTGTTGGCAGTAGAGAAATTGAGAAAGAAAACATAAAATAGTAACATTATAAATTATATTTGGGTTGGGCCTTTACAATAGAAGGTAGTGGATAAAATAAATTGCCCAATATAAAAACAAGGCCTAATATTTTTAAACGGATTGGTGGATTCGGTAGATTTCCAAACTGAAATCCAAGATCCGATCCGATCCGATCCAATCCAATGGATTTTAGAATTTATGATCCAATCACCTCCCTGGATCTGATCCGATGGATCGTATTAGATTGAATTGGATCCTGCACACCCCTATAAGAAACCCATTTGGGTGCTTGAAGTCTTATACACAAATATAATAATTTCTTTTTTAATTAGAAAGAAACTTTTTTAATCACAAGATTCCTGATCTCTTTCCGCGTCCCTTTTCCGAATTCAAAAAATCATATCCCTTCCACCATCAGGGTTTGAAAGTTGGTAGTGAAGCTTCATTTTAAAATGGAATAGTATCATTTCCCCCCTATATTATGCCCTATTAGTAAATCTCCCCCTATATTTTGTTTATTCGTCATTCTCCCCCCTGACAATAAACTTATTCACCAACTACCCCCTTCCCGTTAGCTTTTCCGTTAAAATGCCCAGTTGACCGTTATCTTGTTGTTGACTCAAATGGTAACATGGTAACTTTAACAAATGAAATGAATGAGAATTAATATGAGTGGGTAAAAACGTAAAATCGGTTATAAAAAGTTAAGTTTAAAGTTAAATAAACAATAAAACAAAAGATTAAAATAAAAAATCAATATAAAAAAACATGAATGTCAAAAATAATATAATTATAAAAATAAATAAATAAAAACTAAAACAATATTAAAAAATTAATTCTCTCTCTCTCTCTCTCTCTCTCTTCTTTTTCTTCTTCTTCATCCCCGTTACCAGCGAGAAGCGTCAATCTCTTCCATTGAGAGGAGATTAGCTCTCTTATTTCTATCTCTCTCCCACGTCTCTCTATCTTCTTTCTCTCCCGATTTGAGCCAATCTGGTTGGCCGCCGGCGATGATTCAAGCGCCAATCTCCTCTACTGAGAAGAGATCGACATTAGTGGTTGTCGTTATTGGTGGGGGTGGTTACTGGTGGCGAGGGTTGGATTTGGGGAGGGTTTTGGCCATTAATGATGTGGATGGTCTGGTGTTGATTTCTAGAGATTGATTATCGTTTCGGCGAGGACACGTGATGGATTGGTGGGGTTGGTTTGTTTGGATTTGGGGAAGAACACTGGGTTTTTTTTTTCTTTGGATCTCCATTGTTTTTTTTTTCTTTTGATCCAAATTGGTGGTGCTGAATCTAGACATGTGATAGTTAGTGTTATTGATGATGATGTTCTAGGTTAGATGTTGTTGATATTGATGTCCTGGGTTTGATGTTGTTGATGATGATGGTGATGAATTTATAGGTTTGAATTTCCGGGTTTGGTGTTGTTGCGATAATGGTAATGACTGATGAGTTGTTGAATTTTTATTCTTATTTTTTTGCCTTTTTTTTTTTTCCTAATTATCTCCACCGTCCATATTTGAGATAGACGGTGGTGATCTTTCACCAACCAATGGTTTCATTAAAAGGCAGAAAAATATTTTTATTTCAAGCAATCAACTGTGTTGTCTTTCAAGGGCAAAATAGTCTTTCCATCAACTGTTGTTGCCAGAGTTAGATGTTTTAACGGAAAAGATAACAAGAAGGAGGTAGTTGGTGAATAAATTTACTGTCAGGGGGAGAATGGTCAATAAGCAAAATACAGGGGGGAGATTTACTAATAGGACATAATATAGAGAGAAAAATGATAATATCCCTTTTAAAATCCCAACCATTAAGACCGGTAACCATTATAACTTTATTGAGATGAAGAAGACAATCAATAATATTATTAAAAAAAAAACCAAAAAATATGAATTTATTACCAGGGCAAACAAATACCTCATCAAACATGATCACATGAGTGGATGGCAGCAACCAATTGATCATAAGCTTCTGTCCAAGCATTCTTCATTTTAGGTGAACACATTTCTGGTACTGCTTCCTTTATTGTCTCCAACAAGTAGGAATGACCATTTTTCCCCGGTTCCCCAAATCCCCGCTCCCCATCCCCATTTGGGGGGGGGGGGGGGGGTGTGAAAATCATCCCCAAATTAAAATGGGGATGGGGATGGGGGGACCCTTCTCCATCCTCATTTCCCTATTTCCCCCATAAATTCATGAAAGTTGGGGTAGGTGCCCCATCCCCATTTTCCCATTTTCCCCAAATATTATATATAATATATTAATATATTTATATTTATATTTTTTCAATATTTTTATTCTTACTAACTATATATACATCTTTATTATGTAATTTTTGTATTAGATGTGATTTTGTATTTGAATTTAATGGATTGTACGTTTTTTTATTATGTAATTTTTACCGGTATAGGGAAAATTGGGGAATGGGGAAACGAGGGACACAGGGGAAATGGGGAAACGGGGAAAAAATGGGGATGGGGGTGAGGAGACCTCCCCCATCCCCATTTTCCCCAAATGATGGGGGGGGTGGGGGGGGTGGTGGCGGCGGCGGCGGCGGTGGTGGTGGTTTGGCAAGGGGATGGGGATGGGGGACCTACATCCACCCCCATTGGCCATCCCTACCAACAAGGCATACCTTGTCACCTGCAAACAAGTATACACAAAATCAAATTCGAAACAAATGTTCTGGGAACAAACCACATGCCTTATTGCTCTAACATACTAATTATTACCTCAAAACGTTCGTGGATGACACCATATTTGAAATGTGTAGCACCTAAATCTTTCAAATTGGATTCTCCCACAGTAACTTTGCCTGCCTTTCTAAGTTTCACAGCTGATTCACAAGTCTGCAATGTCTTATTTATATATTAAGAATCTAATGGTCTAGGGTGCTTCGGTTTTCAGGTTACTCCTGAAAATAAAATTTCAAGATAACTTTACATTAACAACTTTGTAACATTACAAAACTAGACATCCTAGAAATGTTTTTTCAGGACCGTCCTGACTAGAGAACTATTATAGGTAAATATATTGAGATCTCAACACAATGTTCTAGCATGTTTCATTATCAATAGATCATTAATGGTTGTTCAGCTAAAAGATACAAAAATGTGGAAGAAAATAATAGACTGATTACCATAACAAAGACAGTCATGGCATGTGGTTTCAGGTTTGGATTTTGCTCCACAGGAACATCTGAATTTTTCAGGAATGAGCTAATAGCTTAGAGCGTTCTGCACAAAAATAGTTTTAAAGCACTTTCAAGTGAAGAATCTTCAACAGTTGGGTTCACTTTCTAAAAGCAGAAGCAGCAACTCACATATACATAAAAAAAATAAAATTAAATAATGAAAACAAAGATAAAAATTAAAATAACCTTTCAGGGTTTGATAGAACCAAAGTTTGCTTATATCACCTCTCTTTGCTAAGTTCTGTATATAGAAAATAAATTAGAGTGTTTCCGGAGAGAATTTAACTTAAACCAAGAATCTCGTTGATGTGGATGTGAGTAACTTAACTTGTCATAGTCCTAATAAAATAGACTCGTGCACTTGCCCCCTCAAACTACATCACGCGATGTGAGTGAGAGTGGACAAGCATAAGTTCTCACACATACCACCCAAGTTTTTCTCCTACTTAAAAGTTAAAACATAACATCTTTAGGAACTAAGAACACTTGAAAATCAGAACTAAACATAAGATCCTAAATTCAACAGAGACTTAGATAAAGACTAAAAAAAAGCAATTCCAAAGAACAGCTAGCTGAATATAATTTCCATTTTTGCAACCAAACTATTAGAATTGGAACTTAAAACTTTACATTCATTGATTTTGAAAAGATATTAAGACTGTTCAAACTAGTACAACCCATAACTTAGAAAAAAAAATGATCTAGAGTAAAAATTACTGAGATAGAACTATGAAGCTCAAAATGAACAAATGCCCTTGAAAGGGAAACTACCATTACAGCATGTCAGAAAAGAGATGAGATATACACATGATGGTGAAGGAATCAAATTAGCCAGACCCGAAATTTATATCTGGCTTCGCGGCAACTGAGACAAATGGGATTTCAACTCTCTCCTTCACAAGGCATCGTGCTTCACCGTTCTCAATGACAAGGAATTTCCCAGGTGGACATTGAACAATTGATCTCTTTTCTTTAATTGTTGGTAGTTGAAAGATGTCCAAAACCTTTAAAGGGTTACTTCTTTTCCCAAGATTTTGCCCGAAACCAGTCATGCTTAATACACATACCACGCCAACCAGAGGAAACACTGTCTTAGCCACCAAACCGATGAAGTGTCCAAACCCTTTCCCTGAGGCTGTGGATCCAGTTTGCCCTTGGTTACTATCACATTCATTCAGCTTCTTTGCTTCATTTATCGGTTCACCAGTGACTACTCCATTTTGTACAGACTTGCGTGTGTAATGAAGTTGTGGTAGATGACCGTTGTCTATGATCAGCGACCGTGGAACGCGACTAGGATATGGAGGAAGGAGGAGATCATTGTCGTGCTCCACTGTTTCGCCAGCAAAATTAGATGTTTCATGTATCACTTCAAAGTGCTGCCCTTTGTATTCCTTCAGCTTCTCTAGTAACATCTTGCGGCTATATTCAATCTCACCCAATGCAACTTCCCTGTCATAGCGTTGCTGCTGTTGTAGATTCTGAAAATCAAAAAATAACTTTTAAGATTTTAAACCACGAGTTTCTAACCACTCTATTGTCTTATGTCCTTAACGAAAATTATATTATCTCTATAAATGTTATTCTGTTAGGCACAACCTTACTGTGAAGCAGGAAAAATATTGTCATTCTGTTTGTCTCATTGTATTTATCATTACTCTCATTGTATTTATCATTACTCATTGAAATTATATAAAATCAGTCACCATTGCACGTTATGTAATTTCAATAATCATGTATAAAAAAAATTCGCTAACAAAAGTTCTAAAATATTAATTGACAATGGTCACTGAATTTAGCAATTTTCAATGAGTAATGCCAAATACAAGACGAAGACAGAGTGAATGACAATACCTTTTTGCTATACAATCCTTTTGTAGTCTCTCTCTTCTCCTCTCTTGACCTTGGGAAGAGAAACAAATCAGAAAACCAATTTGACGTACTCAAGTTTTCTTATTTGCCTAAACCACTCTATCATCCCGACTAGCGTGTACAAATTTTCAGCAACAAAATTCTAGTCAACAGTTTGAAATATTATAATTTCAAGTGTAATGGCAGCACAAAGTAGGGAGAACAAGCTAATCTGTAATATGAAGGATATATTCTGTTGTGCAATTGCACTAGGTATTTTTTTTGGTTTAAGAAATGCAAGTGCACATGCTGCAAAATGACAATTCTATAAACCGATGCTTTCTCGAAATTTCCATTGACACCAAAGCACGTTAATAGGTACTCTCTACATCATCAGAACTTATTGGATGAAAACACCTGGGCTTAAGGTCAGTTTGTTTGGAGTTCATCTTCTTAAATTACTTTTCTTATTTCCGGTGAATAGGATCAATATTTCGTTTAACATCAAGTAATCACATACACTAACCGTGCGACGGCTGACATGAAGTTAAGTTCCCAATTTATTATAATCTAAATGCAGTTGCTAAGACCTATCTGAAATAAAAAAAGATTTTTCTTATGACAGAAAACTTAACTCTATAGAACAGATCCAATACATGAAAAACAATGATCACTGAGTGATCTTGCTTTCCAAGTAAGAAATGATAGGTTTATATCTACTACACATTATACATCACAGGAACAGTAACTGTGACACTCAGCATTTGTACCACATTCAAGGGATAAACCAGTAAAAACAAGACATGATCAAAAATCATAAAATAGAACAATCTCGACGGGATTAGTAGTAAGAAAAAAAGAACCCAAATTGATTAAACACACAGATTATTTCTAAATATGATTTCATGAATTAACATGTTGGTTTCTTCTGATACGACATAAACAACCAGTTAGCTTAAAATCCATTCCAGAACATTATAATGTATCCTCTAGATACTTTACATATGAAGGAAAACTATGTGTACATGCATATAATTGTGTTATCAAAGACACGATGCATTTCAACAAAATTAACACACACATAAGGAAAAGGCACACATCATCATATTCAAACAAGCAATTTCCAAGCAGACAAACATGTACAAGTACCAACATACTGCACATTCTGCTTTTATTTTGAATTCCATCTAAACACACATGCTTCTATAAGTCATGGCTATGTGTCTGTCCCACTAAACATGTGTAAGTGACTGAATCCCCACCTCTTGATTTGGGGTACTGATTAAAATTGACACTGTGTGCATATACTATGAAAGATACTGCAATTATCAGTGTTTGAATATCTATGTGTTAGTCATAAAGGAGTAAAATATGATATTGAATCTATATACGACCCTCCAGCATGTTCACATCCTTCTCAGACTTATATCAAATTTTCTCTAACTCATAACATCAAAAAGAAATGGTCTTGAAAGTGAAACCAATTCCAAATCATCAATATCATAAATGAAAACCAATTTCAAGAAATTGCATGGCCAGGGGGCAACCAAAACATCAAGTTTAGACCCAGAATGATAAAGAACAAGTTCTTTTTAATAATAACAGTATATAATGTCGGTAATCATAGCATGTCAAATGATCAACTGAAAATAATAAAAATTTAGACGAACAATTCCTTGGATATGAAATGACTTAGTTCATCCAGTCAATTGAAAGAAAATTAAAAGAAAGTTGTGTAATCTGGGCTACTAAGCTAGATTAAAAAAGTAAAACAAACCCTTAATAATGTGATTTCTACTTACAGATTAGTGGATTATTATGCAATATAATCATATCGATATCGCCTACAAACAGTAAAAACAATGATGTAATCCCTCAAGGTCAACCAAACACATGCAAAATGCACATTTTTGGAGCAGTCTCAATTCCAGCAGATTACAGAATTCCATTTCTTTAGCATCATTTTACTATAAGATTCACATGCATATCCACATAAAAATAGACATTCTGTGCCTTATAACTAACAAAAAAAAAAAGAACTTTAATTCATTCTCACAATTTTACGGTTTTCCTTTTTTCTAAAGCCAAAGTTTTTCCAAATTTATCAAACTTTTATATGCTTCAACATCAATTTCACATCAAGATTATGCTTTTACAATGCATTTGACACAAATCCCTAATCCTTAAAGAAGTGGGTTCTTGTACAAACCTGCAAATTACCAAGTTGACCCTCCAAAGATTCAAGAGCATCATGAATGTGCAAGAGCCTGTCAGCTTCTTCATCACAGTCCTCTTCTTCCTCTTCTTCTCCTCCACCCACTTCCTCATCAGACTTCAAGATTGGATTTTTATCATCTCCATTAGAAACAACAACACCCTTTTCCTCCTCTTCAATGTTTTGCTTGGTAGGAGACAGACTTGCTTTGTGAATGCAATTACTTATCTTCAACCTGAGTTCTGCGGCTCTTGCCAAAACCAAACCTATACTATCATCGTCCATCTTGGTTGAAAAAAGTTTCTGTTTTTCAGGGTTTGTTTATTTGGGTTTTTTAAGGGCTTGTTGAAAAATGTGATCTTGATTTGGTTTTGTGTTTTTTCTTTTGATTGGTGAGGGGTTTTGAAAAAACAAAAACAAAAGGTCCAAAAAAAGGTGCGGTTTCTGGTCAGTGTCTCAACTCTCAAGTGACTCCTGTGCTCTCTCACAAGATATTTTTTTGGCCTTTGTATTTTGTTTTACTCTAAAATTTGACAATACCTTTGCTTTACCTAGATTACACTTTTTTTTTCCCTTTCAAATTTCTTATTTTTTAAAATTAGAAAAGAATTGTAAATGAATAAAATCATAATGTGGATTGTGGGTTCAAATGAATATATCTTTAGTTTTTCCATGGTTAAAATGGTATATCACATCATTTATATATTAATTTAATAAAATTATTTTACCTATTCATATTTTTCTTTCATAATATAATATATATACGTGACAAAATTATATTAAATGGGTTTTTAATGTTATTATATTTATAGTTTTGTTTTTTCAAAACCTTCACCGATCAAAAACAAAAAAGTTGTAACCGAGTTTTAATCGACAGCTTTAAGTTTTTGGGTTTAATAATTACGAGTCATTAGTTTAAGTACCCACACGGCCGCACACACATCTATTTCTGTATTTATTCTATTGGTCGATTTGTCAAGTGAAGGGTGGCTAAGAAAACTTTCTTTGTACTAAGGGAGTAATGCTGTAATGGGGACTCAGCCTATAGTCCACCAAACAGTCCACAAACAAATGCAGGTCTTTCTACACCATTTTAGGTGCATTAAATTTGCTGTGATGTTGAAAGACAAAACACAAAAAGGATGCTTCACATTACAAAATGCTATGAAATATATAAAAGATGATCTCAATAATACAAATTACAAGCTGCATACATACAGCCATCAGCCATTCTAGCAACTCGTCGTTTCTGATCTCATATACTTGTACATAAACAAATCGAGACAACTGGAAATGACAGCCGAATCACAACCATATACCATTCTAATCGAAAGACTATTTCAGACTTGAACGATCATGATCTATGATTCTTCTGTCATTCTAAGTGTCATGCTAGCATACTGATGAAAATATATATAGATGAACAACAAAATCCATAAATGGAATCAACTAAGAGGATCTCATCAGACCATTATTCACTATGCTAGTTCCTTTGAAAGCAGATAACGAAATGTGAAGTTGTGAGGAATCCATTCAATGCTCTTCCCAGATTTTTTATGTTGACACTGCTGAATGTTCTTCCTCAACGAATCAGGCATGAAATGCTCAATTGTCTCCAGTAAACCAGCGGGGCAAATGTCTGAATCCTTTGCAAAAGACTCGACTATCTTTGGTAGAAGGATTTTCTGTTCCTTGTTTACACTGAAGTTTGATTGGATATATTCTTCTTTTGCAGTTTCCAGGTCCTGGAACACTCTCTTCGGTGTGTATATACGAACCTAAAGAGCCAAAAATCACAAGCATAGACGACAAAAATTGAATAAAAGATGTGGAGACATATAACATGATGCATATTTTTAACAAACAAGTTAAGGTTGCAGGCATACCACAGGATCAGAATAACTTCCTGAACAAAGTGCAAAATGCAAACGAGGTTCCGGATGCTCAATCATGTAAGCTTTCCGTGCATCTCCAACTTTAAATTTTGCCTTCGAAGAAAACAGAAAACGCAACCACTGCAAACAGAATTGAGCAAATCAGCAGCAGCAATATAAACAAAGAGTTAAAAGATGTTCTCATCATCTTCAATTAAACAATATGGACAACAAAAACTAATAATACGAACAAGCTGAAATATACTATAAAGATTTCAAGAAATGGAAATTTACTTGTCCTGGACGAGGCATTCGACATCTGAGAATAGAATTTTGTATCAAGTCCACGTTTATGGTTTTGCCCCCCACATTGTATGCAGCCTGAATCAACCACAGATTTATGAACATAGAATCTTAAACCATTTTATTTTCTATGTTAACCAAAGAAGCTCACCTTTAGTAGTAAAGATATTCTTTTCAGATTATTGTTAGGGACCCCGTAAACCAAAAATGCCTGCAAAGACGAAGGAAAAAAAAACGATAAATGAGTTGCAATAGTTCATACTCTCGTAGCAGAAAACACATCATGAGAAAAATGTATTTTTTAGCTTTAGAGACATTACATGCATCACCAGAGCATTGTGCACATTAATCCAGAAAGCTAGCTTCTCTTCATGTTTCATTCTTTTAGGATCCGCTTCTTCTAAACGATAAACAAGTGACCTGCAGGAGTTGTTTTACATTATGTTAACACAATTTAAGAGATTGGATTTCATAATGTCTAAAAGGCATTGCTTCTAATTCCATATATATATACAACTCTTGGAAGAACTTGTCATCAGAAAGTTCAACAAACTTCGATTAGGAAACTTCACAAAGGAAATCACTTTAGCCCTCCCCAATGAAAAGGCTCACCTATAATGTTGTAGCTTGCGTTCAATATCTCGTAACTTCTGATCATCTCTACATATCTTTTCTACCTTTGCCATTGTGCTGTAAGGTCCACTGAATTCTTTGGACTCCCTAATGCTGAAAGGGTTATCGAAGTGTGAGTTAAAAGATGAAAACTTCCCACACTGTGGACTCCAAATATCACCCTGGCCTTGGGAAGATGATACGTCCAATGGTGATGAGTATGAGATCGGAGAGAATGGAAAATTTTGATTGATCAAAGGTGGGTCAGCAAGTTCACAATAAATATCTGAAATGCACTTGATCATCTCCTCAGAAAGCCAGTTTGCAGTCTCCGGAGCATGATCAGAAACATATGTTCCAAAGTGCTCTGCCAAGCTGATTCCATTTGAATTTTCAGCCTGAGCTTGCTGATGAGAAAACATAGAAAAATTCATGTATTAGAAAGCTGTTCAAAGCAGTTTATACAAATGAAGTGATCGAGTTACCTCCAACATCGACAAAGGTAGGGAATGATATGAGTCTACAGCTTTAGCTAAAGATTTTAGTTGTGGGGAAGTTCTGATTGAACATGCAGAACGCTGGGATAGTGAGGAGTGGCTGCGATGAATGCCAGAATCTAAAAGTTTCTCCGATTCCCAAATGCTATTACATTCCTTCGAAGCATTTCCAGATGAATTTTCACAAGACATTGGATTACTAGATTGAATAACTGAGTTCTCTTTCTCTGAAACAATATCACTATGAGAAACTTCTGAAAACATTCCCTTATTAGTCATTGTTCCTGATTTCAACCTTCCATCCATGTTTGATAGAGTCGATAATCTTTGATCAAAAGTTTTCCGATACAAAGAAAGAAGATACTGTTCCAAATAAACAACTTCCAATTCCAACACTGCTATTTCCTTGATCAGTTCCTTGGCATCCTGAAATCAAGAATAACATATATAGTTAATAGAAGCAATATTAGCCAGAGTTACAATGTGTAGTGTACATACAAGTTTAAGCCTTCTCCAATGAATCTACCTACATACAAGCAGCTAATTCTTACAATTTCAATTCACAGAATATTACCTTGGGGATTGACTTGTCTGTTATAGTGTCAACGGAAAAGGGACTATAACTTAAAGCCTTCTCCAATGCACGTCGTACAACAAATTGGCCCCGTAATCTCTCTTGAAGCTGTACAATCTGCAGAAAAAAAGCAGAAATTCGAAAATTTACAAACGGAAGCCAGTCCATTATCTCCCCGTTTACTAGAAATTCGACATATAAGCAGTGCTCAAGGAACTAGAGAAAAAGACTCAATTCGAACACCTTTATAACAAGCCATATTGAGATCTGGTAATATAATACTTGGTGACTGACAATTCAAACAAGTTGTGATATATGTACCTCTTGCTTTAATGAATTTTGAACCTCAGCAGTAGGAGTTTGCCTCCTTTTGGCTTCAACACAGGGCTTATAGTGTCCCATTTCCTTCTGCGAAACAAAATTCAATAATCGTTAAGACCAAGTAGACCACACTAGTAAATGAGCAGAGAACTTATTCTGACTTGAACGAAAGAGCACACCCCAACTATAAGAGAAAGACGAGCAAAATTTTCACATACAAGCACCTATGAAAGAAGTAGCTATATCAACATGTACCCTGAAAAATCTGGAGGACAATCAAAATTCCATTTTTATTTCAAAGTGGGTGCCCCCATCACCTATGTTCAAGAATTGGAAAGAAAGGAAATACAAGAAAAAGATGAAATTCTTACCAGCTTAAGGTAGTAAGATGTTTCGAGGATGTTATTCAATTTATCTTCCGTGGTTTTTCTCTTAACTGGATCACTGTCAATGAAAAAGAACCAAATCTATTTGAGGCGAAAACAACTGCAAGACATTATAGAAGACTTCATTTAATATAAAACATAGAGCATAAACATGCCAGAAGAACACATATCACTACCGAATTTCGTCAATAAGAATTATAACAAAATTTCAGTTGAAACTTCCAATCAAACAGCAATCAAGCACTCATCAGAAAAGTAGAATAATTGCATCAATAAGAAGCAAAAGAATCACAGAGGCAAATTATCCAACAGCTACAAGACAACTTTCTGCAGGACAGATAACAACTTGTATACACCAGTACTCTAATTCCCAGAAGCACATTTTAAGTTTTAAGTCCAAAATAAAGACAAAAATCATACACGATTATATTATATCAATCTGTGTAGTATCATCAACTTAAAAACAAACAAATGAATAAAAATAAATAAAATTGAGTGAATGCAAAGCTACCTCTGAGAACGCTTGTGCTTTGAAACTCTAGTAGCTTCCATCAACATGAAAAAGCTTCAAACTTGAACCACCCCGCCAATATATTTCATGCAAAATAACAAAACATAAAGTTAGCTTTCAGATTCAGACCCCACAAGTTAGACATTAAATGCAGCAAATACCACCACCAGATATTGACAACTTGTTAAACAGAGAAAAAAACACAACAACAAAGAAGCATACAAAAAATCATTAATGTTACAGAATACCCTCTGCACATAACTTACACACAAAAAAAAAATCTGATATATAGAGTGAGACTACTCACACACACAAATACTTTGTATTTGAAAAAGCTGAACCAAACCTAGTGGTGCAAAAACCAAATGGGTTGTTAATTAAATTTAATTTCAACTAAAAAAAACATCAAAAACTCCATGTATCCAGAATACAACTAGCAAGAGTAATATCCAATGTAAATATTTGTATGTGTAAGCAGCACCGTGTGTACATAGTACGTGTGTACGTGTGTAGTGCAAAAAGGTTGTTCATTTTTTTGACCGGTCGCTTGTCTTAGAAAGCAATGTCACCTTTGAAGCTTTTGTAATGGTGGGCTTTTTGTATTGCATTAAAAGAAGTAAAATCTGATCAGTTGGTGGCTGCTAGCTCTTGATTGAATTGAAGATGGTGCTCAAAAGTGAAACTTCAACGGGGGTTTTTAAAAGAAGATATGGACAAGAGACAGATAGGTGTTATTATTGGTTTATGTATAATTGTATATATTTACATAACAAATATTGTAACGTTACAAAATGAGTTTTGTAATATTATAAAGTGACCTGCACATACTTCTAAAATGATCGTATCACCCTTAGTATTTATATTTTTCATACGGGATCAACTCTATAACATTATAAAATTCGATCCTACATGAAAAAAAAACGTGTGAGAATCCGGACACCAAACGTTCTCAAACTAACAATATACTTCATGGGATTTGCTTTGTTTGCATTAATGGTTCAAACTGTTCATTTTTCATTTGGTTGTCATGCCTTGTAACTATCAATGCATAAATATTATTAAATAAAAAAAATTAGTGATTTTTTGGGTCCACCTTGGATTGTTTCAAGGTATCAACTATCATCAAACCAATTTTTAAAGTGTTTTTAACCACTTGATCCTTTTTTTTTTTTTTTAATGTACAAGACAAATTTTATATATATCTTCATTATATCATTAATCATATGCCATTTATGATATTATTGCTATTATTTTCTTCTTTTTCTCTCTTTTTTTCATCCAAATATGTCATTTTAAGCTTGATTACCTTGCTTTTTTTGAAAGGAATAATATCATTCAACATGCATGTAGTATATAATTAATATGATCACCTGGTAATGATGTTTGCACTTTAATTGTCGCAAGAACCTTTTTTTTTTTTTTTTTTTTTTTTGAAGGAATCCTCTATCTTTTAAAATCTATTATCATTTACAACGCTTTTCATATAAGAAATACAAAGTGGGAACCATGAAAGATTCAAATATATATATGCAGTCACTAAAAATCTACAATGGATTGAAAAGACATGTAGATTTCAGTTTGAAACATGTTTATATTCGTTGATCGTTGAGTTTTAAATATTCAAAGTAAAACTGTGTTCTACTTTCGGTTTTTCTATATTTGTGCTTTCTTTCTTCTTAACGTACACAAATTTTACAACTTCAAGAAAGCAAAATTTGAGTTTTTGAAATGCAACCAAAGATGATCCTTCTTAGCTTATATATGATTTTCTAAGTCAGTCAATATCATATTGTCACGTAGACCAACCGAACACACGATAAAACTCGCTCTGATACCATTTGTACGTAGATAACCGAGTTTTCAAATCAAAAGACTAGCTAATAGAGTGATTTATCTTACTTATAAACCTACACCCATTTTAACCAAACCATGCAAAACTTTGAGACACACCATATAATTAAAATGTAAATCATATCACCAATCAAGATTAATCCATGATCGAATATGAGTAAAATTTGATTCTAAAACGTCTTGCATATAAACAATAAATTAAGAAAAAAGAGATTTCGGCATTCGAGTCGATCGAGTAATTAATGATCTGCTAATAAGATTGTTACACTTGTACATATAAATTAATTTACTTCAAGACATGTTTTATTTTATTTTTGGAATCATATTCATAGGTTGTCATGCACATACAAACATTGGGTCTATCAGCAAAATAAAGCAAGAAAGAAAGCACTTGAAAAAGGAAGAAGAGAATGAAACCTCAAAAGGGCTGAAAGTTGAAGGTCAAAGAAAAAAAAGGATCTTACAAATACAAATGCACATTAATTTGACATGAAATGACCGGTTTTGGTGGGCTTTCCTTTGTCTAATATTCGTTCTTTCATCACAATATTATATAATAATCGATCATTTTCTAGTCAGAACGGTTTTGAAAAATAATCTCACGATCTTTGTTTAGTAACGTTATAGAACCACTCTTGAAATGTTTAGTAGTTATGTAACGTTACAAAGCTGGTTTTGTAACGTAACAAAATAAAATTCTTGAATTTATTTTTTTCAAGACCTTATTGACTAAGAAAGCATTATATATATATATATATAGTCCAGTTCTGGTCAATGTATATTAGTACGTTGCATGTGGGCCACTGATTTATAGAGAAACACTTACAAGTGCATACATATTTAAGTTAAAGTATGTAAATCCAGTGGTCCACATACAACGCACTGATATAAGTTATAACTTATATCAGTTGTACTGACTTGAAAATTTATATATATATATATATCAATTAGAATACAACTATATAAAGTCCCTTTTGAGAATGTTAGAATACAACTATAAAGTCCCTTTTGAGAATGTTAGAATACAACTATAAAGTCCCTTTTGAGAATGTTAGAATACAACTATATAAAGTCCCTTTTGCCTCTGTCCTAGTCTCGTAGACCTTGCACACCACACAAAGTTTATTGCCTTTATTTCCTTGGGATAAGGGTGCTACAACGAGAGTAAAAAGAATAAAGGGTGTTTAATTTCAATGCTGAGAAGACCATCCCTTATTGTAAAAAAATAAAAAAATAAAAAAATAAAAAAAAATAAAAAAAAATAAAATAAAAAAAAAAAAGACCATCCTAGCTTTAAACCGTTTGAAACTTTATTTTGTGACTAATGGTTGACAAGTTACGTGTAAAATATAGGGTTAGTTCTATTCAAAAACAAATCCACCAATTTAAATTAGTATCGCTAGAGACTAGAGATCCAACTTGTAATGTTTCGTTCCAATTAATCGACATGCTTATGGCAAGTGATTAGATAATATTATAGAAACGTTGAGATATAAATTGGGATACAAATCGTGATATGTAGCAATACTCAAATTAGTTCAAGTTGAGATATAAGAGCATCACCAAAATACTCTTATATTTTCACTATTCAAATGTCTATAAATCTATTTGCTTAACTATGTGCCAATTTAAAGAGTCTTTTAGGGATGCTCTAAGTTGTGTATGTTATGACACAATGTTGATGTTTTGATATCTCAAATTTGACTTGTATGAAATGTAAAATTGATCTTGATGTTCATGTTCAAAAAGGATTATGGTTGAAATCTTTGTTCATAAGTATTTTCATTTAGTTTTAAGACTGGCACAGATTGGATTAGGGATCTACCATAGTGTGGCTACTGTAGGGGCGGAGCCAGGATTATGTTTCAAGGGCACCGTGAAATAATGAGTTAATTAAATTGATATATATATCTTAGAAGTTATGTTAAACAAAACATTAATTAAAAAAATATTGTTGCTTGTATTTTAAAACATTAATGTTTTTTATTAATTATTTAAAATGAATAATAATTTTTTTTATTGAGATAAATTATCTTAATTTGTGCATTTATGAAAAATATTTAAAATAAACCCTTTTTTTTTTTTTAGAAATATTACATAAATTCGGATTTTTTTTTGGGGGGGGGGGGGGGGGGGGGGGGGGGGGGGGTAGCATAGGTGTGAGGGATATACCACTAAACCAACCTTATCTTGTCCATTTAAAATGATCCTTGAACATTATGAAAAAAATAATAAAAATAAGAACAATGCTAGATCTTCCAATTCATATCTAACTTGTAACTTAGACAATTTAATTCATATAAATGTGACGAGTGAAATAAATCATAATTAAAATGTATATATATCCCTTTGTTAATCGACATACAACTAGTTGGGGGTAAGTTTGGCATTATTCTAAAAATAATATAAACTAAAATTTATAACTATTAATTCAAGATTCAATGACAGTGTTTAAGAGTTAGAAAACAAATTGAAATATAAATTGTATTAATGGTGTAATTTATAAAAGAATTAACAAATTTAAATAATGAAATAAGGGTAAAAACATAAAAATCCTAAAACTTAGGGGAAAAATTATAAAATTGTAAAACTTCAATCGTCATTAGGTGGCTCTCTCACTGCCTGATCGTACTTTACTTGCAATGGTTAGAGTTTTCAATATGTGAAAGAACTTTCTACTTTGTTTTAAAGCTAATAGTCAACTTGGAAAAGACATAAACTTACACATTAGATTAATTAACGAAATCCCAAGTCATGAAAATGTTTAGTTAATTAATTTGATCATCCATCGATGTAGATAATTAAAATATAATTAAACAAAAACAAATAATTATCTTCAATGTCGACCAAGTCAGTAAGCACCAATTTTCAAATGAAAACTGACAGACATGCTTGTGGATGTGTTAAAAAAGAAAAAAAAAACATAAACACCCAATTTAGCTACAAATATCATGACGTTTTACTTTTATTTTATCATAAACAAACAAAAGCTCTACAAACTCCTAAGCCATTTGAATTAGTGCAAATTACAAGATTTAAATGTTAACATAAAAAGGCTTCAGATTATAATTTATCTAATCAGGTATGGGATCCTGTGCATTTTTTCGTCCGTGAATCGATTCCAAAACATTATGTAATACGTTTCATAATGTTGAGGAATCGAATCCCACACGGAAAATCCTGAATTTGATTCCAAAACATTGCAGAGTTGAATCTTATACAAATAAACGTACAAGATTTCGGTTCCGTATCTATTAAAATGTCACTTAATTATTCAGGTAAAATGGCCATTGAAAATATAAAGGCCACACGTAGAAATAATTATTTATTTATTTTTTCAATCGCAAACTCTTCTTTTAATTGGAAAATGATGCAATTAATTAATTAAGATTATTCTACTATATAATGCAGTTAAGTTTTGACCATGTTTGTAAATTATAATATCAAGAAGCACCCCAGGAAGTTTCTAATATTTGGATTCAGGCACAGAGTCAACCTTGAAAGTCCATCCATGGAGTGTAGCAGTTGCCATTCTGAGATACAAACAATTTCTGGATTAAGAAATGTTTAATTTTTCCAGAAACCAATGAAGATAAAGAAAAATTAGTTTTTTTTTAAAAAAAAAAACAAAAAAAAAACAAGCATTGTTTTTCAAAGGTCAAAAAACTGACAGACATGCTTGTTAATCAAAACAAAACTTGTACAAACTTCAATAAGACAATAATAAACCAGATTTGATTTAGTGTCCAAATGCAATAAATTAGTTGCAAAATATTGAATAGGGTCAGATTAGAAAGAAAAAAAAAAGCTGTTCATGTCTCTATGAATATATAAAATGGCTAGGAGAAATGCATGAAAAGTCAAACAATGAATTCAAAGAAGAAAAAACAATAGATTTTTTTTTTCTCTGAGGGTTTTTGAAAAGCTGATTTCAGAACCCAAAAAGTGAAGACTGGAGAACAGAGAAGCTTCTTTCAATGAAGTTTAGAATCGAATCTTTACATTGAGACTAATGAAAAAATAAAAAAAATAAAAAAATAACTGTAAAATCTTGGAGAGAGAGAGAGAGAGACTGAGCAGTTAGAAAGTAGAAAGTAGAAACCCAAGAACAAACACATGAAAACTCAAGTTTCCAATGATAGAAGATGAAAAGGCATCTTTTAATTTCTTGTTTTGAGCTCTTCTAATAGAGATTACAGAAATGCTTGCTTCAATATGCAATATGCTAACCTCAAGGGGGTTGTCTATTTGTCTTGGTGGTCCAGGGGCTTGGAATGAAACCCAAGTTCTTGGCTCAACTCTTGTCAATTCCTTTGAGGCCAACCCTCATAGTGTTAGCCCTGTTGGTGGAAGGATAGGCGTGAGACTCCACCTCAACTAGGGGTGGGTGTTTTTAGATTGGGTTGGTTTGAAAAATTTTCAACCCAATGTAAATTTTAACCCAACCCAATTTTTGTCGGGTTAAGTTGGGTTAGGTTGATCAGGTTAGGGTTTTTAAGTCAAATAGAAAAAATATAGGGATAAGTTCATTTCTAACCATTTAAAACATTGAGTAACCGTTTATAACCTAATTTTTATACTATTACCGTAATGCCTCTATATAAAAACAGCCATCTAAAAAAAACTTTCCTTTTACTCTTCTTCTCTCTTTCACGACATCTCTTTTTCTCCTCTTTCCTTCTTTCTATTCTTCTTCCATTTTCAATATCAAAAATTGTATAATGGGTTATTATCATTAATTTTGAATTTAAAGTGAATAATTCTTCTTCTTTTTTTTTTTTTTTTTGTTAAGGAAACAAACTTCATTCAAACCAGCAAACGAGAGCAACTGAGTAAATCACTGTTGGCTAACACAGACAGCCAATCAGGAAAAGCAGCGAGCCAAATAACAGAGCAATTGCCATTAATAGCAAACCTGGCAATAGCATGAGCAACACTGTTGCAAGATCTAGGAATGAAATCAAAAGAGACAATATTACAAGTTCTTCTCAAAGACAAAATATAAAAAATGATATTGTCAATATCTGCAGATGAGAAACACACCTCCTTGCAAAGGTTTATCATTCCCAACGCATCTGATTCCACAATCAAAGGAAACAGACTTGCATATTAGGTTCTGATACCTTGCTAATCTTAAAAGTAATATTAGGTTCTTAAGGGGAATCAAGTCAAAAAAAACTACTCTTTGTATTACGCTGGAAAACTTGTTGAAGATAGTATGACAGTTGCCTCACTTGAAATACAAAACGGAGCTACTCTCCAAATGGTCAATTTCGATGGAGAGGTACCGTAGATGTTGAAATCAGGTGCTGGCACACTGTTGTTCAAGTTAAGGAAATAGTTGAGAGCATGACAAATTGGTCTAGTGAAGATTGGGATCTTTCCGTGGGGATGAAAATGCGTCTCATGAATTCCAAGACCTCTTGGCTTTCTATGACATCAAGGAGAATTTTAATTTTAATTTTCCAACTTTTGATCCAATTTTAAGATCCAATTTTTTCATGTTAATATCCAATTTTAAGAAGGAGAAGATGAAGAGAAGAAGAATAAGATGAAAAGATGAAGAGATGAAGAATATGAGATTAAGAAGAAGAAGAAGTCGAAGACCGGAAAAGAAGAATAAAAAATAAAAAATAAAAAGAGCAGGAAAAAAGAAAGAAGAGAGGTCGTGGAAGAGAAGAGTAAAGGTTAAAAAAAAAAAATTAAAAATTAAAAAATTAATTGGCTGGGGTATTTTTGTAATTTTAGCTAGGAATCAAAAGAACTTATTACAAAATAGTTATAACAATGGCTAAAAACAATTTTCTCATAATCTATTTGGTTAGATTTAGTAATTTTCTCTAATAATTTGGATAATACATTATGCTTATCGCCCAACCCATTTTTATTAGTGGAAATTGCCAAAACTGACCCATCTACTTATGGGATTTTCTTTTTTAACCACATCCATACTTTTAATTGTTTTTAACTATGTTTTTGAGAAATTACTCAAAACCCCTCATATAAAAACCCCCAAATCAGCTCTCTCTCTCTCCTTTCTTTTCTTTTTTTTTTCTCTCTCCTCTCCTCTGCTCTACTCACTCTCTCTCTCACCGATCTCCCTCTCTCTCCGTGATCTCTCTCTCGCCGACATGGTTGACGGCCGCTGAGCGCCGACAAGCAGCTGGGCCACGCCACGAACCAGCGTCGACCACGAACCAGGTGTTGGTTGGTCACACGAACCAGCGACGACCACAAACGACCAAGCGATGCCGCGACGGGGGTCGTGCGCCGCTGGTTCGTCCGCCGCTGGTTGGAGCGACGACCGGGTGTCTTCCGGCAGCAGGGTGTGCCGGCGATGTGGTCGACCAGATCTTCTGAAAATTAAACCTAACCCTAATTCGAATTTGAGGAAGAAGATGAGGAAGAATAAGGGAAAAAAAAAAAAAAAAAAAACTTATCCTAATTTCAATTTAGTCCAGATTTCAAGTTTTAATATTTCTATTTTGGGCATGATTTCAAGTTTTAATATTTCCAGTTAGGCATGATTTCAAGTTTGTGTATTTCAATTTAGTCGTGATTTCAAGTTTGTTTCGAGGTTTAAAGAATACTATTTTCAAGGGTACTCTGGTAATTCATGGTACTAAATTAAATTTTTTTTTAAAAAGTGGTTATTAACAATTAAAAATTCAAAAGTGGTTAAAAACAAAAGTATGATAAGTGTTATGGCTACTTATGAATTTCTCTCTTTTTATTATGTCTAATTAAGTATACATCAAATGCACTGAAGCATTTCTCTTTGGAACCGAATGTTGTGCTTTCATTAAAAACAACGTATCTATTGTCTAAATAATGCTACAAATCTATTTATGAGTTATGACTACCACATTATTTCATGATTTAAAACAAAGCGAAATGGAAATTTTCTTTGAAGAAGTGGATAAGATAAGCATACAATTGCAAATTGCCATTTCTCAACAAATCTATGAGGATATGATCATGCAGCAATAAACACCACCAATTTTTCACACCACCAATGGTAGGACAGAAACAAGAACACAATGATATTTCAAGACAAGTCAAGCAACACCACAACCAAACAAAGGTGTTTCTTTTTCAATTATAGTACACACAACTATACAAGTTATATATAAATACATGCCACACATACATATAAGTATAACTACAGTTTCATAGGACAGGGACGTTCTCGCTCTAATCGCTAGCGACTGGGGGAGATTGATGCGCTTCTGCATGCTCTTTCAATGACAATTAATTAAAACAAAATGATAGTTAAGAGAAACTACAAAGCTGCTTTGATCTCTGCATCGAAAGAACTAAAAGAAGAGGCAAAACCAACAACGGCAACAACAACAACAACGAAACGAGCATATAGCAAACCTACAATTGAATGGTGATATAGAAATATCCAGAAAGAAAACATTTGCATTCTCCAGATGTAATATTACCCCCAAATAATTGTATTGAGATTGTTAATAAAAATCTTTTTTTTCAAAATCTACTTATCTTATTGTCCACAAAAGTCCAAATAAAGGTTCTGTACAACATATAATTTTTCCATCTAGGACCTGGGTAAGAGAGAACCAAGCAATTCCCCGCTCCTCTTCCGACTTATCTCAGCAAAAGTAAGGAACACAAAACCCAGGACATGAAGATATCAAGTAAAAGTTAGGCACACATGTGCTTAACCCACAATATAATCGATCCCATAAAGGATCATAGGTTAGAGCTATACGCCTATACACCTACATATTTATGGAAACTTGCAATACAGGACTCAGCGGATCAATTCCTGTCAATACCTTCAGCCGGCAAGTTCAAATCAAAAAAGCTAGGACCAAAACCATCCTTTTTAGCACGCTTCCGGGAAAAACATCCACTATCATCTGAACTCCCAGAGCCTGAAAGTCGTTCATTTTCTGAAGTTCCTCCTGTAGATTTGCAGTGTATTATTATTAAAAGGATTTCTATAATGCATACTACTCTTAAGTTATCTTCCAGATTACAAGATGGAGTGCATAATAAAACACAATCTACAGAGACTATTCAAATAAATTAAATAAAATATGTAATCACCATATAGGATCCATCCCATTTCTGGTTGGCATGGGAATGGATCAATATAACTTTAGACTAACTTTTAAAGTTGGAAATTTCCTCCACAACGTAAAATTTTGGATTCTTGATGCGGTTTTGACTGGAAAACTAGTGAGCCTACATAAGCATTAATTGGGTATTAATACAGGAACTATGCAAGTTCGACAATAGAAACTTTCCAAGTAAGAATTTGAAATTGTTAATAAGAAAGTTAGATGAACAATCTCGATTATATATCCATCTCAAGTTATGTAACCGCAACAATCATCTTTAACATCACTACAACAGCATAATAAGATTACAGAGAAATCCTAAAGTTTCTGGTGTATGGGATGATGTATCTCAAGGGAAAAAAAATTCTCAATGCATGGATGAAAAGTGTTTTGGGATTACAAACCAGATGCATCAAAATCAGAAATATAAAAAAATGGCACGAAGCCGGTCAAATGTCATGATTTAGAAAACTATATATTCATGTAGTAGCACAACCTCTGAAAATATTGGTAAAAACAAATAAACCAAGAGAAAAAAATCGACAAATAAGAAATGAATCAATAATAGAGTTCATGAGAAATTATCCGCACTGTGATGTAAAATACAAGCTTGGGTCAGTCGAAAGTGTTTGGTAGAAATTCATGCATAAAGATTCGAATTAATTTCGAACCACGAAAAATGGTAACTATTGTTACATTTAGATAATAGATGTTTTTGTTTTCCCGCTTAAATTTTAATAAGTCAAATTTGAAGAGGACTCAATGTACGAGTCTTAATAAAATCATTGTTTTCTTTATTTTGATGTCTACATGAACAGTTTTGTTTTTCACATTTATATCAGTGGTAATTTCATATGTATCTGCATTAAATATTCAAATAAAATTATTTTGATATTCATAATATTATACAATAATTAATTAAAATACATAAAAATATTAAACTAATTCTAATAAAAATGTTTTTTTTTTTTTTTTAATAAATAGCTTCATTGAAATACTTTTACTAAATAAGTTTTTTCACTTTTTGAGTTTTTGAAAGATTTTAGATTAATATTTTTTTTGTTAAAAAACATAAAATTATTGGAACATGGAGGAAACCAAAAACCTCCTCCTGACGGCCTCCTCTAACTGTATGGAGGAGGCAGGCAGCCTTCAACGGCAGGGAGGAGGTTGCAGCCATCTACTTGTTTAAGGAGGTGTTGCCTCCCCCCCCTCATTTGGAGGCCACAACACTAACATACTTCTAAATAAAATAAAGAATGATATGAGCCAACATTCTAGGTGGAAACTGTCCATATGGAAATGTCAAACAAAGGTCAAAAAAAATTACTGAGCTAAAAAGAGCAAGATCAGAAACTAAAAACTTCAGCTAAATTGATGGGAATGCAAATTACTATTGTCACAATGTCAGGGAGAATTATAGCAAGCTCCAACTAAATGAGATCACTTATATCTACTATGCAAACATAGTCAACAAAACAGCAAAAACTTGGAAAATCTAGAGTCTACATAGTTCAAACACCATTATCGAGGGAGGAAAAATCAGTGTAACTAGAACTCTCTACAGTGGTTAGATAAGTCGGGCACAAAGTGAAAAATGCTTTAATTTTTTTCATCTTCTGTCATAAATACAACCGGAAGAAAAAAGACAAGGAAAAAGCTAAATCCGCATACCACTTGTGCCACACTCCAATGGCTGATATTTATCAGTAGTATTAGATTTATTGCTCCAACAAGCTGAAAGTTCTGATGCCCTCTCAATGCCTTTTGATTTGTAAGGAGCTATATTGTGCGTGCCAAGTTGGAGACAACCCAACAAATCATTCTCAATGCACTCATACCTGCCAGAAACTTTTATCAGGGAGTGTACGTTATTAAAAGTCCAATAAATATTCAAAGTTTTTGTAATAGCCATACTTACATTTTCTTACAGAGATTATCAGTTATCACAGACAGATTAATGACTTGCATCCTTATATCCATGACTTTATCATCAGGATATTGATCAAAAGGCTCCTCTAAAAACTTGGAGAGTTTCTCAACATTTCCCTCGAGCTGCTGCTGCTGGTCCTCAAATAGAAGCTGTTTTAGTTCCCTTTCTTCCTTGGTCATCTCATCTTTGAAAAGCTCCTCTCCAAACATGTAAAATGCAAATGGGTATGAATAAGAAAGGACACGCCTTGATCTGAAAAGTCTATACAATCCATTAGTCACCCAGCTAAAATCTCTAAGCCTTGATTCCCTCTCTTCTGATATTGACACTTTCTCCAGGATAGTCTCCCTTAGTTTGCTTTCAAGCTTGAAGGAATCTGTGTGTGCTTTGTAACGGTTATGATAATGCATATATCGGTAGAGATCCCGCTTTGCCCGTTCAGTTTTTTGCTCTCCGTTTTCTACGTAGCGGCCACAACTATGACCAGCAATACTAGACCAAGTATGCTCTCGCCCAGTAGCTCCGCCACATAGCCAACTGTGTTAAAAAAGGAAACACAAAAAGAAGCATTCATGTCAACGACAAACATCAGAAATTGCTAAAAAAGCAAAATAGAATAGATCTTGCTAAGACAAGAAAACATTTTGGCCAATAAATCCTATTTAATTCACAGTCAACTGGGTTGAGCAAACACAAACATAAAGGTTTTTAAAACCAGCCAGAGCAGTGCATGACAAGTATATTCCAAACAATGCAAGAGAGAGAGAGAGAGAGAGAGAGTAATCCTCACCAAAAGGCTTGTCCACAGATACAGCTCACAAGGTTACAACCACCATTCTTCTCCACAGGTTTGTGACACTTTGGACAAGGCTTTGTATGAACAGTAATCCAATTAACTGTTTCCGATTCATCTCGGCACTTCTTGATCCAAAGTTCCCACATCAAACATGAACATGGGGAATGTGTTTCTGATAAGCAACTAAAACAAAACTGTAAACCACAAGTACATTCTACCTCACAAAATTCATCCTCCTCAACGCGTATTGCATTCCCGCAATGAGGAGTACTTGGGCACCACTTAACCATTTTATTGTCCTCAATATATGACTCAAGAAGGAAACGATCAAATTTCTCAGCCAGATCAGGGTGCCTCTTGCTGACTAGATTCCTGACAACAGCTTCATCACAGATAGCATAACATTTGTGTGCCATGCATCTAATGCGCTTACTCTGACCCTCATTGATTTTCACAATGAAATGCTCTGTCCAACCTTGAAAAGAAAAATCAACACAAAAGATTCAATTCACAAAAGAAAATAAGGATTAAATATTATGGAAAGTCATCATCACAGAGTATGTTATCACTGGCCTCATCGTTACCAAACCAAAGAACCTAATACGCCCAACACTTCAATATTCTAGAATGGAGAGCTCACTACACAACTTCAAAAATCATTTAACAAATAGCAACTGAATGCAAATGGAAAATACCTAAAAATAGTAACGGGACTGAAACACTGCAGATAAGAGAACGTCTATCAAAATTAATTATCAAATTGCCTTTAGGGATGGTAATGCTTAAAGATTGCTGTTAACCTTGTCTATGTATTATGCGAGGACATATATACAAATTTATTGTGATTTTGTACGGAAGACGCTGCACTATTATAAAAGAAAGTGCAGACGGGTTCTTAGTTCTTACAGTCTTTGCAAAAACAATGGCCACAAGCCATTCTGGTTGCCTTATCACCAGAAACCTCTTCCATGCATATATCGCACATTACTGAAGACGAAGAAGACAACGACGAGTTGGCACCTTCATTCACAGTGACACCTGCTTCACTAAACAAGCTTGGTTTCCCCTTCTCTACAAGCACCGCTAACAATTTCTCAACATCCCAACGGTAATGAATGAGTAAAGTGCGAGCATGATGTTCTCCAAGCGACAGCAGTTCCATCACTCTCCGCAAATCCTCCTTCTACAAGGATGCAACCCCAACTCAAAAGGTCAATTTCTAACTAAAAATATTCATTCTTTGAACACAACGCCACCTTAAAATATAAAAAACGTTTTCTTCTTAGATTTACCTGTGCAGCCAGAAGAGATTCTCTTGTAATAACCTGCAAAATGCCCAAAAGTAGACAATTTGTCAGTCAGATTAGGTACGAAAAATAGGACCTGAAAACGGAAAAATCTTTTCACATAAAATCATACTTGTACATATGTCAATTCTCATTCCTCTCTCAAAAGCAAGCATAAAACTTTATAACAAATCAACGAAATTGACAAATTTTCTACAAAGAACACATAAACGAATACTCAATTATTTAAGAAAAAAAAAAGTCGTATAAAAATGTTGAAATTCTCGCACAAAACACACAATGTAATCAACAAAAAACCGAAAAAAGAAAATCCTTCACTGTCGTACCAACCCACACACAGCTACTGAAATTCAAAAAATAAAAATAAAAATAGAAATAAAAATCGAACCTTTACAGTGAAACCAACAAGAAAACACAACCACAATCAAACCCAATTCCCATTCGCGTCCTCATAGACGAAAACCAGAAGAAATTTTTAAATGGGATAAAAAAAAAAACCTAAAAATTGAGAAATCGAAAAAAAAAAAAAAAAAAGTACCTTGGTGGAGGAACCCTTGGGTGGGACCCACTCCTCATTCTCGAGTCCGTCGAGCGAGTCCCGATCCGAGTAAACGTAATCATCATCATCTCCGCTAAAGTAATCCTCCATCGATACCAATTAATTATCGCAGCCAAAGAAAAAAAAAATCAAGAACCAAAATTTCACGTACAAAACATTTAGATTGAATCAGTAAACAAAAACAAAACAAAAGAAAACCGATCGGAGAAACCAGCGACAGAGAGAGAAGGAATTCTGGCTGGGTTTCCGCCGCCGACGAGAGCGGAGCTAGAGCAAGCACTGCTACTGCTGCTTTTTGTGACGCGAAATTTGAGAAAGCGTTTTCTGTTTTTTTTTTTTTTTTTTATTTAATGAGAGAGACTCACTGGAAGTGGAAGTGGCCTTTTTTTTTTTTTTCTCCTGTTTTTGTTTTGTAATGGGAAAGGGTGTGTAACGACGCCGTTTGGATGCGCCACGTAAACGACCGTGATTGGTTGGATAGGAAGGGAACGGCGTCGTTTTGGAGTTGACGTTGAAAGTGGAAAGTCTTGGTAGTTGTTTTTTTAGTGGATTGCTTGGGAAGGATTTCTAGTGACTTGTTCAATGAAAAAGCGAATTTGATTTTTGTTTTTTTGTTTTTTTTTTTAATAAAAAAAATTATGAGATGAATTTTGTTTGTTTGTGCTACAGTAACATGTGTTATTATAATTAGTAGAGGATTAGAATTCTGTACAAGAAGATCAAATTGGAAATCTCGTTCAATAATAGAAATCCGTTGAATCGCGTACTATTTAGAGATTCCTTCTTGATGAGAGTTGCATTCCAAGCTATATGTGGAGATCTCTTCCTTATGGGAGTTGCATTCCAAGCTAAGAGTTGTATTTTAAACTATGTTTATTGTAATTAATTACACCAATTCTCGACAAACCCATAATTCGATTAGTGTCAAATTTTCCTTAAAAAAATAAAAATAAAACCATTCGATAAAGTTTTAAGGAGAATGTTATCTTTCATTACTTAAAACATTATTATTAATATAAAAATATATATATCATAGCATATTATTTTTACCATAGTGATATGTATAGTGTCAATTTATATATATATATATATATATATATATCTATTTTACACGGGCCCTTAGCATTGGTGGCCAAAGTCTGTCTGAGAAAGTTGTTCCCTCCATTGTGTGGGTCTTGTCCTACCTATGTGTGGGTCTTGTCCTACCTAGGTGTGGGTAGTCTCTCCCCTCTAATGGGAGTTGCTTTCCGGGCCGTGCTTGTAGAGTCTCATCTCGCCGGTCCCGGCAGTTGTTGTATGTTATCAAAAATATATATATATATCTATCTTACATCGTCAAGGATATGCCTAGAACTACATTAAACATTACATTTGTGCAAGAAGTCTTTTCAAACTACATTAAATATCTACTTGAATAATAAGAAGTCTTTTCAAATTGTTTTACAAAAATACATGAAAGGTAGTTAAGAAGCAGTTGTTATCTACTACTCCAATACCATAAAACACACAAAAAGCATTCTCTTGTTATTTGAAAAATATTCTTAAATGCACATCAAACATTTTCATAAAATATATTTCATCAAAAAATGAAAGTACAAAAACTACATTCAGGTTAGAACATAACAAGCTGCCAAACTCACTCAACAACTCTTCCATGTTGTTGATGTGATTTGGTGGTACTCATCCAAACCGGCAATGTCTTAGGTTCAAATTGATTGGTTATTCAATAAAATTATTATTTTTTATATTAAATGACATTCCCTTTCAACAAGAGCTGGAGTAGCTCAGATGGTTAGAGCGTGTGGCTGTTAACCACAAGGTCGGCTGTTAACCACAAGGTCGAAGGTTCAACCCCTTCCTCTAGCGTTTTGACAACTTGTTTTACATTTTTTTTTTTCACTTCTCAAAGCAAAAAGTTCCATTCCCAGATGAAAGAACTGAAAAAAAAAAAATGAAGGTTTTGTTATTTGAGTTCTATATCAAGATTACAACAAGAACATGAGTACAAATGTAACAAATCAGTTCTAACAATCAATGTTCATTCGAAAAATATAATCTTCGCTCTCTAATTCTTCATGAAGCAGATTGATCGACGGCTGCTCTTGCTTCTCACAAGATTCTTCACAATTTGATGATCTCCTTCCCTGCAAAACGTTAACTCAAATGATTTGAGTCATGTATGATGCTACTGGAAAATCAAAACTTGGCCTCGGCAGCAGACTAACCTTTCTCGAGATGTAGAAAAAGTAGTGAAATCCATCACCAAAGGTGATCCACTCAAAAGACCAGGTGAATTTTGGAGCATTAAAGAAAGGGCACCTGAAGTGTGGCTGTAGGAGATATGAATTATAGGTAAGAATTATACGACAGATATTATTACTACGAAAGAAACCACGTGATTTTGTTTGTGATACCTGGCCAAAAGAAATTGAGATGAATATCCCATCTGGTTTCAAAACCCTGTGGACACTTTCAAGCATAGCCGTGACTTTGGTCACTGTTTCAGGCCGTGGATTCCATGGATCACCACTGTCCACAAACAATACATCCTTCAAAACCAAAATGTTGAATATAAAGATATACCCACTTGACAAACAAATCAAAATTAAGTGCTAAAATCACAATTTATTAAAAAAAAAAAATTAAGAACAAGAAACTGGAATTTCAGGATGTAAAAGAAAAAAATCATTGCAGGTTATCTATTTACCATGGTTCCTTTCTCAATAACCACATCAAAACACTCGTTGCTAAAGGGCAGGTCTAGCATGTCAGCTTCCAACACCTTAATTTCTGATGATGGAGGTAAAGAAAATTAATGAACAATATGAAGGCTGAAATATATACCTGCTTTTAGTGCATTTGAACAAGTTATGTCTACAATTGCTTATCTTAAAATAAATTGGAAAACTTTACTATAACAAATATCAAACAGAAAGATAATCGACTATTCGTTCTGAAATGCCCATCACCAGAAAACCAATCAAAATTTTGGAATTTTCTTGTTGTGGGATGCCATTGTTTGAGATATTATGGTTTTGAAAAAATAAGTTCAACTGAAAACTTAACTAATGTGTCCTAAACTCTAATAGCCAATTTGTTAAAATGTTATTATTACTGACTATTGAGCTCCATGTACTACATAACTTTAAATATATGTGATGTTTTAGAGTAAATTAAAACTAATAAGTTTCAAAGCAAGTGGATCCAAAAATGAACCAGACTTGGTTTAAAGATTAAAGGCCAAGTCCCCACTCATCTTCTTATATGAATGCAAGTAGCCCTATATAAATTGTATTATTAAAGTTTTTGAGAAGTAAACAAAGGAAAACTAACCTGAGTGTGAGTAATTGTTCACACTAATATCATTCAAATTATGAAGTATTATCAAGACAATGGATTCAAGAGATGATTTTTTTTTTTTTTTTTTTTTTTCATTGCTATTTGAATTTAATAGATGTTGGTGTGTAATTGTGTTAATTCTTGTAAATTATAACAAATGGTATCACTGATTACATAAGGTTTTGTACGAAGACAAATTCTTTTGAAAAAGAAAACTAGGGTTCCAATCGTTGTGTATGGCTATGATACCAAATGTAAGAATTTACGGTAATAGACACAAAATTAAAACACCAAAACTATTGAATCAAAATAACAATTTGACATGAGATATCTCTTAAAGTCATGATTGTCTTGACAATACTTCTGCAATTAGTGTGAACAAATATACAAACCCAGGTTGGATCTTCCCCTGCCTACTTCCTAACAACCCTAATATACAATTTCAATAGGAATATAGGAAAGGAGAGCAGACCTAGCCTTTGAGCTTTAAACCAAGACTTATTCCTTTTTGAGTTCATTAATCATGAAGCTCGACAGTTTTAGTCCATACTAAACATTCCATCAATTTAATCGGGTATAAAACGTGAAGTATAACAAAGTCAATATTCAATTATCATCACATTAGCATATTGAGCCTTCATGTTTACTAATTAAAATTACAATCCAACTCAATTTAGAAAACTAGAAATTCAATCAATGGCAGCTCACTAAAAGAAAAGCAGGGCAGACCAACTCTTTGGGGTTTAAATCAATACTTTTTCCTTCTTGAGTTCACCAATCATGAAGCCTAATTGCCTAAATGCCTAATAGTTTTAGCCTAAACTAAACATTACATCAAAATAATTGGGTATAAAACGTGAAGTACAAGGCGTACAACCAGTTCAATATTCAATCATAATCACATTAGCATGTCAAGCCTTCAAGTGTATTAATGAAGTTAAAATCCAACTCTATTTAGAAAACCTAGGAATCCTAATTAATGGCAGCCCACAATAAAAAAAAAAATTAACGAGTACTGTATAGTAAACTAGAAAGAAGACTGACACCTGATGATGTTATGCTGTTATGCATGCATATGTCCAAAGTCCAAACAAGTGAAGAACCATATTCAAATCTTGGATGTAAGTGGGACAATTTTGATTATAGTTCATTATACTATCTATCCATTTTCATATGAATCAGAAGATATAATAAAATGAGCACATTTATATAAAAATTAAATGAAAAATTGAAGTACTAGTCAGATCTTTCCCAATCTTGCCACTATGCAGAAGAGATATGTCATAAAATCAAACAACACATTGCAAATAAGCACACAAACACATAACAAGTAAATTATCTTCAAAGCTTCATCTGCTAAAAAATCCATTGGATGTAGAAAGTCTAATTGAGTCAATAATAACTCATATTAATAACAAATCATTCTACCAATTTATTTCATATGAAAAGTAACTTCAAGTCACTCAACTTTGAATAAAGATAAAACGAACAAGGGGTTTTGGTTTTCATTAAGCAGATAAGCAAAAACAAAATGCAGAAACTCTGTTCATATCTACCAACAAACCTTTATACCCCTTATACGATAAACGCTCCCGCATCTTCTCAACCGCAACAGCTGAGAGATCAGTGCATGTTATCTCAGTTATCCCATCTTTATACAGTTCCTCAGACAACTGAGAGTTTCCACAACCCAGCTCTAATACCTTCATCATACAATTTCTCACCATTAGTATGTTATCAAACCTTGCCAAATGCACATTAATCAAGTCCAAATAGCTTAGGACTTAAAAATACTACTCTACACAATGCACAATGATGCTAAAAGAATCAATGAACCGAAACCCAACAAGCTAAAATTAGCAACACAGTTTTCATCAAGAAAACCAGCTGATAATCTGCTAGAACTTAATTAACATCACTTATGTTTTTTATGCAAATTAAAGTCTCCCAACTTCCATGGCTCATTCAAGTCTGTAATCCACGTATAATTTGATTAATTTCCACTACTTTTCAAATCAATTCAATTCATACTAATACCACATTTCCCAATAAAAAAGAAAACTACTAGTACCCACCATGTCCTCTTAATTGCTTAAAATATAGCTCAATCCACCCAAAAAAAAAAACCAACTACATGATAATCCTAAGCCTTCAAGTATACAAATTTATAGTTGAAGAGTAAACAACAATATATACATGTCACAAAAAGATAGACAATGTACAGATGAACCAGGTTTAATATGAGCTTGAATGAGGTGACGAAAATGAGAGTAATCTTTCAACCACTCATAATGTTCCTCATTAGAGAACCGCTCATCCCTGTAAAACAAACACAGGAATTTTAAGCAAATTATAACAACTATAGACTCAAATAAGTGAAAAATAATAAATAAAAAATGTTACCAGTACTGAGGATCACGATAAGCAGAAGTAGATGAGGGACCAACTGTCTTCTTCGGTTTTGATTCTGGGTTTTGATCCGTATCCATCTAAGGTCAAATGGGTTGACCCGTTTTGTTGCTTTTCTCTTTTATGTTCTTCTTTGTTGGTTGGTTGTTTGGTATTGGTACTGGAAACAAACCCTAAAACCCCTTCTAAATTCTCTGCTAGTCTGTGTGTGTGTGTGTTTTTTTTTTTGGGATAATTTCACTAAAGCCCTCTGATTTTGTGGCATTTACCAGGAGAAAATTAAAATGATTTTTATTTGATTATTTATGTAAGACACAAACTTTTTTAAAATTTATTTAATAAAAATATTACTGACATTTATTTATTTTATTTTATTTTATTTTTAAAAAAATATTTTTTTTGTGTATTATCATCAACCGTCTAAAAATGTAGGCACATCAATCTCAATCCATTATTCCTTATCCAATCAAGGACTTTAATTCCAATCGAATCTCAATTCTAAACCGATGAATGTAACGCATGGACTATCAAAAGAATTTTTATTTTTTTTCTGAAATATTACAATATATTCTAGCACCGAACAGGTCTTGTGTCTTTCGAGACATGTCAAGATCAAACATTATATGTGTAATGTGTAGCTCGGAAATCTACCTCTTAACTAGAAGTTGAAAATGCTATAATAACTTAATATAGCAATACAAGAAGTTGAAAATGATATATTAAATGTAATTTATAGTTTGAAAATGCTATAATAACTTAATATAGCATTACAAGAAATTGATACAAGTTCATAAAATACAAGACTTAGAAAAAGTAGTGACGAAATTTTAGAACAGGAAAGAAACAAATGCATAGTACTGTGTAATACAGAGATTTTCCATGGAAAATGCTCCTACAATTTCAATAGTTTGCCTCTTCATATAGTTACCGGTAAACTTGCCGCGCAAATCCTGGATGTGAGTCCTGATTACTTCAGCAGTCTTGTTGAGTGATGAGTGCTTTTTCTTCTAAGATTTCCTTGGGGACGGTGTGGGAGATGTTGGGGGCTTCAAGTCCTCGTACCTGGTTATTTATTGGAAAACAGAAAGCAGATTCTCATTATGAACTGCTCCATCTTCGAAATCAAGCAAACAAATATTTCATGGCAATTTATAGATTGAATAATAATACTGACGTTTAAGCAGTAAAGGGAAAAGAACTACAACTATGCTAACTCGAATTTAAGATCAATCATCTCAGGCTTACATGTAGAAGGGTGAATGGTGAAAAGTCGAATTTCCTGAAGGAAAATCTTCGACAACAGTCACAACACTGATAACCGGAGGCTTTGCAACATCGTTGCCTCCAATTACAGGGGATACAGCTTCTACTGGTGTCGAGGCACTCAGAGTTATTTCTCTGGGACCACTTGGAGTTGGACTTGGAGAGGTAGGTGGCTTTAGATCCTCATAACTATCAAAATGAAATCACAGCTTGTAAAGAATCCAAAAAATGTATATGATTTAACAAGAAAATATTGAAAATGGCTTACGCAGCATAAGGAGAAAGAGGCCTTGTTTTCCACACTTCTTCTCGGGATGATACTGTCTCGGTGATGCTAGGCTTTGACACTCCATCTACAACTGTGACTTCTTTCTTCCTGGTAGAAGGAGTTGGAGTAGGAGATGTAGGAGGTTTTAGATCATCGTAACTGCAAAACAGGAATACCGCATCAACAAACAAAAAAAACATCATGATGGCAAGAGCTAGAAATTTGGACCTACATGATGAGCATTTTTTCAGTTCCTGATGTCTACTTAATATAAAGGTTTTATGGATGTTTCGTGAAAACTTTTTTTTGGGGATATAGCAACTTCCCTTGCTACTCTAGGCCTATTTTTCTACTTGGTGATTAAATGTTCAATTTTCAAGTGATATGATTGACTGATTGTATTGACAATGTAGTAGTGATTGGTACTGTTGGAGAAGGAGATGAAGGTGGTTTCAAATTTTCATAGCTTCAAAAAATACAAAAAATGAGAAGTGGCTAAAAGATAAAAAGTTAATATCCACACAATTTGGAAAACTTTTGCATAGATTAGCTTACGCAGTATAAGGAGAAAGTGACTGTACTGCCTTCGGTTTTGCTTGGGGAGGTTCCTTCTCTATGGGAGCACTAGGTTTCTCAGATACGACACTCTTAGAAGATGTTGGTTCGGACTTATCTACAACACTCGGTTCCTGAATTCACCAATAAAAGAATATGGAAAAAAAATTCACGATATAAGCTATCCAATGAAGATTCAATATCATTATCTGCCTATTTAAGCAAGAAACAATGGAAATACCTTTGGTTCAGCCCGTTGAGATGGTATCTTTGCAAGAAGTTGCTCCATAGGAGTCAACGGTGCTGTTGTCTCCGCAATTACTTCCACCACCTTACAGTATGAGAGGCTACGGTTTTTCGCCATGCACGCCATCAGTTCTGCCACCTGCAATTTATTCGTTTTTGTCATCAGTTGCATTTGATGAAGATAAGTTCCCAACAAGTTATAGTTCCAAATTCAATTTACAAAATTATTACCTGGAGATTAGACACCTGACCACCAAATAAAGTATCTTCTTGTGAAAGTGTAATATTGTGAGTTTCCTTGTAAGTGTCAGTAGGCCGCTCCATTCCTCCAGGTCTGACTATCTGAGGAAGCACTACAAGATGAGTAATCAAGCTCAAGCTAAGATGCTCTCGATATCATTCGTGTTCATCAAAATTATTTGCCGCTAGTAGGACTAGTACTTACAGTGTAAGGGAGACCGCTAGCTAAGAGTGCCTCTTCTGCCTTCCTTTTCCAGATTAGGACTCCCCAAAACAAACTAAAGCAGCGGAGAAAACAATAAATCAATACATCCGCTCAATCAACGGAGATATTCCATACGCTAAATCCTGTTCTACAAACAAATAAATCGAAGTGTCACTAAACTCTCGGCATAAACATGAAAAGGCTTGAACTTACTTGAGAATAGCAGCGGGAAATCCAACTTTGTTCGTTCCCAAGGATGTAAGTAAAATAAAGTGGTTTACTTTTGCAGCAGTTGCTGCATAACAGAAGAAATATTTCTAGTTTTAGCATGTAGAGCTTTAAAATAACGAAAGATATAAAAATATTAACTAATTACAATCTCAATAAGAACTACCAATAAATATTGCAACTTTCTCTGCAGAGCGATTTCAAAACTCTCCTTTGTTTCTTTCAGTTTTCTAAGTTTGGAAGACGTTGCAAAATATATATACCGTTATGTTTTTTCGAGGACACGATAGCAACGTTCCGATGAAATTACAAACACACGGATAACATGCATGTCTTTATTACCTGCATTTACAAGGTTTTCGGTAGCTTGATAGTCAATCCGATAAGGTCCTGTAATATCGAAAATCTCCTTCTCACTGGCACCGATGCAGCATATAACCACTGATGCATTCCCTAATGCTGGCAGGATCCGATCTCGCTTTTCCAAGTCACATTCCACAATTTCAAGCTTTTCTACAGCTGGGCTAAAGACCAAAGACTACCTGTTACTTCCTAAGAGAGCATATTTTTCAAATGCTAATTTTTAGCAAAAAAATACACTTTTTTTTCTGTTTTTTCAGTGTTCATAGCAACAAAATTTGAGAATTTTTTCTTACGTTGAGTTCCTTCACTTGCATTTTCAACATTGAGCTTCATTTGCTTAACACTCTGCACAACAATGTTTACAAATGAGTAAATTTAGATACAATATCCACAACACAATTTTGATAATTGAATAAACTCATACTTGCACAAGATTTTCAGCTCTCTGAGCACTCCTGACTCCAGCTCTAACTCGAAAACCAAGTTTCAAAAGCTCCCTGACGAAATTACGACACACTTGATCATACTCTACAAACATGACATCATGTTGAAAGATAATTTCACTTTGAAGTAAAATGAGAATTAGTGTGTCACCTTACTGTTCGAGAACCAACCCTACCCGTGGCACCAGCAACAAATACAAGATCCACATCCTTCGACTGTTCTTTCTTTGAAATCACCCCAACTGCTTCTGAACGGACATTCAATGTGCCTAGTTGACATTCATAGACATATATTACATATACATAGGAAGAAAAAAAAAATCTCATTTCTGCTTCAAAAGAGATAAAAGTATAACTAAAATTAATTATGCCTACCACCCTTTGTTCGTGCCAACAAAGATGAATATCCGAAAATGTGTCTAATTCACCAAACCCCCACATCATAAAAACAAATGAGCAGTATTTTCAAGATGACCAAGATGATTTCATTCAGCCAAACCCTATGTAGTTGCCAAGTTCTTCATTTTTCCGCGAAATGTTTCGATAGGAAATTGATAACAATATGTTTCCACATGTGAATACATCATGTACATTTAATGTTTAATCCTAAACTATCAATTTTACATAGCCACCAAACCGTCCTATCAACAATGAATCCAATCCACATTGATATCCTTTGAATTCTTATCCGTGTGGCACAGAAACAATAACTAATTCATTGGTCATCAGTCATCACAACATAATTATCACACAAAACAACTTATCTAATTACACAAATCAGACCAAGAAAACCTCACAAGTATCAAAAGACAAAACCTAAAGATACCCATTTCAAAAACAACATAGAAAACTTGAACAAATGTTGCAAACCTGAAGATTGAACTCTGAAATCAGTGAACCTGAGCTTTCTGACAAGCTTGGAGTGGCTGTGGTGCCTCCTTAAATTGGAAAAGTTTAGAATTTGAGAGTACCCAGAAGGTTTTTCAATGAGCCCGTTTCTGGACAGAGAGCTTACGAGGCTTGGTGATTGTAATGAGCAACTCTCCATGTGTGTGTGTTTTGTGTTCTCAATGGTCAGACTCAGACAAGGGTTTGTTGAGTTTCCAGAACAGAAGTGAAAAACTGAAGACAATCAAAGTGTGTTTTTTTTATTATCTTTAAAGGTGGCATTTTCTTTTTCTGTTTTTTCTTTTCAGTTTGGCAGTTTTGGCAATCTCCACTAACCACTCCATCTGGATATGATGGGTCCCAAATATAAACCATTCACAATCCATTCTCAGATTGCATTTCTGCCTACTGCCTACCGCCTACCGCCTACTGGCTCTATTTTTTTTTTTTTTTTTTTGCCTCTTCGAACTAAAAAATTGGTACTTCTATTTTTATTTTTTATTTTTTTTAAATATTACGATGATTTGGGATAAAGGGACAAACTCGAACCTACAACCTTATTGTACAAGTGGGAAGGGCATACCAACTTTTTCAAGTCTACTTCGTGGACATTTATCAACATATGCCGTAGATTTCTCTCACAAATGTTGTGAGTGTCAAAATCTTTTGAAGTAAATATTCGAACAATACTTGTAATTCTTCGTATTGATTTATCTGCAAACCACTAACCCTTTTGAAGTAAGGTTTCAACATAATATATAGGAGACTTCTCATATACAAATCACCTTACATAAATTTTATATCTAAATCATTTATAAAAGGGAAAATTGCATTAAAGTACCCCAAACGTTTGCTAATATTGCAACTACATTGCATTTTTAGCAAAATGACAAATTAATACCTTTGACCAAACGATGACCGTTAGAGTTAACTTGGCTTTTTTACATCAGAAGGGTAATGAGGTCATTGTGAGAAAAACCATGGACATCAATAACGGTTGAGAAGAAAACTAAAGCGACAATAGAGAAAAATAAGCTTTCTCATGGTTTTTCTCACATTGACATTATTATAACCTACTTGTTGCTGGTTGAGGCTGTTGTTCTGGAGGTTTATACATTCATCATACTCTTTTCCTCGAACTGGACAAAACTTTGGTTGATGACCACTCCAAAATAAGGGCGCTCGCAATCGTACGAGACTAGGAGTGTAGTATAATGTAAATAGGAATTTGTTCCATAAGGATTGAAGAGTTGATTACTGAATTTGATTTGTCAAGTTACTAGTTGAACAATGATTAAAGATGATTTCCAATTTAAACACTATAATTAATATAAATTAACTATTTATGCAACTAATGTTAAAGCTATAAAACTACCACACACAAAATGAGCAAATGTAATAATACGATGAATGATGCTAGAATCCACCTCACCCTTTAATTAAGCACTAGACTCACCTAATCACCCAATTGTGCAAGTGTAGATTATAGGCTCGTGTACCCTAAATTAATCTTTACTCTCTCTCGAGCAATAGAAATCACACCCATACATACCCTTAATCTATCTCTCAATGACTACGGACTATATGCATGAATTCATTAAATGCTTTGGCACACATACAAGAGCCCTATAAGCTAGCCTCGCGTATCTTTACCTTACTAGTCATATAGTGGACATTTCTTCGAGCACGTTGAGTGCATCGCCTCTCGATCCATAACACAACAACCAATATTCATTCACAAGGTGATCAATCAAGTTAAAGCATTAAGTAATTAAAATATCAATACAATAACACAAGCACATGTAGAGAAATTAGGTGGTCTTCATTAATAAATAAAGGATCCGGTTTCATCATAGTTTTAGCATAAAAAGATTTAGCTCATGTAACAACTCAAAGCCAAGATTCGGTCATGGTCTATGGGATAATACAATATGTTAAGTGCTTATATCAAAGATGTGAAAGCTACTTTCTTTAATGCATCGGCTTATTTTTCTCTGTTGTCGCTTTAGTTTTTTTCTCAACTATCATTGATATTCATGGTTTTTCTCACATTGACATTATTATAACCTACATGCTACTAGTTTGGGTTGTTGTTGTGGAGGTTTATGCATTCATCATACTCTTGTCCTCGGACTGGACAGAGCTTTGGTTGATCAAGCTCAAAGCCACATAATATGATCATGTCTCAAGAACACTGATAAATCATTTATGAAAGTTTGTAAGATGTCTACGTTCTCTTTTGAAAAATTGCAAGAGATGTTCAAGGTCTATGCAACATTGCAATATGTTAAACGCTTGAATCAAATATGAGAAAGCTACTTTTTTTCATTGCATTAGCTTGTTTTTCTCTATTGTTGCTTTAGTTTCCTTCTCAACCGTAATTGATATCCATGGTTTTACTCACATTGACATTAGGGTGAAATTCATTTTAGTCCTTCTAGTTTGACCTATTACACAAACTGGTCCCCCGATTTTCAGTATTATCTCGTTAAGTCCTTATGTTAACATTTCCATTGAAAAAGTGTAAACTGATGGGGTCAAAGGGTCAAATGACCTTGTTGTCCCTGATTAAAAAAAAAAAAAATATATATATATATATATATATATATATATATGAAAAAAAATCTCCAAATTAAAAAAATTAAAAATCAAATTCGAACCACTCTTCACAGTTCACACCCATCTATTCTTCTTCTTCATCTGCTACCACACCCATCACCACCCGAATGAATCAGTTACACTTACTTCACTATCTTGATTGCTCGATCGCGCCTTCAAATTTCTGGGTATAAACCCAAAAACCTCTCCCACGTCTAAATCTCTTATGTTCACCATCTCCATGGAGACTGATTAACAAAAATAAAAAAAAATAAAAAAAATTATTGATCTGGTGAACCAAATCAAACCCAGACCGAAACCCAAAATTATTGATCTGTTCATCACCTCTATCTGGTGTTGTACACATTCAACATCAATACCACCAACACTACCAATAACTGAAACCGAGATCCAAACCCAAAAATCCCTCTTTCTTCAACCATCAATCTCCCTCTTTCTCTCCAGTCGTCTCTCTCCAAACAAACCCACCACCAGCCACCAAATCTCGATCTACAGAGAAGGATGCTAGATCTTGATGCGAGATCGAGAAGGAGAGAAAAAAAAAGACAGATGCAGATGGAGATCTATTCGAGTTGAAGATGAGATGCGATGAAAACAGGGGCGGACATAAGAGAGGGCTTGCCCGGGCTGTAGCCCGGGCAGCCCTCCAAAAGAAAATTAAATTCAATAATCTTTAGGTCTAATTACATAGACACCCCTAAGGTTTGATGATATTATAAAACTATGATATTTTATCTAAATTTAGTGAAATGTAAATATTTTATTGTTCATTGTAAAAATACACATAATATTATGGCTTCTAACATTATAGAATTAAGCCATTTACAAGTTTAAATATATATTTTTTTACTACAAGTTTAAATAATTGTTTATGTATAAATTTTACAATGTATTTCATATTATTGAGTAGTCCATTATTGAATTGGTGTCATCTTATTATTAAAAAAATAAACAAATACTTTTATCAAGAATTATATAATTTTTTGTTTATTCTTAATCAATAACTTGCATGTTTTGCACTGACGTTATTAATTCTGTATATATTGAGGAAGAAAATCATAAGAGTTTTCTCCATAATACACAACGAATTTAATAAATTTAGTGTCAGAGAGTTTGTAAGTCATTAATTAAGTATTATAATATATGGACTAAATAAAAATAGATAAATAACTATTGATAGTTAAGGAGTTGACTTTATAATATTAGTGTGTACCGAGAAAAAAATATTATATATATATATATAATTTAGCCCGGGCAGTAAATATTTCCTGGGTACGCCCCTGGATGAAGAGACATGCAGATGCGATGAGAAGTGAGGAGTTTGGGCTTCAATGGTTGATGGTGGTAATGGTTTGGTTTCGGTGGTTTGGGAAGAAGAGAGGGAGAGAAAAGGGTTTGAATAATTGAATGTTTGTGAAGAAAAAAAAAAAGTGTTGCCATGACTAAACCTTCCATAATTTCCATTCACAAATCTCTTATTCAAAATGGAGTTCCTGAAACTGTTTATATGAAAGATTATTGCTTGTTGCATGAATTGCTAGCATTTCTCTAGGTTGAAATCTGTATTTTGATAAAAATGAAATTTATTTTGTTTGTTTTTAAACTGATAAAGATGAAGTCAGTATGAGATATTTATATGTTGTAGATAAAACGAATAGATAGATTTTCATATTGGAAAACAAAATGAATGATTAAATTATATTTTGATTTTCTTTTTGTCATTTTCTCTGTCATATCTAAACCATTAGATTTATCAAACCAATGATCTAGGTGTGATGGTGATAGGATTTAATCAGATTTTTATATTTGTGGTTTGAATAATTGAATGTTTGTATTATTTTTTAATTTAATTTAATTAATTAACTAATTAAAGTAACAATTATTAACATACCATTAATTATTTTTTAATTTGATGTTGGTTTTATTTGTTGAATGTTTATTTTTTTTAATTTGATTTTTTAAATCAATTTTTTTAATTGTTTTTAATTGAAATTATTAATTTTAACCCTGCTTTTACCATTATACCCTTAAGAACCCTACAGAATTGGACGGTAAGGACTGAAATACGTATTTTTGGAAACTATGGTGACCTATCAAGATAAAGCTGAAAACCGAAAGACCAGTTTGTGTAATAGATCAAACTAAAGGGACTAAAATGGATTTCACCCTTGATATTTTTATAACCTACTTACTGCTGGTTTGGGTTGTTGTTGTGGAGGTTTATGCATTCATCATACTCTTGTCCTTGGACTGGAAAAAGCTTTAGTTGATCAAGCTCAAAGCCGCATAATATAATCATATCTCAAGAACTTTGATAAAATCATTTATGAAAGTTTGTAAGCAGTATGCATTCTCTTTTGAAAAATTACAAGAGATGGTCAAGGTCTATGAGACAATACAATATATTAAACACTTTGATCAAAGATGAGAAAGCTACTTTTTTCACTGCATCGGCTTATTTTTCTCTGTTGTTGTTTTAGTTTCCTTCTCAACCGTCATTGATGTCCATGGTTTTACTCACATTTGACATTATTATAACCTACCTGCTACTGGTTGAGACTGTTATTATAGAGGCTTATGTATTCATCACACTCTTTTCCTCGGACTGGACAAAACTTTGGTTTATCAAGCTCAAAGCCGTAGAATATGATCATATCTCAAGAACTTTGATAAATCATTTATAAAAGTTTGTCAATTATCTGCATTATCTTTTGACAAATCGTAAGAGGTGTTTATGGTCTATGGGACAATATAATATGGTAAACGCTTGCATCAAAGATGAGAAATCTACTTTTTTCACTAATTCAGTTTATTTTTCTTTGTTGTCGCTTTAGTTTTCTTCTCAACCATCATTGATATCTATAGTTTTACTCATACTGACATTATTATTACCTACTAACTGTTGGTTAAGGTTGTTATTGTGTAGGTTTAGCATTCATCATACTTTTTTCCTCAGACTGGACAAAACTTTGGTTGATCAAGCTTAAAGCCACAAAATATGATCATATCTCAAAAACTCTAATAAATCATTTATGGGAGTTTGTTAGTTGTTTGCATTCTCTTTTGATAAATTGCAAGAGGTGGTCAATATCTATGGGATAATACAATATGTTAAGCGCTTGCAACAAAGATGAGAAAGCTACTTTCTTCGTTGCATCACTTATTTTTCTTTGTTGTCGTTTTAATTTTCTTCTCAACCATCATTGATGTCCATGGTTTTACTCACATTGACATTATTATTACCTACCTGGTACCGGTTTGAGCTATTGTTGTGGAGGTTTATGCAGCTTTATTTTTCTTCTCAACCGTCATTGATATCCATGATTTTTCTCACATTAATATTATTATAACCTACATGTTGCTGGTTGGGGCTATTGTTGTAGAGGTTTATGCATTCATCATACTCTTTTCCTCAGACTGGACAAAGCTTTTGTTGATCAAGCTCAAAGCCGTAAAATATGATCTTATCTCAAGAACTCCGATAAATTATTTATGGAAATTTATCAGTTGTCTGTATTCTCTTTTGACGATTTGTAAAAGGTGGTCAGGGTCTATGGGACAATACAATATGTTCATTTATCTTCAATTTTTTTTCTTTTTGTATCATTATTTATGTAAAATGATCCTATTTTCTTTTATACTCTCCTTCTAGGTTTCTCAATCCCCTTGTTCTATTTTCCATGTTGGAAGTCTCTACTATGATTTATGTCAAAAACTCATTTTGAATAGACATCTCTTGAGGTAATCAACGCTGACTTTGCAGCTTTAAAAAAAAAAAAAAAACTCTTACATCAAAAATGAGAAAGCTACTAGCAAAGAAGGTGTTCAGGAAATTTCTTACATTAGCAAATTATTGGAGTACAAACATTTGACATAAGACAATGTGAATATTAATTTACAACATAATATTTGATTATCTAAAAGATATATGTGATGATCTATTGGCTTCTAGAGGTGTTCAGAAGATTCCTTACATTAACAAATTGTTGGAGTATATGCATTTGACATAAGACAATGTGAATATAGATTTGTAAAATGTGAAATTTGATTATCTAAAAAGATATAGGTGACGATATATTGGCTTTCAGAGGAACTTATTCCTTTGAAGCATTTATTACTACCGGTAATCGATTGAGGTGGAGCTTACATGATTTTGAATTCGGTGAAAGTCTTGTTATATGGCACATTGCTACTGATATTTGTTACCATGTCGATCTTGAAGTTAATTTGGGAGATGCTAGTAAACTTGATCCAAAATGCAATGTTAGCAAATGTTTGTCAGATTACATGTTGTATCTTCTAACATTTTGTCCATCCATACTGCCCAAATGGAGTGAGTTGAGGTATATACATACCTTTGGTGAGGCCAGTAAATTTTTCAAGGATAAAATTGGGAGACGAAAAATAATTGGAAGGGATGCACTAGTTAAAGATTATTATATGACCCAACTTAGTTTAGAACCATCAAGTTTCAAAGTGTCTGTGCTAGGAGATAGTTGTAGGCTTGCCATGCAATTGATATATGGAAACTATAGAGTGGGTAAAGACAATAAATGGGTGACAATAAGCCAACTTTGGATGAAAATGTTGACCTTCACTGCATGTGAGTGTGGATGGAAAGAGCATTGTCACCAGCTTAGGAAAGGTGGAGAGCTGCTCACTCATTTTTGCCTTCTTATGACACATTTTGGCTTAAGCAAATAATATGTCAATAATATTGTTGGCATAAGCAAGCAATATATCAATGATATGTAAGTAAGAGCAAGTGAAAACTTAAAATTAGAATTCTTGTTTGCTTGTAAAGCATTTACTGTATATATTTACTGTTATTTATGTCACATCTCACATTGCTAGCGAGTGAGGTCCATGGTTTGTATATAAGTCTTGGTCTCTCTTAACTAAGTAGACGCGTTTTGAGCCATGGGTGAAGGATGCTCGCGTGAAGCCCATGATCCAAAGCAAATCCGTGAAGGTGAATGACACGTGCGTGAAGCCCAAAGTGGATAATATCTACTTGGTGGACGTTGTCAATTATAAATTGGTATCAGAGCATGCTTTCTACCCGGTGTGGATGTGGATTTGGATTTGGATTTGTGATTGTGTTTGGACCCTCACGAGGTCCGAATGAGGGTAGATTGTCACATCCCACATCGCTAGTGAATGAAATCCATGGTATGTATATAAGCTCTTGTCTCTCCTAACTAAGTAGATGCGTTTTGGGCTATGGGTAAAGGATACTTGCGTAAAGCCCATGATCCGAATCAAATTCGTGAGGGTGAAGGATGTGTGCATAAAGCCCAAAGCGGACAATATCTACTTGGTAGGTCTAGACTATTACAAATAGTATATTCCATACACAATGCCTACGTATCAAATATATTTTGAAATGCTTTACTTCCTAAAACCATTTGATTATCAATTTTGAACTACAGTATGCTTTTATCTGCTGCTGGCTTTGAAAATATAATGATATACTTGTTTATTCGTATTAGAAGATTTTACGACTTAATACTTATATATGTTACTTTGTCTCACAAACGATGCCACTACTAGTCTTTCTTGTTTTTATTGTTTTCATTGGAAAAGTTACTTTTAGATCGTTTTATGAACAAAATGTTGGAACGTATTATTTTTATATGATAAAGTTGCAAAGGTAATGAAAATGTTTTGGCTCCTATGTTCGTAGTTATTGAATTGTTTTAAAAGGTCCAAATAATTGTTGTGTGACGTTAATGAAATGTTATCAATGGCCGGGTCACTGGATACAGATGTCATAACGAAATGTTATTAATAGTTAGGCCATTGGGAATACGGGGGATACTACATGACAAGAGCCCATCTCTTATTGTACTTATAGTTTTAAAAGTTTTATTTATTATTATATGCTATATGAGTAACGGTTTATGCTTTCACTTTTATATAAACGTATTTTAAACTAGTGAAAAGAGTCTTACATCATTCTGTTACATATTTACTACCTATTGTGTGTGTTATTTAATTACCAAGTTGACGGCTTACCCCTCGTCATCATCATTTTGCAGATTAAGTTCTTAGATATAGAAGTGAAGGGGTTACATTCGCATATTGGAGATACATATCACCTAAGAATTAGATTCCATGTGTATATGTGTTGTAAGTGCTTGACATATTTAATGTTGTAATTACATTTAGAATCTGGAAGTTTAATGAAATTGATGGTATTATATTTGGGTATTGTACTTTATGGGCGGATTATTGATAATATTAATTGTGAATATTTATAGAATTAAGGTTTTTGTAAGTTATGAATCACGTAACATCCTAGTCTAATAGGTATCGGATTTGGGGTATTACAAATTGATATCAAAGCAGGCTCGCTACTGATATGGATGTGGTTTTGAATTTATGATTGTGTTTGGACCCTCACGAGAACGCGATGTCCGAAGGGTGGTAGATTGTCACATCTCACATCACTAGCAAGTGAGGTTCATGGTTTGTATATAAGCATTGGTCTCTTCTAACTAAGTAGACGCGTTTTAGGCCATGGGTGAAGGATGTTTGCGTGAATCCCATGATCCGAAGCAAATCTATAAGGGCAATGGACGTGTACGTGAAACCCAAAAGTGGACAATATCTATTTGGTGGGTTTAGGCCGTTACAATATATATATATGGTGGTTCTTTAAGGACATTCAACCATAACCACACATTCATATCGGATGTGGATATTTGTTAATGTGGGGCTATGGACCCATTGTGAATGTGTAGCTTTGTCAGAACGAACTGATAATAGAAAATCTGTAAATATATATATATATATATATATATATATATATATATATATATATATATATATATATATAATGGCTTATATATTGGAATTATAGCTCTATTTTATTTGTTTGGCTTTGAAATGATTTTTATATTCTTAACATATTTGAAAATTGTTATTTCCTTTTCAATTTGTTATAATTCATAAAGACAATTTTATCCCTAATAAATATTAAATTTACGTAGAAGATACACATCAAATAACATGAGAAAGGATAAAAAAAGTCTTTTTCGTTACTAAATTAGGGGTTGTTTTGAAATATGACACGTAATTTACCATTCCACTTTTCAACCACCGAATTACTACTATTTCATTTATTTAAATTTCAACTTCCCCAATTTCTTTCATTTATCTATTACCTTAAATTACATTTATATCCTTAAGCATTTACAAATTACCACAAAAAGATGTGTAAATTGTTGTTTGAATGAAGGGCAAACATGTCATTTGGATTTGTTGAATTAAAAGAAAAGGAAAAGAAATGAAAAAAAAAAAATGGCTATGGGCCTATTGATAGTAGAGAAAAAAAAAATTGATTCAAAGATCTTTTAGAGTTTCTGGAGATGAAATGAAGAATGGAGAGAGAGAGAGAGAGAGAGAGAGAGAGAGAGAGAGAGAGAGAGAGAGAGAGAGAGAGAGAGAGAGAGAGAACAATTGAGAAAAATATTTGTCTTAGGGTGGCTATGGGTTTTATGAATTTGATGAATTTGAAGGAAACACATTTATTTTTATTTTATTTTTTTCACGAGAAAATTATTTTTTGCTATTTTAATTTATTTGTGTTTACAATTTCGACAATCGTGTGTGGAGTGAAGGTACCCACTCAACCCAATAAGGTGCTTCTTAGTGAGTGGAGAAAGAGTTTTTTTTTTTTTTTTTGACAATATATATCTATTAATCCGGGATCAGGTATTTTTTTGAAAGCTTTCGTCATTAGTAGGATTCAAGCTGCTGACCTGGGAGTCATTTACTTAAACCCTAAACTCGTCTATTTACCAGCTAAGCAACGCCCCTGTTCGCACTTTTGATGTTGTGTTAGTTGCATATTGAGTGAGTTTTATTTCTTCATATTCTGAAATTTTCTGGCTGCTCATGAATTTAACCATGTTTTCATTTGGGTGCATAAAAATTGAAATCTGAATGTTTAGTATTTTATCTCAATTTGATAATTGTTTGTGGTCTTCAAAAATCTCTTCAGGGAATAGATTTTGATTTTATGAGTTGATATATTAATAAAATAATTTCTTATAATTAATAATAATTTTACCTTTATAATTCAATTCACAGACTACAAATATTTCTTACCAATCAATAAAAGAAGGCATATGCAAAGCCATGGCTTACAAGTTACAAGTGCTTGTGTCATTTGGTGACCCGAAGATTGATCCGATTAGCAATGCACTTGAGTTTGTGAAGATGTTGAGACAATTTCTCAAGATGAAATTCAAAGAACAAAGGGTGGATAAATGCAACGATGATTATGGAAGATGATCTTGAATTGGATGAATAAGATGATTATTAGTATAAAATATGATTAGATATTTAACCAAAACATGATTATTTTTATTTACTTTTACTAGGTTAAAATAAAAGTCGAAAATAAATATCATCCAAGGTTGTAAGACTATATGGAATTTTTTTTTTTTTTTTTTTTTTATAACATGAAATATGATTAGATATTAAATTGTTTTTTTTCTTTTTCTTTTTCTTTTTTGATGTAGACATATTTTCCATGAATGCAAGAGATATATAGTCTAAAATTTTGTTTGAAAAAATTCTTATTTCGACCGCGAAACCGTAACAAAACTCTCAAAAACAGTTATGATACTATATATATATATTTCAATTATATTGTGTTGGAATACTAGTAAACTAGTAATTTTAATTTTCAGACCACAAACCCATAACCCTAGCTCACTTTCTAACCCATCTCAGATCTTCGCAGCGCAGGCTCGTCCAAAGGTGAGATGGCTCCAAAACAGCCAAATATTGGTCTCTTTGTAGGTTTGAACAAAGGTCATGTCGTGACCAATAAAGAGTTGGCTCCTCGTTTGTCAGATTGCAAAGGAAAAACAAGCAAAAGGATCCACTTTGTGAGGAATGTGATCAGAGAAGTTGCTGGTTTTGCACCTTATGAGAGGAGGATCACTGGGCTTCTCAAAGTTGGCAAAGATAAGAGAGCTGGGCACCCACAAGAGGGCCAAGAAGAAGCGTGAGGAGATGTCCAATGTTCTCCGCAAGCTGAGGGCCACAGGCGGTGGAGAGAAGAAGGCTACTTGAAGTCCTAGTGAGGAGAACTAGAAGCACAATTGTTAGAGGAGTTTGTTTAGCCTATGCAATGTTTTCTTTTAAGATGTCAAATTATGCTCAAAAACTTGATTTGTTTTGAATTAAAGAAAAGAAATTGGAACCACTGGCACCTTGATGTTATTATAATTTTGTATTTTACATTAGACTTTTGTCAGAAATTTGAGTTATTTGCTATTGTTCTCAAAAAAAAAAAAAATTAGTAATTTTAATTAATATCATGTGATTAATTTTTGAATGGAAATGGAAAATTCTAAAACATTGAAGAAGCTAAAATGTATTCACACATTTGGGTGTAGAAGAAAAGTCATCAAGAGGTTACAAACATGAAAAATTCAACACTTGTCATGTTCCACATGGTGATGGGAAAACCATTTCTGTGATTGATTGATGGTAACCTTTTAATTTAATTAAATACATGCATGTGACCCACGTGAAATTATGTATGCATGTAAAAAAACAAAAGGTCCCAGTTATCTCGAAAAAAAATACTAACTAATTAACATCTCAACCCGAGGTTGGTCCGGTAGTAAACCCGTCATATATACTCTATGAGGTTATGGATTCGAGTCCTCCCCTCTCAAAGAAACCTCAAATTTATATAATATTTATAAAAATATATATATATATAGTCAACAAGAACTACTAATCCTGTTCTACAAACAAATACATCTAAGTGTCACTGAACTCTCGGCATAAACATGAAAATATAAAAATATATCTAAGTGTCTGTGCTGCATATCAGAAGAAGCAATCGAGTTTTAGCGTGTAGAGCTTTAAAATAACGAAAATATAAAAAATATATATATATTAACTAATTACAATCTTAACAAGAACTACTAACAAATATTGCAATTTTCTCTTTAGAGAGATTTCCAAAACTCTCCTTTGTTTCTTTTAGTTTTCTAATAAGTTAATAATTTGAGAGTACCCAGAAGGTTTTTCAATGATGAGCCCATTTCTGGACAGAGAGCTTACAAGGCTTGGTGATTGAAATGAGCAACTCTCCATGTGTGTTTGTGTTTTGTGTTCTCAATGGTCAGACTCAGACAATAGTTTGTTGAATTTCCAGAACAGAAGTGAAAAACTGAAGACAATCAAAGTGTGTGTTTTTTATTATTATTATTTTTATCTTTAAAGGTGGCATTTTTTTTTTTCTTTTTTTCTTTTCAGTTTGGCAGTTGTGGCAATCTCCACTCCATCTGGATATGATGGGTCCCAAATATAAACCATTCACATTCCATTCTCAGATCCCCTTAAATTAAAAAATTGGTATATCATTTTATTTTTACTTTTTCGAGTCTTCTTCGTGAACATTTTATCAGCATGTGTGGTGGATTTCTCTCCGATGGTGCATGCGTAAATATTTTCTATTATTAGAGTAAATATACTGGCTGCACATATAATACCGGCAAAGGGCATTAGTGGACGGTTTTCAAGTGTCAGATTTTGACGAAGTTTTACCCAATTTCATGTGTAAATGGGCTAGAAAAACAGAGCCATGTGTTGAGAGTGTGAGGTCGTTCGATTTTAGCCGAATTTCATTGTTTCGGCCTCCAAAATCGTGTTTTTACCATTTTTGGATAACATTTGATTTAGGAATAATTTTTTTCTAGGGATTTTATTTTGATATGCCGTGTATGGCATTGATTCTTATTTGGTTAGGAGTTACAGTTTTAGTTGTTTTCTCAAATTTTTCCTTTTTTGGAAAAATTGGTTATTTTATTATTTATTTTTACCATTTTTGGTAATATTTGATTTAGGAATAATTTCTTCTAGTGATTTTATTTTGATACGCCGTGTGTGAAGTTGATTCTTATTTGGTCGGGAGTTTTAACTTTAGTTGTTTTCTCAACTTTGTCCTTCTGGAAAAATTGATCATTTTTTTTAGCTTTTTCAGTTTTGCTAGTGGTTTTTTTTTTTGGGTGTTTTTCCCATTTAAATGCTTTGTATCCTAGATTCGTAGCAGGTTTAGTTTCGTTGTTTTCTCAATGTTTTTACTTTTTTGGAAAATTTGATTATTTGATTATTATTTTTTTAGCTTTTTTCGGTTTTTCTAGTGTTTTAATTTTATTTTATTTTTAAATGCCTTGTACCCTAGCAGGTTTAGTTTTCAATTTTAGTTGTTTTCTCAATTTTTTCCTTTTTTGAAAAATTTGATTTTTTTTTTTTTTTTTATAGCCTTTTTGGTTTTCCTAGTGTTTTCAGGTTTTTTTTTTTTTTTTTTTTTTTTTTTTTTAAATGTTTCATATTTAAAGGCCTTATACCCTAACAAGTTTTTCAGTTGATTATTGAATAAAAATCAGAGAATTTTCTCATAGAAACTTCCGCTACATCAGAAAGGTTCTCGCATTTTAACCCAAAGTAAGTACGTTTACGCAATTCTAACGAATTTTAATTTTATTGTTTTTTAGATGGTAATTTCAATGAAATTTATTTATATATAAAAGTTGTTTTTTTTGTTGTTATAAATTACAACAACTTTTTTTTTTTTTTTTTTTTTTTTCACCCCGTTTGTTGATACTTCTTATTTAACAAAATCAAATTTAAAGATTTTATTTTATTTTTAAATACCTTTATTATCTACGTGATACCATTATGATTTATAAAAATATTGATTCGTGATCATAATTACAAGCTGTAATGGTTGCGGGGGATCATGTCATTAATTAATTAATTAATTTTCTTCCTAAGATTATCTCATATAGATTATAGAATCAGTTAATTTGTTGTAAATTAAGTCAATACTTTTCAAACCATTACAAAATAAGGTTGGTCGATCTAGTGGTATATCCCTCACATTTACACTATAAGACTGTGAGTTCGAGTCGTATCCCCCTCAAACCCCAAATTATTATAATTTTTCATATATATATATAATCAATACTTTTCCATAAATTGATTAACATGCCAAATTCAATAAATAATAAAGTTAACATATATATTGCGTGCACCAACGCAATCTTCCTTTTAAGAAGTTGTTATTGTTTTTCTTCTGCTAATTAAATTATATGTATATATATATATATCCTTGATTGATATTATTTTTCATTCAAGTGGAATTTAAATTATTATAATCATTTTGCAGGATTTGATAGAAGAATGTCAAGAATATTTGGCCTCCATAAAAACAAGGTAAATCAATGATTTATTTGCTTAATTACATGTCAAGGCTTAACTTTATAATCTATTCATTTTCTTTCTCTAATTTCAAATTTGATTCATGGGTTTATATATATATAGTCTTTCTATTGTCAGTTCGTCCTTACAATAAATATATCAGGACGAAGAATGTGGACCATAGATTATGGAGAAGTTTTGACAAGTGCATACACTTTGAGTCAAAATATGTAAATCTAGTGGTTCACATTCTTCGTCCTAATATGTAAATCTAGTGGTTCACATTCTTCGTCCTAATATATTTATTGTCAGGACGAACTGATAATAGAAAAAAAAAATATATATATATATATATATACATATGATGTTTCAGAAGTAGGATCACCGTTTATCACATGCAACAATAATTAGTTTTGTAATTTCGAAACTGATTGTCACATGTAATAAACGGTGTGAAAACTCGGATAATTTATATTATTTCTCTCACACTTTTATTTGTTCTTCTATTCTGACAACTTAAAACGTCCTAAATAATTTAGGGCTCATCATCTAGGAATCAAGATGAACAACAAATTGAAAGAAGTTTTCAAGAAGGCGTTTATATTTCACAACCACAGACACAGAGGTACAATTAAATTACAAATATGGTTTCAATATATAATATATAATTACATAACCCTTTTTTTGTCTGAAAACTCATATCTAATAACTTGACAAGTGATTTGTTACATTTACATGAGATTTTCTCTCTGTTTTTTATATATTTTAATTTCGACAATTTCCGATAGATCTTGATTAATTTTGTATCAGATTTCAATATATATATATATGTGTGTGTTTATTTTGCCTAAATTAACATTTGTCTTGTTTGCCTAGTATGCCTATATGTGACTGCTGCGGTAAACCCATCCACAAAGACAAGGTGAGCAAGCCCATACTACACAAATTTTGGTGTCTATGTACACGGATTTCGTATAGTAAGCTTAATGCGAATTCTGTAACGTACTGTAAAGTAATACGTAACGAACCTACGAAAATATATGAAGTTCAACACGCTACATATGTGAAGTTGAATATAAATTTAACATATATAGCTTTGTTATATATGCAGTATGTGATGGTTGAGGATGACATTTATCATGAAAGATGCTACGGAAAGTTTACAGACTGGAGAAAATGTCCTGTTTGCTTGAAAATTGTGAGTACCCCAATAATTAACAGAATTAAATTGTTTAATTTCTTTAATTCTCAAAATTTTCATTATGCAGAAATGATCAACTAAGATTAAATGTTTTAATTTAGTTAATTAATTAATTTTTTTTAATTGATTATTTCAGATTGAAGAGGATCGTATCTTCGAGGTTCCCATCTGGAAGCAGAACATTTGCTATTTGCACACATTTGATAGAACTCCTCGGTGCAGTATTTGTGAAAGATATCAGGTCTGTTAACTAACATATCGAATCTCATATCTTAAATATTACCGTTACTCAGTTAGATTTTTAACTAACATAGCTTTCGAGTTGCGATCAATAGCTACTATATGATCATAGTTATGAGATCTTGAGTTCAAGTCGCGCCCTTCCCATCTCTTACTCAGTTTCTTGTTATAGTGTCTTTTACTCTACACAGTCATTTATATATCTTCACAATGTTGGTTTAAGGGCACGTTCGATTCCTAATTTATGTGTGGGCTCCGCTAAACTTGATTCTCATCCGATTTTAATAAACTTTGTAATCATAAATCGAGAATAAAATTCAATTTCCCTCATTACAATTAGTGAACATAATTAGTTATTCCTAATAGTATTCATATTATTTTCAAGAACCTAAAATTGTATTTAAATTACTATTTTTGTATTAAGAATCAAACACATACCCTTAATATTTTTGTTTTAATATTTTTTTTAATATATAAATATGTAAAAATTGATATAATTAATGCAAATTTTCTGATTTTTTGTTGCAGAATAAAGAGGAACGGTATATAAAGCTTGCTGATGATCTCATTCTCTGTAGAGACTGTCACTCGACTGCAATCTTCGATGAAGATGCACTGGAATCTCTTCAAAACTGTTTGCGCCAATTCTTCAAAAAAAATAAAGTGAAATTCCACAACGATATTCCTATTTTCTTGGTAGACAAGAATGACATTGAAAACCTAGCATCACTTCGACCACCAAACGTAAGTCCGTAAATTTATTTATTTTTAAAAGGCGATATTGTTAGTATGTCAACTTTTCAGTAGCCGATTACACCCATCCTTTTGCATGAATGTCTACCTAATATATGTATGGAAGATTTTCTCTCTTCGTATATCAATGAAAATTAGCTGATATTTTTGTTTGAAGCAGCTTAATCTTTCAAAGCTTACTATAGGTCGAGCAATCAAAAACAGACCTGATCTTTTTGTCAATATTGTAAGTATTTTATGCTATTTTATTGTAATTCTTGTATAATAATATATATGCATGATGAACAATTTATTTTTTCCAAAATTATTTATAACATTTATGAATAAATGGAAAAAAAAAAAAAAAATCAGGTTAGAAGCTGTAACCTTGAAGGATCAGAGATGATAGTGAAGAAGAAGACTCAAAAGTTGAGGGCTCCATGGATTCTCATTCGTTATGGCTTACCACGGTAATTTATACTTTTCCCTTTTAACTTAAATTACTATAAGTGTATGTTTGGTATGGCTTTTGAAAGAATCAAAAACGTTTTTTTAATACTAGAAGCTATTTTGAAGTTTTTTTTAGTTGTTTGGCAAAACTCAAAACAGCTTTTTTAATATATGAATTGTCTTAATTACCCTTTAAAAAAGCCATTTTATGTCTACTTGGATAAACCCAAAATTTGGGCTTCTCCAAGAAACTTTTTAAAGCTTTTTAAAAACATATGAATTGTCTCAACTACCTTTTATAAATTTTAGATATTCCATCGTAATTCTTTCATTATAAATACATTGTCAACACTTTTTTTATAATTCACTCAACCAAAAGCTATTTCTAAAATTATATTGTCAATACTTTTTTTGTAATTTACACACCAAAAGTTTTTTTTTTGTTAGAAGCCTTAATTACTCATTAGAAGCTCTACTACAAAAAGATCTATTCTAGAAGCTTAAATTGAAAAGCCATACCAAACACACTCTAAGTGTGTTTTCAAAAGTACTTTCTTTTGATAATCCAGAAATCCTCGGAACGCACTAAGTGAACCCAAGTTCAAAATCGGAGTTCCCATCAAACCCTACAATCTTTAAGAAATAGGAAATCGTAGCATTTGACCATGTGGGAGAAAACCACTTGCGGGCTTAACCATTTTATTAACCACTCACTGTTAATGTGTTTTCGAAATTACTTTTACAAAAAGTATTTTAGATATAATGTTTAATAATTTTATAAAAACTTTTTATAAAATTATAAACTTGTCTTAATATTTTAAATTGTTTTCATTTTAACCCTCAAATTTTTTTGATTTTCGTATTCTTAGCTCCGTCCCTGGTTTATTTTCATTTTTAACCCCCCAAAAAAATCAAATTGTTCTTGAACTTATTAAATTTCCTCTATATATATATATATATATATATATATATATATAGGCTAGTAGCTGGGGAGCTCTTGGCCCAAGAAATGATGCATATCTGGATGCATGCCAAAGAAGGTGATTTTTTTTTTTTTTTTTTTTTTTTTATTGTTAATTTTTTGTTAAATTTTGAATGTTTGTATCAGAGAATATATATATATATATATATATATATATATATAACATAATTTCTTTGAATTAATAATAATTTTACCTTTCTAATTCAATTCACAGACTACAAATATTTCAATCCACCAATAACAGAAGGCATATGCAAAGCCGTGGCTTACGAGTGCTTGTTTGACTCGTGGAATAATCCGATTGGCAATGCACGTGACTTTGTGAAGACGTTAAGAGAATTTCGCGAGTGGAAATTCAAACAACAACACTCGAGTATTTACGGTGATGGATTTATCGGTGCTCGAACTGCGATTCAAAAATTCGGAATCAAAGATGCGCTGAAACAAATCTATAAGAAGACAAACAAAGGGCGGATAAATGCAACGATGATTATGGAAGAAGATCTTGAATTGGATGAATATGATTATTACGATTAGATATTTAATCAAAACATCATTATTTTTATTTACTTTTACTATGTTAAAATAAAAGTCAAAAATAAATATCATCCAAGGTTAGGTTGCGAGACTATATTGAATAATTTTTATTTTTTTTATAATATGAAATATGATTTGATATTAAATTGCTTTTTTTCTTTTTCTTTTTCTTGTTTGATATACATATAGTCCATGAATGCAAGATGTTGTATGTATATTTTCGTCAGTATGACACGTCAGCAAAGATAGCGGTTAATACGGAAGTACAGTAATTCCACGTCATCCAAAGTCAATCAGTCAATGAAAGGAACGTTGACCAAGGACACGTCACCAGGTATGGACACGTCATCAAGAAAACTAAATATGGAAGTTAGAAGCGTATGCGCCAAGTAAAGTCGTCTAGTTAAAGAGATATTAATAAGCGAAGATCCTGCTCGCCGAAGATCTTTACTCGGCCAAGATTCTACTCGGCCAGAAATCTACTCGGCCAGGAATCTGCTCAGCTAAGATTCTGCTCAACCAAAAACGGGAAATACAGCCTTACCAAGATACGCCATATCAGGAAGAGATCTGCATAGATACGAAATCTCAGAATAATATTCCAATAAGGAAATATCCCTATTTCCTCTACAATACCAGAGAAGTCTAACCCGGAAAGGATTAGAAGCTTCCAGAAGGATAAGCACCAAACGGGAAATGAGTCCTAATTGGTCTACTCTACCGGAATCCTACAAAGATTCTAATTAATGAATCCACCACTTATACGACAAGAACTAGGGCAACCCTAGATCAAACCATATAAATACAACCATGTACTCATTATAAGAGAGGAGAGATCATGAGCAATTTACACTTACATGAGAAAAGAGATACGAATCATAAGCAATTATCTGAGAGAAAGCGAGTATTGAGTGTGTAATTATTCTATTCATAGTGGATCTCTTCTCGCCGTCACCGGCACCGTGGATGTTTCCCCGCCTTGGGGTTTTACCACGTAAAACATGTGTTATGTTTGATTTATTCTTTATTTCCTGCTTTTTTATATTACTATCCTCAAATATGAACAAATTGTATCACATCCACGTGGAGAAAGAGGCTTTGATTATTCAACCCTATATTGGTTAAAGCTTCGATTTGCCTACGTGTTATTGTTTGGCGGTTGACTTTTCAACGATCCAAAATTCACCGTCAACACAAGAGATACATATATATCTTGCATTTCTCCAATCCACCATTGTTTTCATAACTTAGGGTGGTTGCCTTTAGGAGTAGAATAACTTAATTAGGAGTAGTCTAATTTAGAAAGGCAAACACCTGGTTACATTTCTATCTTTAGTTTTATAACTTTAATTAGTTAGTTTTCCTATTCACATCTCACACACAATCACATTATGCTTACACCCTCACACACACCATTCTCACCACTTCCACATTCTACTTGCATTGCTTTTCTAATAAACTCTAGAGCTAGATATAGTTGACGAATGCCACCTCTCTGTGGGATCGACCCTTGCTTACTTGCTATACCGATCCTTTAACTCGTGCATTTGCGAGGTAGTTTCGTATCGTGGATATGAGGTTGTTTCGTATCCAAAGTTTTACATTACGGGTAGAATAGGACTCGTCGATTATTGTGAAATTTCTTACTTGTAGGCGACGATCCCGATCGAGTCAGCGCAAAAATTTAGTGACAAACTGATTCTACAAAATTGACAAAAAACATAATAATAATAAACTAATAAACTAATAAACAAGATAGATAGACGAAACCTTACGTTTTTTGGATTGAAACCTCTTACAGTATCAATTGAGTACCCTATCAAAAACCCTAAAATTTTATAATCGCTTGCAAGTTTGTTCAGTATGTCTCGGATCACATAGGTGCACATTGATCTCGTTTTCAACAGTTGTACTACATACAACAATCCCCCCCTTCCCCCAGGCTTTGAGGAATTTTTCAATCGGAGAGAGAACAAAGTTGTCGCCTTCGAAACCTTTGGCACGATCGATGAAGGGTATTGTATATGAATTTCTATGAGAGACGACGGTTATCGCAAGTCCACTGCATTTTGAGCTGACATCGATGCGTATGAAGTCTAAATTCTTACTGTCAGCTTCATTATAGAATCTTTTGGGAGGAAAGTAATTAAGGTAGTGCATTTTCTCGGCCTTTTCTTCTTCCTTTCTTTCTCGGCTTTTTCTTCTTCCTTTCTTTCTCGGCTCTTTTTTCTTCCTTTCTTTCTTGATTCTCGGCGGCAACAGCGAAACAAAATGGCTAAAACCCTAATCCCTAAATAATTCGTATATTTAGGGTAATAATTTAAACGGCAATTGATCTCACAAAATGGGCCAAATTAATTTTTATATTGAAACCCAATTGGACTCTCAGAAACTCAGAGCCCTATTGAGCCAATTAATTTGGACAACTAAACGGATTTAAACTTAAAGAAAAAAAATTAAAAAATTAAGCTCAAAAGAGTAATCTGATTTGAATTTATAGAAAAAATTGGACTCTTTGGGAGTCCAATTGTATAACAAACTCGGAAATAATGTATTACTTTTTTTTCATTTCCAACGGAACAAAGACTATTTTCGACAGCATTTAGGCCGTCGGAAATAACGTATTACTTTTTCCTCATTTCCTACGGAACAAAGACTATGTCCGATGGCATTTAGGCAGTCGGAAATAATGTATTACTTTTTCCTCATTTCCAACGGAACAAAGACTATTTCCGACGGCATTTAGGCCGTCGGAAATAATGTATTACTTTTTCCTCATTTCCAATGGAACAAAGATTATTTCTGACGGTATTTAGGGCGTCGGAAAAAATGTATTACTTTTTTCTTATTTCCAACGTAACAAAGATTGTGTCCGATGGCATTTAGGCCGTCGGAAATAATGTATTACTTTTTCCTCATTTCTAACTGAACAAAGACTATTTCTTACAGCATTTATGCCGTCGGAAAAAATGTATTACTTTTTCCTTATTTCTAACAGAACAAAGACTATTTCCGATGGCATTTAGGCCGTTAGAATGTTGTATCATATTTTTACTTATTTCCGACGGCATTGAAAATTTGAAATGGCCATTGGAAATTATACTTTTTCTGACGGCAATTAGCACCGTTGGAAATAGTTTGTCACTAATAGGCTTTTTTTTTTTTTGTTTTTTGTTTGTTTTTTTGTTATAGTGATAGAGTCTAAAATTTTGTTTGAAGAGACCAATCATTTTATATGATCATACAATAGATACTCATATTTCGGTTCATGAGATCGTAATGAAACTCTATAAACAGTTATGATAGTATATATATATATTTCTATTATATTGTGTTGGAATACTAGTAAACTAGTAATTTTAATTATCATGAAAGTAATAAATATCATGTGATTAATTTTTGAATGGAAATGGAAAATTATAAAACTTTTTTTTTTTAAGCTTTTTACTATAAGTATGATTTGAACCACTAATTTGAGAGTTATTTACCTAAATCCTAAACTCTTCCATTTACCTGTTGAGTAGTTGAGATATGCCCACGGGGCAAGTATAAAACATTGAATAAGCTAAAATGTATTCACACATTTGGGTGAAGAAGAAAAGTCATCGAGAGGTTACAGACATGAAAATTCAACACTTGTCATGTTCCACGTGGTGATGGGAAAACCACTTTTTTTTTTTTAGGCAGAAAAAGAAAAAAAGAAAAAGGGGGAAACCATTACTGTGATTGATTGATTGATGGTACCGTTTAATTTAAACTAAGTACAAGTGAGTTGTGACTCACATGAAATTACGTATATCCATATAAAATGAAAAACCTATTTTTTTTTATTAAAAAAGTATTATAATATTTTAAGATTACGAAAGGAACATGATTCGAACCTACAATACCTTAAATGTATATGTGAATGACTTATTACCGAGTCAATCTCATCTCCAGGGGCGGAAGGAGAGGTGGCTGGTACGGCCAATGGGCCATGCCTGTTGTCTCATAAAACTTTAAAAATCATTAAAAAAAAAAAAAATGTAAATTCTTCTTAAATTTTATACAGTTTTCACTTCACCCATAATTTATTTTTATTTTTACATAATACCCCCAATCTTGAATTCTAGCTCCACCATTGCTCATATTGTCCTTGAAAATATGTTTTAAAAGATGAATAGATGATACAAATTAAATTGTTATATTATTTGAGTAATTTTTTTTTGGACAATCTAATATATATATATATATATATATATATAGGTTTTCTATTATCAGTTCGTCATAACAATAAATATATTATGACGAAGAATGTGGATCACTAGATTTACATATTTTGACTCAAAGTGTATGCACTTATTAAAACTTCTCCATAATCTGTAGTCCACATTCTTTGTCCTGATATATTTATTGTCAACTGACAAAACAAAGACTGTATATATAGTTAGGAGCGCATGGTAACAACCATTTTATTTTCAATAAAGTAGATCAATTAGTGCATTTATTGTCTTGTTACAATAAATGCAGTGCAAATGAAATAAAGTGATTGTTATTCGGTGCCCTTAGGACACAGGTTAACACTATCCTTTGAATTAAAAAAAAAAAAAAAACTAATATTGAAATATTTTACTATAACAAAATTGGGTATCAATATACTAAATATAAAAGTTTGCTTTATTAAAATAAAAATACACGTTTAAAAGGATCCAATTTAAAAAGATGAAATTAGTTAATACGAATATAATAAAAAAATAAAATAAAATCATGTGATTAGGATAGGATCATAAAGAAGGAATCACACAAAACGATCCTTATAAACAAAACGACAACATTTCCAAAAAAAAAAAAAAAAAAAAAAAAAAAAAAAACATGGAGCACGAGATGATTAATGATTTGAGGTTGAGCCGCACATATCTCCACATCTATTGGGTCCACGCTAGCCAACGATGTGCTTGCTGCTCTATTGAAAATGTGACACGTGGCAATGTCATATGTTTCTTTTTTATTCACTATTTTTATTTTCTTTTATCTTTTACTCTTGTTTAATTATAAAAATAAAATACAATTACAAAAAATAAAAATAAAAATACATGTAGCACTATACTCGAGTGTAAAATTGAGCATTGTCGCTGAAAATCGAAATCGAGTTTAGTTCTTTGCTTTATATCATTTTCTCACTCCATAAACACTAATAATGATTTTCTCCGTTGTAATTATGTTAATAATTTACTGAACAGTTGTAAATAAAAATCCACATTTATCCATTAAATCGTAAAGTATAGACTAATCCTTCCAGATGAGTTACAATCCGAATAGTGCTTTTAAAGACTAATTTCGTCTCCACTTTCAAAAACTAAATAAATTATGTTAATAACCTTCTCTTTATAACTTATAATTAAAAAAATAAAAAAAATACTATTTATGATTTTTTTTTTGAACAAACAATTTATAAATTTTCACCTTAAAAAAAACCAAAAAAAAAAAAAAAAAAAAAATATGTAGCACGAGATCGAGGATATATAATACGCACCTTCGAAGTGGACACTCAACACATTTTCATCAGTCTCTGCTAAAGTGCGCCTCTCTCTCTCTCTCTCTCATGGCGACCTCTCTGCAACTATGTCGCTTCTGCTCACAAACCGAGCTCAACTTCCGAGAAAACCTCGCAGGAGTCTTCGCTTTCCGGCGCTGGAAGACTGTATCCGTCAAGTGTTCAGCTGACGAGCCTCCGGCAGCTCCGGTGTCGCTAGGTTCCGATTTTGACGCGAAGAAGTTCCGGCACAACTTGACGAGAAGCGATAATTATAACCGCAAAGGTTTCGGTCACAAAGAAGAGACTCTCGAGTTCATGAACCAAGCGTACACAAGTAAGTTTTTCGATACCTGAAATCTGTTTAAATTTCTTGTTTATTTATTTTAACAAATTTATTTCAATTTAATCAAGTATCCAGCTTATTTATTTTTATTTTTATTTTTATGAAACTAGTAGACTCCAATAAGCTTGATTTAAAGTTTAATTTTTGCATGCATTAGATTACACAAACTTGAATGAAGAACCGATCGAGGTTTAATTGGAAGTTTTTGACTTTCGTTTTTTTGCTTTCAAGGTTATTTTTTTTAGTGTATTGAAGTGATGAATTTGATGGAAAATAATCAGGTGATATTATAAAGACTTTGAAGGAAAACGGAAGCGTGTACACGTGGGGAAATGTCACGGTGAAGCTCGCGGAGGCGTATGGTTTTTGCTGGGGGGTTGAGCGCGCTGTCCAGATTGCTTTCGAAGCTAGAAAACAGTTTCCTGAGGAGAAGATTTGGATTACAAATGAAATTATTCACAATCCAACTGTTAATAAGGTGTTATAAACTTAATCCAACTTATCTAATAATCACTATTGTAGGAATTTTTTTGTTTTTCCCTGTTGCATGTATCTTGATCATGTTCTTTGTAATGGATTTAGGGGAATTATGCTGAAATTCATGGTTAAAGTGGGTACTATCTGTTTATATAGGAATTTAGGCTTCTTTGTAATGGATTTTGGGGATTTATGCTGAAATTCATGGTTGCATGTAGTGACTTCCTTTTGGATGTTGTGATAGGTTTTAGTTTGAATCATATTTGATGGAACAGTCAATCTCACTACTATATTCATGGCCTTTCATGTATATATAGACATCCAGAAAATTTATGTTTTTGTTGAGAAATTCTCCATTTACATTGTTTTGCATTATTTAACATTGATGGTACATGCATACACTTTTGGTTTTGCTACCTTTTTTTTGTGGAATTTGGTAATATTGTGTTGATCATGTGTGTAACAGTTTCAAGACCAAGGGGAATTTTGAAGATCACCTTACTGCTTTTGAATTCAATGTATTAAGATTTAGGATTTTAGACTTTTTCCTGTTTCTTATTTTAGGCATGCTCAAGTTTGATTTTAAAATGGAGCTTTAATCCATTACTATTAGGTCCAAGATGTTGTTGCCATGTTTCTGGAGTTTGTGTTGACCTTTTTATTTTTTCCAACTAGAAAGTGACACTCTGAAATTCTTCATGGCAGCAATTAGAGGAGATGGAAGTTCAAAATATTCCTATTGACGAAGGGAAGAAGCAATTTGATGTTGTAGATAAGGGTGATGTTGTGATTTTGCCTGCATTTGGGGCTGCAGTGGAAGAAATGTACACTCTGAATGAGAAAAATGTACAAATTGTTGATACAACCTGCCCTTGGGTATCTAAGGTACCTTTAGTTGTGACTGTGATAGATAAGCTGTTATGGTGTTATTTCTTGACTCTTCAACTTTATATTTTTCAATCTTTACATTTGTATTATATATTTTTTGAAGGTGTGGAATTCCGTTGAGAAGCACAAGAAGGGTGACTACACTTCAATTATTCATGGTAAATATTCTCATGAGGAAACTGTAGCCACTGCATCTTTTGCAGGAAAGTATGTCATAGTGAAGGATATGAAAGAGGTATGTTCAAAAGGTGGCTAATATTCTGTTTTATGTAATATATCATAATTATTCTCTAAGGAAGATTTTTATGTCAATGTTCTCTATTATAATCTTAATCCAGGCAATATACGTGTGTGATTACATTCTTGGTGGCGAACTTAATGGATCTAGCTCAACCAAAGAGGAATTTCTTGAGGTACAACTATGTTGCTTATATAATCATGATTGCCAGTTAGTTTTGGGAGTTGTGCAGATAAATCGATGGTTACTTGCTTACTGCAGAAATTTAAGTCTGCGGTGTCAAAAGGGTTTGATCCCGATCGTGACCTGGTTAAATGTGGCATTGCAAACCAAACTACAATGCTCAAGGGAGAAACAGAAGAGATTGGTTAGTTGCGATTATGTTATATCATTCCATCTTTTTCCATCAAATTTTTATCTCTGGTATTTAGGTTGCTTTTCATTTTTACAGGAAAATTAATAGAGAGGACCATGATGCGTAAATATGGAGTGGAAAATGTCAACGAGCACTTCCTAAGTTTCAACACAATTTGTGATGCTACTCAAGTAACTTTCTTCTCCTTACTCAATGTTTTCCATTTTTAGATATTCATAATTTTCGGAATATACCATGTCGTATAATATTTCATACTTCTTATATGGAAAGTGGAAACTATTTTCAATGAAATTTTAATGTCAGAATGCATTTTATCTGGAAGCAGAGTTGCTTTATGTCTCCTGATGACGGGTGGCCAAATCTAAGATAAATTTCTTTTTGTTTTAATTTTTTTCAGGAGCGACAAGATGCAATGTATAAGTTAGTAGATGAAAAACTGGATCTTATTTTAGTAGTCGGTGGGTGGAACTCAAGCAATACCTCACACCTTCAAGAGATTGCAGAAGACCGTGGAATTCCCTCATATTGGATAGACAGTGAGAAGAGAATAGGTCCCGGAAATAAAATAGCATATAAGTTGATGGTAAGTGTGAATACATACTTTTTAATTTTATAAGCTCAATAAAGTACAGTTAAAAAAAAAAATGAAAATGACATGTAGATTTGAAAATCGTGTGATCATTTTAATTAATTTTGAAATATTGTTTTGCCAGCATGGGGAGCTGGTCGAGAAAGAAAACTGGCTACCGAAGGGTCCCATCACGATTGGTGTGACGTCCGGTGCCTCTACCCCGGATAAGGTAATCCTCTTGCATATAAAATATCAATTTTTCGTATCTGCTTTACTTACTATTTTTCCCATCAATGATTATAAACTAGGAGCTGGATCCTTATCTTCACATTTTGTTTGTGTTGTCGATGCTATGACTATTTGCAATTTTTTGTTTTAATCTTCGTACCTTATGGTGTTATAGCTAATGCAGATCCGGATTTTATACTAGAGTAGTATGGTTTTAACATCCAAAACATTTCTGTTTCCATTTATGTTGTATAACATCAGTTTAACATAAATGTTAGTATTAACTTTGAAATGGTTATAATTTCTTTGCTCATTGGATCTATCCAGGTTGTGGAAGATGTCCTAGTTAAGGTGTTCAACCTAAAACGCGAAGAAGCCTTGCAATTAGCGTAAACATAATTAGATGGATTCAGTAGACATTATCAATAATGTTCTGCTGTGATTGTAATTCCAGTCGATGTAAAATTATGAGCATCTGCTCAGCAGCTTCCATATCATGTGGTATCATGTAAAAACTAAATTTGTATTTGTGTAATACAAAAGTTCATGATTTTGTGGCTGTAAATTATGGGGTTTTCCGACTGCATTTCGTAGCATTGTTTTTGTATATACATACACATTATAATGGTAAATAGATTTTAAAAATAAATATCTGAATCCTTATTTTTCTGGATGTAAATTTGATGTTTCACAGTTGTGTTGTGCCAGTGCCACCACCCCATGTTCTCACACGATCTTCGGCTTGCAAAGCCTGTATCAGTTAGCTTTTTTGTATAGTGGTCATACTCGAAAACCTTCCGTAAGAAGGTTTTGATTTTCAGCATGATTTACGGTCTAGAACATCGAATTGTAGAAGAGAAACTTCATTTACCTCTTTATGCCAGTTAGTTTGGAGCATCAGAACAAGCAGAACGATTGTTTGAATTAGGCAAACGATCAACAACCCTGAACACCAAGTTGAATTGGCCTCTCATAACAAAGCCATGGCAGCACCAACAAGGCCCTGGTTGGGTTTTGTTATGAGAAGCCAATTCAACAAGGCATGAAATGCCAAGGCTGCCATGGTAATAATGGTGAGAACCTGGACTATGCTTTGAGATTGATGGAACTTATGTATTGGGAAGTTGATAGCATAAGCAAACACCTGAAGAATTATCAGAACATAATACTTCCCTGAGATTTCGTTGTTCTGGTGTAATGGCTTCAACAAAGGCCATGAGAAGACGTAAACTGGTTTACATCTTCTCAATGGCCTTTGTTGAAGCTATTACACCAGAACAATGAAATCATCTTCTTCTGCCAACCCATAACCATTCTTATCACCATCATCACACTCTCTCCTCACATACATGTTCTCTAATGGATCTGTTTGCATCTCTCCATCTCATCTATTCCATCTCTTCTACTTAAATGGTATTAGAAGTATGTTCACGAGTTGCTTGCTTTCAAGTAGTTGAGCAAGATCATGCAAAGATCTTGCCCAACTTCCACACTTTGCATGTTTGTTACCTATTCCAATTTCCATGTTAGACAATTTTTGAGAATCAAGTACTATAATTTTCTCAACATTTTAATGCTTTCCGGTGAGTTTGATGAGTAACTGAGACATGAAAAGCCCATGGATGGGCCTATTTGGTTTGCACCCCATCACATACAGTAGCTCTTTCTCATCGTATATAAATATAAGGGTTAATATTAAGAACCTCCCCTCACCTTTGAACTATTATTGGATGTATAGTTACAAATGCTTTTATTTTAGAAATCTCCCCTATGAACTAACACCATTAGCATTCCGTTTGTATTGATTGAGTTTGACTATTAAAAAATCTAAAATGTCCCTATTTAAACTTCAGTTGTATGAATTGGCCATTATTTATACCCTTATACTTTTACCAAATAATTTAATAAAATGATACAAAATGTGAGAATGTTAAATTGTAAACGAGAAGTTATTTTGTAGATAATTTTATCCCTAAAAATAAAAAAATTACAAATGAACCAAAAACATTGAAAATGAGTATTTGCTTGGATTTATATATAAAAAAAGACAAATAAATACATATTCTGGTTTATTTTCAATACTTTTGATTCATTTGTAATTTTGTTATTTTTAAGGATAAAATTATCCACAAAATAATTTCTCCTTTACAAGTTAACATTCTCACATTTTGTATCATTTTATTACTTTATTTGGTAAAAATATGAGGATATAATGGTCAATTCGTACGATTAAAACTTAAATATGGACATTTTAGACTTTTTAATAGTCAAACTCAGTCAACATAAACAGAATGCTAACGGTGTTAGTTCATAGGGGAGGTTTCTAAAATAAAAGCATTTGTAACTATATATCCAATAATAGTTTAAAGGTGAGGGGAGGTTCTTAATATTAACCATTATATTTATATACGAAATGAGAGAGAGCTACTGCATGTGATGGGGTGCAAACCAAATAGGCCCATCCATGGGCTTTTCATGTCTCAGTTACTAATCAAACTCACCGGAAAGCATTAAAATGTTGAGAGAATTGTAGTATTTTAATTCTCAAAAATTGTTTAACATGGAAATTGGAATAGGTAACAAACATGCAAAGTGTGGAAGTTGGGCAAGATCTTTGCATGAAATGCCAAGGCTGCCGTGGAAATCATGGTGAGAACCTGGACTATGCTTTGAGATTGAAGGAACTTATGTATTTGGAAGTAGATATAGCATAAGCAAACACCTGAAGAATTATCGGAACATAATACTTCCCTGCAAGCTCTGAGATTTCGTTGTTCTGGTGTAGTAGCTTCAACAAAGGCCATGAGAAGACGTAAAGGTTTACATCTTCTCATGGCCTTTGTTGAAGCTATTACACCAGAACAATGAAATCATCTTCTTCTGCCAACCCATTACCATTCTCATCACCATCATCACACTCTCTCCTCACCTCCATGATCTCTAATGGATCTGTTTGCATCTCTCCAACAGCTTCTATTCCATCTCATCTACTTAAATGGTATTAGAAGTATGTTCATGAGTTGCTTGCCTTCAAGTAGCTGTGCAAAATCATGTAAAGATCATGCCCAACTTCCACACTTTGCATGTTTGTTACCTATTCCATGTTAGACAATTTTTGAGAATTAAAATACTTTAATTCTCTCAACATTTTAATACTTTCCGGTGAGTTTGATTAGTAACTGAGACATTGAAAGCCCATGGATGGCCCATTTGGTTTGCACCCCATTACATGTAGTAGCTCTCTCATCGCATATAAATATAAGAGTAATGCTACTTTGCCCAAATTTGGTGTCCAAATCTGGTGCCCAAATGACGTGGCAACATTCTCATCCATTCATTTAAATCAAGCAAATCCAATACAATCTAAATGAATGGATGAGAGTGTTGCCACGTCATTTGGGCACCAGATTTGGGCACCAAATTTGGGCAAAGTAGCATTACTCTAAATATAATATGAGTAATTCTACACATCCCACCTGAAATCTCACCATTTCCATCCCAATATATGTTGCAGTTGATGTGTCACTTGATGAGTGGATACACATTAATTGTTGTGTGGATATATGGGTAAGTGAAATAAATTACAATTAATGTGTATCCATTCATCAAGTGATACATCAGTTGCCATATGTGTTGGGATGGAAATGGTGGGTTTGTAGGTGAGATGTTTAGCATTACTCATATAATATACGAGTAAGGCTAGATAGAGTGGTGCTATTAGCACCCCAACTACTAAACTATTTACACTCCAATTTTTAAAAGTTTGAGTTAATTATATAAAATTAAATGGTTTTATTAATTTTTTTGATTTATTTCTAGAATTACCATTTTACATATTTTTCAAACTTAATACACTTCATATCTTTTTGAAAAAAGTAAAAATAAAAATACATTTCATCTCTAATCTTTATTTACATTTTTCTCACATCCATTCGTAGTACTTGTTTTTTCTTCTTATTTCATGGTGAAACCATCCTTATTAGATATGATTTTTTATTTTTTTTTAGTCGATTGGATTGTTAGTGGTAGATTGTGAGTGTGATATTGATCGTCTGATGAATTTTTTGAGCAATTGAGTTAGGGTTTTTAGTGCGGTTTCGTTTAATCAGAGATTAGGTTTTCTTGGTTGCAATTTTTTGTTCGCTTTTGTTGTTGTTTTTTTTTGGTAAATAACATTAAACTAATTTTGGAATATCGAGAATAAAATCTACAAAAGAATTGATACAAATCATAGAACGCCTAGAAGATCTGAAAGAAAATAAATCAGAGAAAAAAAAAATACCGAACATGGATTTAAAATTTGAAAAGAAAAACAAAACAAACATGTGAAACAATAAAATCAATAAATAGGAAATATGAGATCGAGATCTAAAAGAAAGTATAAAAAAAATAGTAAACATTCGGTGATTTGAAATAATCTATGTCATTAGAGTTTTGAAATAAAGAAAATTGGGTTTTATTAGTTTTACTTTGTACATGATTTTTTTTTAATAAAAATTGTATGTTTTTTTTAAGTAATTTGATAAAGGGAAAAAAAGAATACTAAATAATTTAAAAAGTGAGGTATAAATAGTTCAGCAGTAGGTGTGCCAATAGCACCACTCGGCTAGATATCCCATCTCACAATCGCAACTAATGATGTGTCAATTTATGAGTGGATGTATATTTTAAAGTGAATTAAATCATCATTAATGTTAACACCTTACAAAATTGTGATACGAGTTGAGATGTGAGGCGGGGTTGCCTGGGGACATGTCGAAAGGGCATGCCAGATTAACAAAGGAAAAGAAAAAAAAAGTTTTTGAATAAGAATAATATTTGGGTATAGACTGGTGAGTACCCAAAATACTGACCCCACCAATAGGAGTGCAGCACGTGGCTTTATCTCACAAATTGGACCACGTGTTACACTCCTATTGATAGGGTCAGTATTTTGGATACTGACCGGTCCGTCGAAAAGGCATGCCATATTAACAAAGGAAAAAAAAAGGTTTTTGGATAAGAATAATGCTCGGTCAGTACCAAGCATTATTGTTTGGAATTTGGATAATATAATCGGTAAAAACATATGGAAAAAAATATTATAAATATATATATATATATACAGATTTTCTATTATCAGTTCGTCCTGACAATAAATATATCAGGACAAAGAATATGGACCACTAGATTTACATACTTTGACTCAAATTGTATGCACTTGTTAAAACTTCTCTATAATATGTGGTCCACATTCTTCGTCCTGATATATTTATTGTCAGGACGAACTGACAATAGAAAGACTAATATATATATAGTCTTTCTATTATCAGTTCGAACAATAATCCAGTGGCCCACATGCAAGGAACTGATATAACTTTTGTCCGTTCGAACTGATAATATAATTTCTGTATAGGGGGAATTGCACAAACATCCCTCGAGATTTGATGAAATTGCACAAATATGGTAGTTTGGCCATATATACACAAACTTCCCTCAACATTTGAAAATTATTGCACAAACATCCCCTGCGTTAGATAAATCTGTTAGTCAATTGTCGAAAGTGTAAAAAGTCTAAAATACCCTTTATTTTTATTTTAAATAAACTAAAAAAATTAAAAAATAAGATAAAAAAATATTAAAAAAAATATTTTTGATAACATGAATGTATCTTAAATCTGAAACTTGGAAAAAAATCATCTTTACAAATAAAAAAATAGTTTTTTAAACAATTTAATAATAAATAAATTTTAAATTTTAAATTTATTTAAAATCAATGGGGAATTGCACAAACAATTTTTTTTTCCAACTTTCTGATTTAAGATACATTCATCTTTTCTAAAAGATTTTTTAATATTTTTTTATCTTATTTTTGAATTTTTAATAATGTTTAAAATAAAAATATAGGGTATTTTGGACTTTTTACACATTTGACCATTGACTAACGGATCCATCTAACGGTAGGGGATGTGTGTGCAACAATTTTCAAATGTTGAGGGAAATTTGTACGTAAATGGTCAAAACTTCCATATTTGTGCAATTTTATCAAACCTCAGGGGATGTTTGTGTAATTCCCCCTTCTGTATATATATATATAAAACAATTTCTTTTTTCCTACATGGAGATCCTGCAAGATCTCGACACGATTTTATTGATTTATTGAATTGTTGTATTGGTGGAAGAAAATGGTAATCGTTTAAATTAGTCACCAACGAGTTTCAAAGAGATGGCGGTAGGATTCAAACTTCAAACCAATGCAATTTGACTAACAACAGCTCATCGGCGAAATTCGACACTAAATCATGATTTCTCTCCCTTCCTCTCTCTCTCTCTCTGTCTCACATGGCGACCTCTCTGCAACTCTGTCGATTCTGCACACACACCGACCTTAACTTCCAAGAAAAACCTCGCCGGATTCCTCGCCTTCCGCCTCCAGAAGCCTGTCTCCGTCAAGTGTTGTTCCGCTGACGAGCCTCCCGCTGATCCGCTGTCGCTCGGTTCCCATTTTGAAGCGAAGAAGTTCCGGCACGACTTGACGAGAAGCGAGAATTATAACCGCAGAGGTTTCGGTCTCAAAGAAGAGACTCGAGAGTTCATGAACCAAGCCTACACAAGTAAGTTTTTTTTATAACTGAAATCTGTTTTAAGTTTACAGTTTATTTATTTGAGAAATTGAATTATTATTTAATCAAGTGTTTAGCATATTTTTATGAAACTAGTAGACTCCATTATGCTTGATTTAAAGTTTAATTTTATGGGATTGACACCAGCATTAGATTACACAAAACTTGAATGAAGAACCTATCAATGTTTAATTGGAAGTTTTTGACTTTCTATTTTTGCATTTAATTAGTGTAGTGAAGTGATGAATTTGATGGAAAATAATCAGGTGATATAATAGAGAATTTGAAGGAAAACGGAAACGAGTACACATGAGGAGATGTCACGGTGAAGCTGGCGAAGGCATACGGTTTTTGCTGGGGCTTTGAGCAAGCTGTCAGGATTGCTTTTGAAACAAGAAAACAGTTTCCTAAGGAGAAGATTTGGATTCCAAACGAAATTATTCACAATCCAACTGTTAATAAGGTGTTATAAACTTAATCCAACTTTTCTAATAATCTCGATTATCGGAAGTTTTGTTTTCCCCTGTCACTTGTTGCTTGACCGCATTCTTTGTAATGGATTTTGGGGACTTATGCCGAAATTCATGGTTGAAATCTGTGTGTTATTATATGGAATTTAGGCTTTTTGTCTTAGCTATGTTATTCCTGGTTTTCTTATGATAGAATAGTTTTGGATGCTGTGTTTGGTTATACTTTGAATCAACTTTGATGGAACAATACGTTAATCTCACTGCTATATATTCATGTAAACATAGACAACCAGAAACTTTTATGTTTTTGTTGAGAAAGGGAGCCGATATTGACACCCATAAATATGATAAGCACACCTATATTTTAATAAAAATTTTAATTACAAAAATATCCCAATATAAATTTACCAATAAGGACAATTAGTTTAATTAAAAATAAACAAAATATCATTTGCATTCATATCTTCAACTATATCACTTTAAAAAAAAAAAAAAAAAAAAAAAAAAAAACACAAACAAACAAACCCTAATTCAACCTTAAATTAGGACTATACAGGTAATTCAAAGTATGATCAAGTAGGATTTGAAGTCTATAGGAATTCATCCACTTCTTATATTAAATCCAAAATGTTTGCTTAGAAGAAAGAAATTAAAACTCAACAACAATGGCGTTAACTGTTTCATTGTCATCACATTTACAGCCTACTTTCTAGAACAGCTTCTCTTCCATCCCCGGTCACTTCATGAAATGGAGCACCACCCAGAAAGAAGAAGATAATCAATCTGCTGCAGTCGAGAGTTCAGAGAAGAAAGAATCAACGGCACTTGATCATTCTAAACCAAGGAATAGAATTGTGATCAAGCTTCGGAAAAAGACTGATGATCATGATCATACATAGCTTCAAAACCAAACCATTTGATCAATAATATATACATAAATAACATTTATCAAATCCCAACTCAACTAGTCATTAACTTGAAAGATTTCTCAAAAATGCATTTTTGAGAAATTTATTAAACATACAATTGTTATTAATTTATTAGAAAAACATAATTATTTTAAAATAAATTTAACATTAAGTAGGATTGGGTGTGTTAATAACTTATGAGAAGAACTTAAAAATTTATCATTTGTAAAATTGGGTGTGTTAATAACTTATGAGGGTTTATAAATAAATTGAATTAAAATGAAATCAATCATTTAAATAAGGGTACTATTGGTATTAAGATGGGTGTTTATAGTAATGTTTTAATTTTAAATTTTAGACATGGGTGTACTTATAAATATGGGTGCGCTTATCATATTTATGAGTGTCAATATCCGTACGTGTTGAGAAATTCTCCATTTACATTGTTTTACATTATTAAACATTTCTGTCACATGCATACACCGTGGTTTTTTAAGTGGTGTGGTGTGATAGGAATATTGGGATTCATTTGTTCACAATTTGATTATCTGCTCAATATAGAAACTCTTTCTTATTTCCGAGGTATGATCTCAAAAACACTTAATTGTTGTTTGTTTTGAAATCAATTTTTGTTTTTCCCTACCTAGTTGCCTTTTTTTTTTTTTTTTTTTTATCTTCTCTTCTCTCTGGTTTGCTTTGATTTGGTTTGATTCACCCAAAAACAAAAAGGAAAAAACATTTCATAGAAAACATTGCTATTGGTTTCTTCTCGTGGCCGTTTTTTACTCCCTACTTGCTCCGTTTTATTTTCATTTAATTTGCTTTGTTTTGCATCCACTTAGATCCAAAAATAAATATAAAAAATTGTTATCCTATTTTCACAGTTTGATTTTCAAATTAGTTTTCTATTGTTTTAATCACCTCAATTTTGTTCAGTTATAAACTTATGTTTTCCTTATTATTATTTTTTTTATTAGATTTACATGATATTGCGGACTCTATTTCGATGAAATTACAATAGTCAAGAAAGGTGACTAAAGTTGATGCCACCTTGACAATTATGTTCATAGAAATCTTTTTTGCATATCACATGCATGGTCATGGCACATGTGGTACTATTATACAGGAAAAGAAACCCTTTCTCAATCAGGAAAAGGTTTCGAGGGCGGGAGAGATTTCAACGGTGATATTTGATAAATTTTAGTGTTTTTTTTTATAGGCATAAAAATTTACGAAATTGTAAATTTATCGATTCCAAAAGTTTTATTATTTTTGTCAAATTTTCTACTTTTTTGAATAACAATATCCGTAATGAATTTTTTATTTTTAAAAAGTTGGTATGAGAATAATTAAGAGAGAGAGTAGGGACAAACTCTATATGACCTGTCTTTTTTCAATGTTTAAGTTTTAACATGCAAACTTACCGTTGAGCATTGCATTATTGTACATAATTACATATATAAAGGACAATAATGCAATTCAGACTTTTTCTTTTCTCTTCTTTTTACCTGGAAGCTTTTTGTGTTTTCGTAAAGGAACATTACCCACTCTTTAATTTGTGTGGTCCAATCCAACTATAGATCAAAACTTTTTTAATTTGAGTCCCACTTCATACCTCACTTTCAACTTCGTATTTATAGTGAAATTTCATCAAATGCAAAGTATATATTATTAGCTTTAGCTACAACTCACCAGCAAATTAATGTTAGTGGCAGGGACCACACGAAAGACTATCAGTATTAATCGTAAAGTATTCGTTTACTTTGACAGGCATGTAGATAATAGAACAAAATGCTAAATGTGTTTGTAGTTGATATGTCTTGAGGTCCCATTTATATGATAGTTACTTTTATATGTAATGTAAACCTAAACCATCTTAAATTGTAAACATATCACATGCTAACAAGTGATATCTTTGGGGAAATGCACAATATACACGGAGACTAACCACTGAATTTAATCAAACAAATCTCAAGCTGTGTTGAGAATTGACGAGAGCACTGAGTTTGCTTTTTCTTTTTATTTTGCTTAAATTTGCTTTCCTTTCTGCTTGGACTGATAGTGATTGATCAACCGTTTAATTTGAAACCTACTTCATTCTTCACACACACACACACACACACATATATATATATATATATATATATATATATATATATATATATATATATATTCATTTTCTCCTCGATATGCAATGAATCAATGATATAAGGAAAACATAGGACATTTATCTAAGCGTTGGTTTCATCCGATTTGGTTCTTTAAAATATATATTTATATAAAAAAATATACATTAAAGAAAAAAATTTCTAATGAAAAAAGTAACAAGTGATATCTTTGGGAAAATGCACATTATACACGGAGACTGGCCACTGAATTTAATCAAACAAATCCTTACGCCTCTCTCTCCTCAATGACCACCTCAGACCACAATAAAACACATGGCCACCATCCCACCTGCAAGAAAGGAGGGAGAGAGAGAGAGAGTGAGAGAGAGAGAGAGAGAGTATTTATATATATTTTTGTTAATTTTTTTTTAATTTGGCCCTTCCAGTTCCAGATGATCAAAATATCTGGCTTCGCCATGCCTTCAACATGTCATGTAAAATCTAGTATATCCAAGTATCCAAACAAGGAAAGGGGTGTTGAGTGTTTTGGTCCACAATTTCACAAGTGTACTGTTTGAGAAAAAGTCTACTTTTATTTATTTATTTATTTAACTATACCTTTTTTTAAAGTGTATTGTTTGAGAAAAAGTCTACTTTTGAATTATTATTTTTTAAATTTAAAGTTTTTACTATTGGTAGGATTCAAACCGCTGACTTGGGAATAATTTGTTTAAGTTGTAAGCTCGTTCATCTATTTTTCAAATTTAAGAATGTGTTATAAATAACATTTTAATTTTAAGCCTATTCTTATAAGAAAATATTAACATTTTATGGTTTGAAAGAAAAAGATATTATTATTTTGAAACACAAAAAAATACACATTAAAATATTAAAAAAGAATAAGTTATTTAATTAGCTTTTGAATAACATATGACGTTACAAGTTACAATACATGACCTGTTATATTTATAATATGGGAGAACTCCATAACTAGCCAAAAAATTATGGGGTTTATTGTTTTTATCCATAATTATTGTTTTTATTGTTTTTGTCAAAATTTCCACTTTTTGGATAAGATTACCCTTCTTTACAAAAAATTTTCCCCTCTTTCTCTCTCTCCTTCTCTCTTTCTCTCCTCCTCTGTCTTTCACGTCTTCTTTCTCTCACGAGTTGTTCTTCTTCTTCTTCTTCTTCTCTCTCTTTCTCCTTTTTTTTCCAGATTTTAAAAAAAAAATTCAGTTTTTTTTTTTTGAAAAATTTTCAGATTTAAAAAGATCTTTGGATTTGAGTGTTAGTTGTTGATTTGTGGTTGTATTTAAGTTTGGGTTGTGGTTGTTTTTATGAATGGTGGGAGTTGTGTTTGGGTTTGGGTTTGGGTTTTGTTGAAAAAAATTTGAGATTTTTCGGATTTGATCTTTTTCAAACAAACTTTTCAGATTTTATTTTGTTTAAACACACCAGTCAAACGAATTAAACACACCATACAAAATGAATTAAACACACCAGACTAATTAAACACACCAAACAAAATGAATTAAACACACCAGACTAATTAAACACATCAGGCCACCAATTAAACACACCAGACAAAAACAATTAAACACACCAGGGCAAAAATAATTAAACACACCAGGGTGTTTAATTGGTTTGCATCGATGTGTTTAATTGGTTTACACTGGTGTGTTTAATTGGTTTGGCTTGGTGTGTTTAATTGGTTTGCACTTGTGTGTTTAATTGGTTTGGCTTGGTGTGTTTAATTGGTTTCGTCTGGTGTGTTTAATATGTTTGGCCTGGTGTGTTTAATTAGTCCAGTGTGTTTAATTGGTACTGGTGTGTTTAATTGGTTTGGCTTGGTGTGTTTAATTTGTTTCGTCTGGTGTGTTTAATATGTTTCGTCTGGTGTGTTTAATTAGTCCGATGTGTTTAATGATAATGTTGGTTTGGCCTGGTGTGTTTAATTGGTTTGTCTTGGTGTGTTTAATCCGTTTATCTGGTGTGTTTAATTCATGGTCTGGTGTATTTAAACAAAATGAAATATGGAAAATTAGTTTGAAAAAGATCAAATCCAAAAAAATCTTAATTTTTTTTCAACAAAACCCAAACCCAAACACAACTCCTACCATTCATAAAACCAACCACATCCCAAACTTAAATACAACCACAAATCTGAATTTTTTTTAACCACAACCACAACTCAAATCCAAACCTTTTTTAAATTTGGAAATTTTTCAACAAAAAAAAAAACTGAAATTTTAAAAAAAATTCTGGATACATTTTTAGATGTCAAAAAAAAAAAAAAAAAAAAACCTGAATTTTTTTTAAAAAATCCCTAAAATCTTTTTTAAAAATCCCTAAAATCAACCACAAACCAAACTTAAAAATCTAAAAAAAAATTAAAAATAAAAATAAAAAACTGAAATTTTTAAAAAAATTCTGGAAAAACGTGAAAGAGAAAGAGAAGAGAGGAGAGAAAGAGAAGAAGAAGAAGGAGGGAAGATCGGACGTCCGATCTGAAATTTTTTTTTTTTTTTTTTTTTTAAATCTGAAATCTGAAAAAAAAATCCGAAAGAGAAAGAGATGAAGAAGAAGAAGGAGAAGGAGGAGGAGGAGGCGTGAAAGAAGAAGGAAAGAGGAGGAGAGAAAGAAGAAGAAGAAGAAGAAGAAGAAGAAGGAGGAGGAGGTGTGAATAGAGAGAGAAAGGAGAGAGAAGAGGGAGGCGTGAATGAGTGAAAGAAAGGAGAGAGAAGAGATTAAGAAAAAAAATATGGGCAATTATGTCCTCACAGCCCATTTAATGACAAAAACAATAAAAATGATAATGTTGGACAAAAACAATACCTCCCCTTAATTTTTGACTAAAAACCCCTATTTCCTCTTTATAATATAGATAGATATATAAAAAAAATGTGATAGCAGTAAGAGCTTAATTGTTTGATTGGATAAAGTAGTAAGAGCATCCACAATGGTGATAAAAGAGACTCATTTTTAGTAGACTCATTTTTATTTGGATACAATGGTGCCACAATAGTAAAAAAAGGGATCCAAAAAAGAAGACCCAAATGTGGGATTCACCCCACTAGACCTAAATTGGGTTCCAAATTTGGAACTTCATTTGGGCATTGCCCAATGATTAGAGTTGGGTTCCCAACACCTCCCAATCATTGGGTTGAGCTTATATATATATAATTTAAATTAAATTATATAATTATTAATTTCAATAATCATATATATAATGAAAAAATATAAATAAATTTAATATATATATATATATATATATATATATATATATATATATATATATTTCAATTATTTAAATTTAAATATATAATTATTAATTTCAATAATTATATATATAATGAAAAAATATAAATAAATTTAATATATATATATTTAAATTATTATAATTTAAATATATTATTATTAATTTCAATAATTATATATATAATGAAAAAATATAAATAAATTTTAAATATATATATATATCAATTATTATAATTTAAATATATTATTATTAATTTCAATAATTATATATATACTGAAAAAAAATATAAATAATTTTAATTTCAATTATAAAATTTTATTTTAATGAAATTAAAATAATTTGAATGAAAACATTAATTTTTTGAAAGTTTGGAACCGAAACCAAACCTTCAAAATCGGAACCGAAACCAGAATCAAACCTTTAAAACTGGAACCGGTTTTGAAGGTTCAGAACCGGAATAGAAACCAAGTCGAAAATCGGAACTGGGTTAGGAATAAGAACTGAACAGTTAGAACCGTCAGAAGCTGGACCGAAACCGAAACCGAAACCGAAATCAAAACTAAACCGTCGAAATTGAACCGTCAGAACCGGACTGGAATCGAGGAACTGAAATCGAAACCGAAATAGAATCGGAACCAAACCTTCAAAACCGAAACCTAAACCAAAACCAAACCTAAACCTTCAAAACCGGAACCAGAACCAAAACCAGAACCGATTTTGAAGGTTCGGAACCGGGGAACCGAAACCGACGTCATGTCTAATCGTATACAATATTTTGTTTTAAATATTTATTTTTATTGTTGATGTAATTCGGTTATGATAATTTTAAATTAATAATAATTTGTTAAATAATTATTGATAGTGTTGATATTTAAAATATATTATATAATTTATTTATTAATATATATATATGTATATATAATATTTTAAAGAAGAGTAATGATTGTTTGGAAAAAAGTTAAAAAAGTGGATCCACTTTTACTTTTTCAATTTAGCCCAATTGTGAGGAAAAGAGACCCAAATTAAGTGGATCCAAATGGTAAGACCCATTTTTAAAATTGAAAATTGCACTAACATCCCCTAAATTTAGGTGAAATTAGACCAATAGACAAAAGATCATTTTATTGCATAAACCTCCCTTGGATTTCGTTGACCAAACGTTGACCACAGTTAGGACTAACTGTTGACCAGCCTTGACCCCTGAAAAGTCACATTGACCAGCCTTGACCCCTAAAAAGAGACCCAAATTAAGTGGATCCAAATGGTAAGACCCATTTTTAAAAGGGAAAATTGCATTAACATACCCTAAATTTAGGTGAAATTAGACCAATAGACAAAAGATCATTTTATTGCATAAACCTCCCTTGGATTTCGTTGACCAAACGTTGACCACAGTTAGGACTAACTATTGACCAGCCTTGACCCCTGAAAAGTCACATTTACCCTTTGTCTTCAATATGAAAAATCATATTTATCCCTACCCTATAATAAATGAATGAAAATTATAATATTTAAATATTTTTATAAAAAATAAAACAGAGTTAAAAAAAACGAAGTGGAGATTAAACAATTTTTTTTTCAAAAAACTGAATTAAAAAAAAAAGATAAAGATAAATTGAAGAAATCCATGGGTTCGATACAATCAGATTTAACAATCACCATTTCTCTTCATTCTGGAAAATCCATGTAAAAGATACAATCAGATTTATTTTTTCTTCGGAACCTGTTTGTTCAGAAATCTGGAAAAATAAAAATCCATTTTCAATCAAACACCATTTTTCTTTAATTTGAAAAAAAAAAATGCTCCATCCACTTGCATTTTCTTGGTCTCCAAACATCATAAATGCCAAGAACAAAATCCAAAAGTTGAATCATTCATCCATAACAACACCAAAAACCCATTCAAATCAACACACACACACACACACACAAAGAAGAAATTTACAAACTCCATCTTCATCACCCAATTCAACAGTATTTTATCATCAAACCATAATCAAATCACCATCAACAACATAAAAATAATAAATAAATAAAAATACAATGAGATCTGCTCCTCCATGATGAGCCGCTCTTCGTGCGACGATCTTCCTCTCTCCTCCACCTACGTTTGAGATGAAAGCTTCGTGTGACAATTTGCTTCGTTGAAGATGGAGGCTTCGTCAACGATCTACTTCGCTGGAGAAAGAGTCGCACAACAATCTGCTTCGTTGAAGTTTGTGGCTCCATTCCTAAATCTCAAGTGAGAAATCCTCCATCTAGCCATCTAACCATCTTCATCTAAGATGGAGCATCTCATATGGAGATCACCATGACACCATCAGATGGTTGCTCCATTTGAACGAGTTGAAGAGAGAGATCTGGAATTTTCCACCGATCTCCATCCATTGTTTTATTTTATTATTTTTCAAATTTTGTTTCTTGTAAATTAATAGTTTTTTAAGCTTTTTTTTTTTTAATTTATATGTCAAATTAATTTTAAACTGTGGAATGTGGATAGGTGATGTGTCTAGTGTTGATTGGCCTAAAGTCAATTTTGATTTAATTTAAAGAGCTCCTCCTAATAATCCATAAATTATCTATTCACACACTAATTTAATTTTTTTTTTATTAATGACAATTTTCATCCAAATTAAAATTACTAAACAAGACAAAAATAAATAAATTTAAAGACACTCCAAACTAATTAAATTATTAAAAAAAAAATTCTTTCTCCTAACTTTGTTATTTCCATATTAAACACTCTCTCCTAATTATTCTATCTCCATTTAAAAAAAAAAAAAAAAAATCAAATTTCCATAATTAATAGTTAAAGAAAAACAACTTATAAAACTTATAATTTTTTACTAACAGTAATATATATATATATATATGTTAAAAAGTCATTTTTTATATATAAAAAAAAAAGATAAATGAAAGCTTGAATTGTTTCAACTAGATTCGATTAAACTTAGAATTTCTAAGACTAATAAAAGAATTAAAGTTCTCTAGGCAATCACATACCTACAAGAGTAATAAAAAGCATTTTCATATTTCAATTTTTTTTTTTTTTAAATAAGGGACTTGTTTTTTGAGTTATTTATTTATTTATTTATTTATTTATTTATTTATTTATTTTAAGTATATACATACATTTCCTAAAAATCAAGATTATTAGTAAGTTTATTTTCTTAACTGTTAGCTTTACTTGAGAAAGAATGGAGATAGAAAATTAGAAAAATATATTGGAAGAGAAAGTTTAATATATATGGTAATTAAAAGTTTATGAGAGAGTATTTAATATGTAATAATTAATCTAATGATTTAGAAGAAATAATTTCTTTTTTTAATAATTTAATTCAAAAAAAGATAAAAAGAATAAGGGATAATTACCTCGGTGGCCATCGAATTGATGACACACTATCAAATTGGCCACTGGATTGGAAAGTTGTTCCAAAATGGTCATTTTTGGCGAATTTTGTGACACTAATGACCATTCCATCAAATTCCATCCAATTCTATCCAATTCCATCCAATAAGTGGCGTTTTAGTAAATAATGACATTAATTTATTTTACATATTTTTTTTAAATCAATTTTTTCTTTTGTTTTTTGAAACGAATAATTATATTTATTGTGTATATATGTATACACACTAAATATAAGATATTTTGTTTAAATTCAGATGGAAGAGATTAAAATTATATTAAGATAACATTTTGGCCTAAATTATTCTTCTTTCTAGCTAACTTGTATATTTTTTAATATATATTTCGTTTAATCTTCTATCTCATTGACTATTCTTATCAATTTAATCGATAGATATTTATTTAAGGGTAACTACTGTCATCCAAGGATATGATTTATATATTTATATTTTATTAAAATAAATTATTAATAAAATAACCTTTAAAAAAAATGATTAAAAGAATAAATAACTTGATTAAAATTAAATAAATCAAAATACATTCCCCATCAATGACACTAACATTTAAACCCCAATTTTATTTTAAATATCAATTTTTTAATTTTTTATTCTGGTTCATCTTTAAGTCTTCTTCACATATGCATCATCAACTCTAATACGAGCCAAATTAAAGATAGCTCAATCTTCATTTTAAAGCCACTCAATTATGCCATCTTCATTTTAGAGCGCCACATGTTTATATGAGCTTGATTGATGTAGGAATTTTTGTAATTACTTCTCTTTGTTGTGTTTTGTGACTTTGTCAACAAAGTTGAAAACTGAAATGAGGATTTATTTTAGATTTTTTAGATTTATTTTAGATTATTTTTTGGAAATCAATTTTTTCTTTTGTTTTCATATCTCAAATATATATATATATATTTCTTTTTTAAGAAGATTAAGGCTACAAAATCTAAACAATCTAAAAAACAAAGAAGAAACACATGTATTGATCTAAACCATTTCTTTTGTTTTTTGGAAAGAATAATTATATTTAGTGTGTATATATATATATATATATTTGATATATGATATACATATATACACACTAAATATAATTATTCGTTTCAAAAAACAAAAGAAAAAATTGATTTCCAAAAAATAATCTAAAATAAATCCTCATTTCAGTTTTCAACTTTTTTATTTATTTATTATTTATTTTTTTATATTTTATTGAAAGAAACAACAAACAAAGAACAAACAACTAAGCAGATAAGTCCACCAAAACCTCCTTGGCTATGCAACACGGGTACTCTTTCATCCAAAACCTATCCTCCTCAAGAAGAAGAGCGTTCTTGGCCAGCATTTGGCAACCTAGTTGTCACAAAACACAATAAAGAGAAGTAATTACAAAAATTCCTACATCAATCAAGCTCATATAAACATATGGCGCTCTAAAATGAAGATGGCATAATTGGGTGGCTCTAAAATGAAGATTGAGCTATCTTTAATTTGGCTCGTATTAGAGTTGATGATGCGTATATGAAGAAGACTTAAAGATGAACCAGAATAAAAAAATAAAATAAAAACTGATACTTAAAATAAAATTAGGGTTTAAATGTTGGTGTCATTGATGGGGAAAGTATTTTGATTTATTTAATTTTAATCAAGTTATTTATTCTTTTAATCATTTTTTTAAGGTTATTTTATTAATAATTTATTTTAATAAAATATAAATATATAAATCATATCTTTGGATGACAGTTGCTACCCTTAAATAAATATCTCTCGATTAAATTGATAAGAATAGTCAATAAGATAGAAGATTAAACGAAATATATATTAAAAAAATATACAAGTTAGCTAGAAAGAAGTATAATTTAGGCCAAAATGTTATCTTAATATAATTCTAATCTCTTCCGTCTAAATTTAAACAAAATATCTTATATTTAGTGTGTATACATATATACACACTAAATATAATTATTCGTTTCAAAAAATAAAAGAAAAAAATTGATTTTTTTTAAAAAAATCTAAAATAAATTAATGTCATCCCCTTATTTACCAAAATACCACTAATTGGATGGAATTGGATAGAATTAGATGGAATTGGATGGAATGGCCATTAGTGTCACAAAGTTCGCCAAAAATGGTCATTTTGGAACAACTTTCCAATCCATTGGCCATTTTGATAGTGTGTCATTAATTCGATGGCCACTAGGGTAATTATCCCAAAGAATAATCTTGTAATAAAATGAAGTGTCTTTAGAATTTTTAAAATTTTGAATTTTGAGAATGAAGTGTTTTTAGAAAAAAAGTGTAAAAAGAAAAAATTGGATTGTCAAAAGAAGCTCTCTTTAATTTTTTTTAATGTCACACTTTAAAAGGTCCATTTTGCCCTTTCCATTGTTAACTTTCAGCTAGTCAACCATTTGGTCAATGAAATCCAAGGGAGGTTTGTGCAATAAAATGATATTTTGTCAATTGGTCTAATTTCACCTAAAGTTAGGGGACATTAGTGTTATTTTCCCTTTTTTAAAAGAAAACCCATTTTTGATAATGTGGTAATAAATAGGTCTAGTTTTTAAGTTTTCTCATTACGAATGCTCTAAAAACCCAATCGAGTGTGGAAAGGTCAACCTAGAAATGTAGATTTGAATTTTGATGATAACACTCCTTTTTCTTGCTGAAATTAAAAAAAAAAAAAATCGAAAAGAATTGAGTTGACAGAAAGACTGATGCAAGACATGACAAAGCGGAATGTTCCAGACATGGCGTTGGCTATTGTACAAACATCCAAACCAGTTTGTACGATACAAACCAACAAAAAGGCCTAAAAAATATAATAAAAAATTAAAGTCGTTGTCACCCATTAAAAAGCAACCGGTTGAAACCGGTTGCTGCGATATATATCTATATTTTATATTATATTATATATATAATAATTGATCTTTTTATTATCGGTTCGAACTGATAATAAATATATGAGGATGAAGAATGTGAACTACAGATTATATAGAAATTTTGACAAGTGCATATACTTTGAATCAAAGTATGTAAATATATTGGTCTATATTTTTCGTACTTATATATTTATTGTCAGTTCAAATTGATAATAGAAAATTTTATATAATAATAATATAATTATATTATAATGTATAGAAACACAAAAAATGTATTGATTTGATAGCTTCATAGTACAGTACGTGAAGAACAATTATTTGCCTATTGGTTGGCCCACAAATAACAATTTGATAGTGTTGTTGAAAGAATAGATTCACACACACAAATCTAATAAACACACACACAGATAATATGAGAACAATAAAGAAGAAAGAAACGACACCAAAGATTTTACGTGGTTCAGCAAGTTGCCTACGTCCACGGAGCGCATCGCACTCAATCCACTACTTTCACAGTTGATTACAATCTCTCTGTCTCTCTCAAGTCTCTTTACAATTGCTCTCAATCTCTCTTTACTCTTCTCAACACTCACGGTGAATTTCAACACACATATTAGGGTTTACATAATGTAGTATTTATATGAATACTAGGTGTAAACAATAACTCTAAAAGACCCTTTCTTTTTACTTGCGCTGACCTCCTATTTCGCGCAAAACACGTCATTACCGCTGACCGGACCGCTGGGCGTGCATGTGCCTGGTCAGCGGTAAATGAGACGTGACGACACTGAGATGGGTCGCTGGTCGTGCCGCTAACTAGGCACCTTGCCTGGTCAGCGGTAAATGAGAAGTGAAGACACTGAGGTGGGTCGCTGGTCGTGCCGCTGACTAGGCACCTTGCCTGGTCAGTGGTAAATCAGAAGAAACAATTATCTCCTGATTAGCGCTGCGCGTGCCGCCCCCTGGGCACTTGCCTGGCCAGTGGAAATTGACGAGAGAGTAAGTTTCAGGACTTCACAAAACCCAACAATCTCCCACTTGAAGAGCTGAAACTTGAACATACGTCCTCCATCTTCCCTTGATGACTTAGTGGATAATTACGGTGCACTCATTCCCCACGTCTTCACTCTTGAAGACCCACTGAAGCTGCGCACAGCTCCAGTTTCTCTGTAGTGACTGGCTTGGTCAACATATCAGCTGGGTTCTTGCTACCTGCTATCTTTACAAGCTTTAACACACCTTCTTCGATTAACGATCGAATGAAATGGTAGCGAAGATCTATATGTTTGGTCCTAGAATGGAACGCCGAATTCTTGGCCAAGTGTATTGCACTCTGACTGTCACTGTGCAACACATTCATCACTTGATCGAATCCCAACTCAGCTAACAAACCTTGTAACCATATCAGCTCCTTGCTTGATTCTGTCACAGCCACATACTCTGCTTCAATTGTAGAAATTGTCACTATCTTCTGCAACTGGGACATCCAAATAATCGCGGTACTAGCCATTGTGAACACATATCCGGTGGTACTTCTTCTATGATCCACCTCCCCAGCAAAATCTGAATCCACATAACCTTCCAGTTTGAGTTCGTCTCTTCTGAAGGTTAGACATCTCTCAGTCGTACCCCGCAGGTATCTTAGGATCCACTTCACAGCCTCCCAGTGAGGCTTACCTGGATTTGACATGTAACGGCTCACTATTCCCACTGCATGGGAAATATCTGGTCTTGTGCAAGTCATGGCATACATTAGGCTTCCAATGGCTGAAGCATAAGGAACTTTAGCCATGAAGTCCTTCTCCTCTTCTGTCTTCGGACTCTGTTCCTTGGACAACCTGAAATGACTAGCCAAAGGTGTTCTTAAGGATTTTGCATCACCCATGTTAAATCTCTGCAACACCTTCCGAACGTACTCTGTTTTTGAAAGCTTCAATGTACCTTCCTGTTCGTTTCTGCTAATTCTCATTCCAAGAATCTGCTTTGCTGCACCTAAATCCTTCATCTCAAACTCACTTGAGAGTTGCTTCTTCAAATTGTTAATCTCTTCTAAATCTGCACCAGCTACTAACATGTCATCAACATAAAGTAGCAGAATAATAAAACTTGATTTAACCTTTTTGAAGTAACAGCAGTGGTCAGCATTGCATCTGAAATATCCATTGCCTTGCATAAACCCATCAAACTTCTTGTACCACTGTCGGGGAGCTTGTTTTAAGCCATACAAGCTCTTTGTCAACCTACACACCAACTCTTCCTTGCCCTCTTCCGCAAACCCCTCTGGTTGCTTCATGTATATTTCTTCCTCCAAATCACCATGAAAAAAGGCAGTCTTCACATCTAACTGCTCCAAATATAATCCTTTTGCTGCGACAATGCTTAATACTAACCGGATCGTAGTTAGTTTAACAACAGGAGAAAATATTTCAGAGTAGTCAATACCTTCTATTTGTTGAAAGCCTTTGACCACTAGTCGTGCCTTGTATCTCTTGGAATTGGAACCATCATGTTCCTCTTTGATCCGAAACACCCACTTATTCTATAGGGCTTTCTTTCCTTCAGGCAACTTGGCTAACTCCCAAGTTTGATTAGAAATCAACGACTTCATCTCATCCTTCATTGCAAGCTCCCACTTGCTCGCATCTTTTCCCTGATATGCATCATCATAGCACTCAGGTTCCCCTGCATATGTCAACAGCATATATTGCAAGTACTTCCTATTTGGTATAGGAGTTCGAGTTGATCTTCTTACTGCACTCTGAGCCTGTGTCGCTTGAACGTCTCTATGTGGGATAGGATCTGTAGCCTGGAGCGGCACACCTTGTTCTTCATCATTCTGATTAACTGGTTCCAAGACCCTGTTCTCTGACACATCATTCGGCCCAAAGTACTCTGGCTCTTCTGGCTCAGACACCTGTGTGTTTCTGTCTTTGTACATAACCCTTTCATTGAAGACAACATCTCTACTTCTGATCATCTTGCGGTTTTGGTCATCCCACAGCTTGTAACCAAATTCATCTTCTCCATAGCCTACCAAAGTACACTTCACTGACTTGGCATCTAGCTTATTCCTCGCATGATCACCTATATGTACATAAGAAACACACCCAAACACTTTAAGATAAGAAAGTTTTACCTATTTCCCAGTCCAGATCTCTTCTGGTATAGCGAGGTCCAAAGGCTTTGATGGTCCTCTATTGATCAAATATGCTGCTGTATTGATTGCCTCTGCCCAGAATTGTTTTGGTAACCCAGAATGTAACATCATGCTTCTGGCTCTCTCAGTCAATGTCCTGTTCATACGTTCTGCTATCCCATTCTGCTGTGGGGTTCCAAGAACCGTTCTACTGAGCTTTATCCCGCTCAGATAGCAAAACCTCTTGAACTCACTGTCTTCATATTCTCCACCATTGTCTGAATGCAGCTTTTTGATCTTTAACCCTGTCTCGTTCTCAACCCTAGCTTTCCATCTTTTGAAAGCATCAAACACCTCAGACTTGTGTTTCAGAAAATAAACCCATACCTTCCTGGAGTGGTCGTCAATAAATGTGATGAAATACTGTTTACCTCCGGTTGACGAGACTGAAGCTGGACCCCAAACATCCGTGTGCACTAGTTCCAGCTTTTCCTTTGCCGGTACCCTTCCGGTCTTCTTAAAGCTCACTCGCTTCTGTTTTCCCAATATGTAGCTCTCACAGAAATAAACCTCAACACTCTTCAAATCTGGCAACTTACCTTTCGAATGTAGATACTTCAGCCCCTGACTACTCATGTGCCCAAACCTCTGGTGCCACAAGTTCGGATCATCTTTACCTTCCGCCATAGCGATTGAACCACAACCATCCGTAGTTGTGTAAAGCGACCCATTCTTATTTCCTCGGGCGATTGTCATGATACCCTTCGAAATCTTCCACTTATCATCTGTGAAAGTCGTCACGTAACCCTCTGACGCTAGTTGCCCAATAGAGATCAAGTTCTTCCTTAAATCCGGTATGTGCCTCACATTGTTGAGCTTCCAAACTGACCCTTTCAGTCTTTCAGTTGAATCTTCACATCTCCCTTCCCGGTAATGTTGCATGCTTGATCGTCACCAAGATACACCTTACCCAAATTTCCTGAGACGTAATTCTCGAACAACTCCCTGTGAGGTGTGGCATGGAAAGACACTCCTGAATCCAGAACCCAAGACTCCGTCTTACTTTCCAACGAGTAGATGAGGCAGTCATCTGACTCCTCCGACACACAGTTCGCGCTGCCCTTGCCTTTATCCTTCTTCTTAGATCTACACTCATACGAGAAGTGGCCTTTCTTACCACAGTTCCAGCACTCTACATCTTTCTTATTTCGTTGCTGATTTCCCGAATAGTTGACCTGATACCTAGATTTAGACTTACCTCTTGACTTTGATCTTCCTCGTTGATTCGTGTTCCGATTTCTGTTTCTGCTTTCTCTACCTTCCATATTCAATGCTGAAGATGTAGATGCTCCAAATCTCTCTTCAGGCATCCTGATTTCTTCAGTCATGATCATGTTCACAACCTGTGAGAAATCCAATTTTTCTTTCCCGAACGAGTTGGCAATTGACTGACATGTCATCTTCCAACTTTCTGGCAATTGGGTAAGCATAAACACCGCCAAGAATTCTTCATCGAAACCCATAGACACAGAAGTTAACCCATCCTTCACTTCATTGAACTGGTTTAGATACTCTCTGAAACCCTGACCTTCCGTCATCTTTAAATTTGATAGCTTCTTGACAAGATGGATCTTCCTTACCGCAGAAGGCTGTTCATATAGGTTTGATAAAGTCTTCATCAGATCTCTGGCAGTTAGCTGATCCTTTACGTTGAAAGCGACCTGCTTCGTCAAACTGAGACGAATTGCTCCCAATGCTTTCCTGTCTAGGAGTTCGAGATCCTTTTCATCCATGTTCTTCGGCTTCCGCTTCCTTGACCATTCTTCATCGGTCATAGTTGCCGGCTTCTCTTTTATCGGCCAATGCAAGTCCTTCTAGTACAGATAATCTTCCATCTGCATCTTCCAGAAACTAAAATTCATCCCATCGAATTTCCCAATCTTGTGAGAATCCTTCTCCGATCCCATCTCTACGATAAAATCATTGACCTCGAGAAAACCTAGATTTGTGTGAAAAATAACCTGCCCAACCTAGGGCTCTGATACCAATTGTTGTTGAAAGAATAGATTCACACACACAAATCTAATAAACACACACACAGATAATATGAGAACAATAAAGAAGAAAGAAACGACACCAAAGATTTTACGTGGTTCAGCAAGTTGCCTACGTCCACGGAGCGCACCGCACTCTATCCACTACTTTCACAGTTGATTACAATCTCTCTGTCTCTCTCAAGTCTCTCTACAATTGCTCTCAATCTCTCTTTACTCTTCTCAACACTCACGGTGAATTTCAACACACATATTAGGGTTTACATAATGTAGTATTTATATGAATACTAGGTGTAAACAATAACCCTAAAAGACCCTTTCTTTTTACTTGCGCTGACCTCCTATTTCGCGCAAAACACGTCATTACCGCTGACCGGACCGCTGGGCGTGCATGTGCCTGGTCAGCGGTAAATGAGACGTGACGACACTGAGATGGGTCGCTGGTCGTGCCGCTGACTAGGCACCTTGCCTGGTCAGCGGTAAATGAGAAGTGAAGACACTGAGGTGGGTCGCTGGTCGTGCCGCTGACTAGGCACCTTGCCTGGTCAGCAGTAAATCAGAACAAACAATTATCTCCTGATTAGCGCTGCGCGTGCCGCCCCCTGGGCACTTGCCTGGCCAGCGGAAATTGACGAGAGAGTAAGTTTCTCACAAAACCCAACAGATAGCTTGATTAAAGTGTTTTTTTTTTCTTTCTTCTTTCTGTCTGAAAAACCAATGAGGCCGGCTTTGTTGAATTGTATATTGACTAGCTTGGTAGTGTATATTATATTAACAAGATCCTCTCTCAAAGCAACAATTATTTGAAGCATTACTGAAGATTGAAGAATGATTTTACCAATTATAATTTTGTTTCAATTGATGGTGGTGTTGTCTCCGTCGTCATCGCTGTTAATTAAGCCTGATTGTCAGAAAAAATGCGGAGAGATTTCCATTTCATATCCTTTTGGAATAGGAGCCGGATGTTATCTTGACGACTCGTATGCTGTAAATTGCAGGTCAGGTAAGCCATTCCTCGCAAGCATCAATCTGGAATTGCTTAATATTTCATTAGAAGCAAACACAATCCTTGTAAACCATCCAGTATTCAACACTTGTGTGAGTGCTGGTGATTCCATGGAAAGTGCTAACCTGGAAAACAGTCCTTTTTTCTTCTCTCAGACCCCAAACATACTCTTCGGCCAAGGCTGTTACTTCTTGGCCTACATAAACCACAACCAAACTTATGCTGGATGCTACTCTAGCTGTTTCTTAGAAAGAAATCCCACAGCTTGCTTAGGCATCCATTGTTGCCATTCTACAATCCCTCCTTTTCTCCAGTTCTTTAATGCATCTGTAGTGGAAACTGACAAAGTGGAGGAATGCAAGCTTGTCTTTGTGGTAGAAGAAGAGTGGATCGTTCGAAAGGAATGGAATCCTGGTAATTCAAAAGCTGTTCCTGTGGTATTGGATTGGGGCATACACAATTCTTCATTCCATCTGCTTAATATTACTACATCCACCTCTCGTAGTTGTAATGATTTTACCAATCCTACATTTGCAAATAAGTCCTTATCAACTTCAACAACTGCCTCCAATTCACTAGTTCATCAATGTAATTGCAAGGGGGGATTCCAAGGAAATCCTTATCTTCTCCAAGGATGTCAAGGTAAAATTCCTATAATCATTAAATTTGACAGTTGATGTGTTAATTTTGCTTAATTAATTAACATATAATTTGTATTCTTTTGTTTGTCTTGTATGAATAGTACAGATATTGATGAATGCAAAAACAAAAGTATTTGCAGTCCTACGATGAGTTGCCGAAACGTCATAGGATCCTATAATTGCAATCCAAGAGGACCGAGACTAAACACTACTCAGGTCATCTTAGGTACATTTCTCTTTTCTCTAACTTTCACCTTAAACTTCTAATATGTAAAATCCTTTTTTAATAAAAACCATTTTAAATAACAGTATTTTCTTGCAGTACTTAATAGATGAAATTTCCTTTTTAATAAGAAACTTGTTAGGGTCTGATTGCTATCGTTTTACGAATTGGGATTTATTTATTTATTTTATAAAAAATAAAGTATAAAATACATTCGTTAGCCATATGGAGATTAGAGATGTCAATAACTCAAATGGGGATGGGGAACAGGGGGGAGGTTCTCCCGCCCCCACCCATTTCCCTTATTTCCTCCGGTTTACCCCTGTTCCCGTTTCCCCCTTTCCCCCATTCCATTTAACTTGTTTGATTTGGAATTTAAAAAGAATCAAATAGTTTTTTTTAATTTGAGGAGTTTACCATCGGTCCAACCTCAACTCATCAGTTAATATAGTTTTTTAGAGCTTCTAGCAATGTTTCCATTCATTAGTTCAAGCTGTTGGAAAGCCTTCAACCTCAAGAATTTTAATTAAAAATTCCTAAAAACAAATTATAACTTGTGATTCAAATTATATTATCCAGGTGTTGTCACAGGACTTTTTTCTTTGCTTCTAGTACTGCTAGGAGCATGGCGGCTTCACATCATAATAAAGAGAAGAAAGAATATCAAGCTTAAGGAGAAATCTTTCAAACGTTTACTCATGCAACAACATTTAATTTTGTATGATGGGTGTGGCGATAGAGGCAAATTGTTCAAGTCAAAGGAGTTGGATAAGGCCACTAACCATTTTAATGTCAATAGAATACTTGGTCGAGGAGGTCAAGGTACTGTTTACAAAGGAATGTTGGCCGATGGAAAAATCATTGCAGTAAAGAAACCCAAGGAAATAGATGAAAGGAAGCTTGAAGAATTCATTAATGAGGTTGCCATTCTTTCACAAATTAATCACAGGAATGTGGTTAAATTGTTAGGGTGTTGTTTGGAAACTGAGGTTCCTTTAATAGTCTATGAATTCATCCCTAATGGAACCCTTTACCAATATCTTCATGCTCAAAATGAAGAGTTTCCCCTCACATGGGAAAGGCGCTTACAAATTGCCATAGAAGTTGCAGGAGCTCTTTCTTACTTGCATTCAGCAGCTTCCTTACCCATTTATCATCGAGACGTTAAGTCTGCAAATATACTCTTAGACGATAAGTACAGAGCAAAAGTAGCAGATTTCGGGACTTCAAGATCAATTGATATTGATCAAACTCATGTGACTACAAAAGTACAAGGGACCTTTGGGTATTTAGACCCAGAATACTTCCAATCAAGCCAATTCACCGATAAAAGTGATGTTTATAGCTTTGGAGTAGTCCTTTTGGAGCTTTTAACGGGGCAAAAACCAATAATTTCGATAGGGTTGGAAGAAGGTACAAGTTTGGTAAATCATTTCATGGTTTCTATGCAAGAGGATAATCTGTTTGATATCCTTGATCCTCAACTTAAACAATTGGGAAAGAAAGAAGAGATTGTGACAATCGCTAACCTCGTGAACAGCTGTTTAAACACGAATGGAAAGAAAAGGCCTACGATGAAGGAAGTTGCAATGGTGTTGGAAGGAATTCAAGCATCATCACAAAAGGATAATGGTAATGTTCAGCAGGACTATGAAGAAGTTGAGCATGAGACTCATGAGAGAACCGAAATAACCGAGTGTTGGGATGTCGTTTCTACTTCAACAGGTTAGACGTCTTAGACTTGTGAAGGTACTGTTCCGTTGGTTTATATCAAAATGATAAGGATTATGTGTATATGTATAGTGTCATCTAGTTTATTTGATCAAAAGTTCTAGTTGTTTTTGTTGTATTAATAAGCTACTTTGAACTATGATCATTTGCAAAATCCTTCAAAGAAACATTATGATCATATTTGCATCAATGACCTCTGTTTTTGTGGAAATTAAGATCATGTAGTCGATTGGAAGAAACTTTGTTTGTTTGTTTGTTTTTTTTTCTTTTTAAATATTACACTATTACATAAATTCGGGTTTTTTTTTTAAAAGGGGAGGACTCGAATCCTTAACCTTATGATGGTGTAAGTGTGAAGAGTTTTACCATCGGATCAGCCTCAAAAATGTTTGTGTCTAATTCAAACTAACACTACATTATAGGATATAAACAGTTTTGGTTAACATGCAACAGTACTTGATCCAAAACTAAATTCACCCTAACTATTCACAAACAAAACTGCCCAAAAAGAAAATGAAAGAAGTGTTTCAACTACATATACTTAATACTAGTTTTAACTTCTAAATTGCAATTTGCCCACATCAAAAAAATATTAATTAGAAGAAATTAGAAATATAATAATTTATTTTGCAACTAATATGAGATGAAACTAAATTATAAATAAAATTGAGGTTGAATGTTTAAAGTTATATTGGGTCCTGTCAATTTTCAATGAATCTTTGTTTTTCTGTGTAAATTTGATATTTTACATTTGTGTTGAGCCAGTGTCACCACCCAATGTTCTCACACGATCTTCAGCTTGCAAAGCCTGCATCATTTAGCTATTTTATCAGCGGACTGTATAAGTACCTATTTCATGCATTTTTTATATGCTAGAAGATTTTGATTATCGTAATCGAAAGGTTTTCAGCATGATTTTGCGGTCTAATTATAGAAGAGAAACTTCATTTACCTCTTTATGCCAGTTAGTTCGGAGCATCAGAACAAGCAGAACGATTGTTTGAATCAGGCAACCGATCAACAACCCAGACCATATGCCTTGAACACCAAGTTTAAATTTATATCCCAGCAAGGCACTGATCGGAAGTCCGATGAGGTAATAAGACAAGATGTTTATTAAGGCAACTGTAAACTGCCAGCCCACGCCTACTGCCACTCCTGCAATGTTGTAAAAACGAACTCGTAAGTCATCAATCGTTAAGTTTTGAAATTCCTCAAAAGCAGCATTAATTACCGTGGAGAACTGGTTGGATGCTGTTGAGGAAGATTGTTGCTGCCAGAAAATAACCCAGCTTCGATGTCGCCTTAATGACCTTCGGTTGCCCTGTGAACAATTTTGGAAGCTGATTCTTTGTTGCCAGAGCCACAGCAGTAAATAAAACTCCAATTCCTGCTGATGTTAAAACAGCAACAACAATTGAGAATTTTGCTGCTTCTGGATTCCCAGCTCCAAGTTCATTGGACACTCGAACGCTGCACTACGAAAATCAGAAACATAACAAACAAACGATGCACATGTTTTTGAGCTTGTGAAACCAACTGATACCTTATTGATACATTGAATCCCAAAGCAATCATCAAAGTCCATAGTTGCAAGTTCATGCTGCCATATCAAAAACATGAGAGAATTATTGAGCATACTCATATGTACACTTAAGAGAAATTACTACTTGCACATGAAACAAATTTTCATCTTTCCTTTTATTACCTAATTGAAATGGCATCTACTGCGATTTTCGGATTCGTTAACCATCCTACCATGAGTATAATTGCTGTATAATTCCATAGCTCCAAGCTGTTACACCAGACACATCAATGAGCTGAAATTTCATATTGTTTTTTCCTGAAAATCTCATGAATATTTATGTATCCAAGTAACACTATATTACCATAGCATTACAGCTGATGCAAGTGAGAGTTTGACAAAACTGGCCAATGACTTGAAAGCCAATGAGGAGAAACCAGTCCAGGCAGCCGGAAACCACCCGGAGGTGACGTAAATGATCTGAGCCGATACCATGAGCCACCACGAGACATTCCCAGCTATGGCAGCACCAACAAGGCCCTGGTTGAGCTTTGTTATGAGAATCCAATTCAACAAGGCATGAAATGCCAAGGCTGACATTGAAATCATGGTGAGGACCCAGACTTTGTTTTGAGATTGAAGAAACTTCTGTATTGGGAAGTTGATAGCATAAGCAAACAACTGAGGAATTATCATAACAGAATACTTCCCTGCAAGCTCTGAGATTTCATTGTTCTGGCGGAAGAGCTTCAACAACGGCGATGCAAAGACGTAAACTGGTGTCAAACACAATGCTGTGCAGCCTGTAACAATGAATGATCTTTGTAGATAAATTCCAAGCATGTTGAATCTTCCAGCACCAACAGCTTGACCAGAAAGTGTCTCCAAAGCACTTCCCATCCCCAGCTAATACAAATTACACCAAATTAAAGTATATAAATAAATAGATCATTCTAACAAGTTTCGTGTGTGAAAGTTCGATAACTTGACCCAAAAGTTTAAGCTTACAAGTAGACACACCTACATTTATAGAATCAAATGTTTTTTAATACCATGTTAAGATCCAAATTAGGAAAAACGTAACAACATTATCTTAAATAAGTAAATAACAAGTTCATGTACCAAACATTCAAAGTATTAGCTAATGACCCAACAATAATGTTTAAACACGGTGACAAAGTGATCAATATTGGATGCACATTTAAAGCATTAGCAAATGACTTGAACACCCAACAATGATATTTAAGCATTGAAACAAAGTGATTATCCGACGAACGTTTTAAATTATCAACAAATGACCTAACAATGATATTGAAGCATGCAATAGAACAAAGTGATTATTGAACAAACTTTTAAAGTATTAACAAATGACCCAACAATGATATTTAAGCACACAAACAAAAGTGATTATCATACACGAATTTAGGTGATTATAATTGCTACCCAAAAGACAGACAATGAATGAAGTGAGATTTTGATGGATGAAAATGAAAATGAGAAATAACAACCTTACCATGAAACCATAAACAAAGCCTTCAATGACATTCTGGACAAGAGAAACAGCAGCAAGTTCAAGGTCTCCCAAGTGACCAACAAAAGCAGATGTCACAAACCCAATTGAAAACTGAGACACTGATGCTAAAATGGCAGGTCCCGCTATCTCCCACATCTTCTTCCATTCGTGCCGGCTCCTTTCTCCCATCTTCTTCTTCTGCCAACCCACAACATTCTCATCATCATCATCACACTCTCTCTCCCTTCCATGATCTCTAATGGATCTCTCTTGACATCTCTCCAGGTTATATTCTATCTCATGACTCATCACATTGTCTTTGTTTGATCTTTTGGTGATATTATTCCAATGGAGGATTTCTTGTGTATATATCAAATGAGAATTCGTAGGTTGCTAGTTACGTATACAGTAGTTGAAGTGATCATGCAAAGGCCAATGATTTATCGGTTTACTTTTCATAGTTTAGGGTTTGTGCCATGTGTCTCTCGACGTGGAAAAAAACTTAGGTGCATTGTGACGTAATATGGAAAGGGCAAGCCCAGGGGCGGCTTAAAGGTATCCGGGGTCTTAGGCAAAATTATAAAGAGAGCTTTTTTTTTGACAATCCATTTTTTTCTTTTTACACTTCTTTTCTATAAACACTCCATTCTCAAAATTTAAATTTAAAATAATTCTAAAAACAGTTCATTTTGTTACAAGATTATCCTTTCTCCTCCAATACATATCTCTAATTTTCTATCCCCATTCTTTCTCAAACAAGACTAACAGTTAAAAAAAAAAAAAAAAAAAAAAAACTTATTGATAAGCTTGATTTTTAGGAACCGTATGTATGTATATATTAAAATTAAAAATATCAAAATGCGAAAATGTTTTTTGTTACTTTTGTAGGTATGTGATTGCCTAGAGAACTTTAATTCTTTCATTAATCTTAGAAATTCTGAGTTTAATCGAATCTAATTGTAACAATTCAAGTTTTCATATATCTTTTTTTTTTTTTTTTAAATTGACTTTTTAATATATATATATATATATATATATATATATATATATATATATATATATATATATATATATATATATATATATATATATATATATTACTGTTAGTAAAAAATCAAAATATTCATAAGTTTTTTTTTTTATAACTATTAATCAGAGATTGATCGAGAGAGTATGAAAATATGATTTTTTTAATATATATTTTTTTGAAAAATGGAGAGAGATTAATTAGGAGAGAGCGTTTAATATGGTAATAACAAATTTAGGAAAGAGAGTTTAATATGTAATATTTAATCTAATGATTTGGGAGAGAGAATTTCTTTTTTTAATAATTTAATTAGTTTGGAATGTCTTTATTTTATTTTAATTTTTTTGTCTTGTTTAGTAATTTTAATTTAGGTTAAAATTGTCATTAATAAAAAAAATTAAATTGGAGTGTGAATAAATAATTTATGGATCGTAAAGAGAAGCTCTCAATTATAAAATGAGGCATTGGATGTATATGTCAAAAAATATTAAATATACGGTAAAAGGATTGAGATCCTCTACCCATCTTATTTGTGCTCAACTTTCAATAATCTATTGACACGTGGCAAACAAGCAAAACAAGAGCTAAGATTAGTTTTCTTTATTTTTTTTCTCTCTCTTTCTATTGATTGCTTAGTTTTCTTTATTTTTTCTCTTTCTACGGATTAATAAGATTAGTTCTCTTTATTCTTTTCTCTCTCTTTCTTTTGATTTCTTTCTCTCATCTAAAATTTTCCCCCCTTCTCACCTTTTACAACCTTTATAATCCCTAACTCCGGTCAGCTGAGATTAGTTTCCTTTATTCTCTCTTTCTCGTGATTTCACGATGACGACAAGTCGTCGTCACTTCTAGAGACGGAGGAGAGGCGGCGGCAGCGGCCTTGTTCTACATCGATGTTGTGGGACATTTCTTGTGCTGACATTAATTACTTATTCTTGAAAGAAAAAAAAAAGTGTTGAAAAAGTTTTGAGCTTTGAAGTTCAAATTTAAAAAATGAATTTGCATGATGAAACGTGAGAGCTTGATTTTATAGAAGTGGGTGTTGGATTAGGTGATACTTCAACTCTATTAATGACCCTGTTAACAAAAAAAAATTAACAAGCTCAAGACATTAAAAAATCGAAACTTTTTATTGGATTATATAGCAGAAGAATGCATAGAGAGAGAGAGAGAGAGAAGTAAACAATGGTCTATCTATTATGGGTTGCAGAGAAAATACTGAGAAAAAGAGTTTTTCATTTGATTGAATGATTACAAAAAATAAAAATAAAAAATCCAATTTTTTACATGTAGATTTGATTGACTTTGGTAGGGCACTTCAGTTTTTAGATGGAGAAATAACGTGTAAATGTGTAATAAATATCAAAACAAGAAGCATGAAATGCAACATGAAATCCTAGAACAAGAGAGCTTGAACAGAGATGAAAAGAGAAAGAGAGTAAGAGGTTGAAGGAATAAAAGTAGTTAGGGATTGTAGGATTGTAAACGTGTTTGTTAGGTGAGAAGAGGGAGAGAGAAAAAAAATAAGAAAACTAAGCAATCAGTAGAAAGAAAGAGAAAAAAAAATAAAGAAAACTAATCTCAACCCTTATTTTGCTTGTTTGCCACGTGTCAACAGATTATTGAAAGTTGAGCACAAATAAAATGGGTAAGGTATCTCAATCCACGGTAAAAATAGTTTATTTAAAATTAATTTTTCTTGCTTTTTGGGATGCAAAATTGTTTATTAAATTTTTGAATTCTAATTTTTCCAACATTTTTTTTTATATAGACAAAATAGCTAATCCATTCAATCTTTCTTGTAACATTGTTGATCTCAAGTAAGATTTTATTAATTTTAATTTTGAGATACTATCAGAGATAACTGTTTCTACATTTTCCCTGGTATTTTTTTTCATGTTCTTCATTAGAGATTTAGAGAGTGTGATGTTGCATGTTCTGTTATCATTTTGTTCAATGACATCTATCATTTAAGTTGGATTTATAGATTGTTCCGCCATTAAATTTTCATTCAAGTCTTGTATTTTTTTTTTTTTTTTGCTACTTGTGACAAATTTATCAAGAGCCCCTTTGTGTGATTCAACTAAATTTTCTATTTTTTTTTTTTTCAGTTTTTCGTATATGGATTCGTATTTTCTAGTAGACATTTCTTATATATAATATCATTATTCAGTATCACTATATGTCTATATCACTATAATACAATATCAGAATCAAAGCTTAAAAAAAAACAATAAGGTGAAAAGTAAATAAATAAAAATTAAAGTAGTGGAGTTTGGAAATTGGAACAATAAAACCTGGAAGTCTGGAACTGTATAAGGTTTGAAATTTTGAAGGTTGACAGAAAGAACTTCAGAATTTGATCGGAGGATTTGCAGCAGCAGCAAGCAAGCGAGCACTCGAGCAGCTGGCCTGGTTTGACACTTTTGACATAAAACTAAGAAAGAACACAACATTACAAATATGAGACTGAAAGCCAACATTGTTTAATTGTTTTAGGTAACGTTTTAATTTTTAAAGCAAGTTGGCTCGCATGGGGACATGGGGACATGGGGGTGTTGTCGGCCAGATAAAACAAATAGACTATATATACAGATAACATACATATTTTTGACTTCAATTAACAATCGGTGGTGGTTCAATACTTCAATTAAAAATGTCAATGGTATCATTCGACCTGGCAATATCGGCCTGGCATTATGTTATTCAAAAAGTTCATTTCTTCTGCCCAATGTTAAATAATGTAAAACTATATATGTCAATGGAGAATTTCTCAACAAAAACATAAAACTTTCTGGTTGTCTATATATATACATGAAAGGACATTAACATATAGTAGTGAGATTAACTGTTCCTTTAAAGTTGATTCAATATTGTATTAGGGAGTTGTTGGAGTTGTAAAAATACACATACTCCCTTAATTAAGCTAAGGAATGTCATTAAGGGAGTCTGTTGGAGATGCTCTAATAGAGATTTCCATGCCCAATGTGATGTTTGTTACACGTGTCCCTCGACGTGGGAAAAAGCTAGGGTGTGTTGTGATGTACCGTAGAAAGGGATGTCACACAACGTGATGTTAATGGATCCCACTGAAAGGTGTTTCCAACAAGAAGAAAGCACATAACAGTCATATAGAAAGTTGTATTAATTTCCAAGGTATATGAATCCATACTGTTACAGTTTCATGAGGTTCAAAGTCATGTATGTATGGCCAGTAAGTACAGTACAATAAATTGTATACAAATTGTCTAATTAACAAAGAAAGACAACAATGTATACATACAATATCAAGACCAATCTGTTCTATACACTCAAACAGATACCGCTGCGAAGCTGTTGAATCTACCTCTATGATGAATTCACTATATTTGTCAAAGCTAGACAATCAAATTGAATCAATACAGTAGATCTTGGTATATACCTTCAACATATTCGAAATAGTATACGTAGCTCTGATATATCATCCCACTTGAAATTGATGCAGTCTGTGTCTGTTCATCATCAAATTCCTTGCATACTACTAGTACTAGCCACTACTAATCCCATCAGATTGCTTGGAAATAGATGATTCAACTATTTCAGGAACCTTATCAAGCAAGCGATTCATTTCGTCTGGAAAATCACCCTTGGATCGGTTTGTTTTCCCCCCAACAACTACTGAAGTTCCATCTTGCAGTGCCCATATCTTCAGGTTGACCGGAGAAGAAAAAACAAACAGAATATCACATAACGAAGCACAATCGTGGAGTAAACAATGGTACGATAGTATTATGCACTGTCTCGAATATGTTTTAATGACAAGTAGTGAATGTCATAACAGACTCTATGATGCAAAGCCTTGTATATGCTTTTGAAAACACTAACAAATCCACACAAATAATTCTATTCGAAAACAGATTCAGCCAAACTTATAATGTAAACGGAAATTTTACCTGGGCATGATTTAAGTAACTGATACATGTTGTGAGCATTAGAGCACCGAAACCAGCATACACAGGTGGCACTCCAGGATCAGTCTGAAATAACAAGCTTTAGTTATAATGTATACGAATGGAATCATAAGACGATAGCATATAATATTTCAATCTGTATACAGCGTTTTCCAAGTCATCAGTCACCTTCAGTTCAAGACCAGTACTCCCAATAGCATCTACAATGACAATTTTTCTGCCATCAATTTCGATTGGAAGCTTAGAACTAGGACGTCGAACTCCAGCAAATTTCCCTTCTTGATCGTATATGACAATTGATTGCAGATCGCGAGCAAGCATTGATCTAAAATTCCATAGAAACAGGAAAGATGATAAGAATTGAACTACCTGAAGTACTACTCATTTCAACTAAGATAGCTAATGTCAGTATATCAAAAATATCGTTACGTTCAATGATACAAATTGCTGTAATGTCTTCATAAGTTTTTCGAAATGATTACGCAACCACAACAATATTCCGTGCTAAAGAAGTTAAGGGGACTTGGCATACAGTAACTGAAACAAAAATTGATCTAAAGATGAATAAAAAATATCAAGTATCTAAATTCCTGTCTAGAGAAATTTGTATCTACCGGGAGAACACAAGTGAAAAGAAATACGTACATTCCCTTGACGTCAGGAGAATTGACATCTCCAACAGGTAAGAAGGTCCCGTAAAGCTTCTTGTCTCCATTGATCTTCAAAGGCGCCATAGCCAAATTGAAAGGTCCTTCATCATCCTTAAGCACCTGTAATGCCGAAAAACTCCAATCCGTTTGATATATAGTGATCCCACCGTACCTTAAAGGGTCATTTACACTGATTGTTTTCCTCATCACCTCCTTCCCCTCAAGGTCGCGTAGAGAAAGATCGGAATGGAACTGCTTCACCTATACCGTAAACCATGACAAAAGTTTATAAGAAAAACAAAAGCATCAAATTCTTCAGGAATTTCAAGCTATCAAAGCTGAAGAAGTATTCAGCAATGATAGAATTTAACATATAATTTCACAATGAAAAAACCAGCATTTGAACCAAATAATTTTTTGGAGATTCATAAGGGAAAGATTCGAAAGATTGTGGAAAAATTAAAAACACGTATCCACGAAGATTTTCTAGATCAATTCTTTGATGCAAAAAAATCAGAACTTCTACTATAAGGTTCCATCCCTCCAAATGGGTCATTAGACTAAACGAAATTTGAACTTACTTCCCCACTGTCGTAGAAGTCCATGTAGAATTTATTGACATGAACCTCGGTGTTGAAAGCATCAGTAGGAGTAGACAGAAATCCACTTGGACCTAATACATCACCCACGACAAAATTTAGCCCCTGCGGAACTGTAACTGAACCTCTGAAGCTCCCAGCTGCACTAAGAGTTCCACCTGCCATTATCAACAGCATTGCTAAATGCACTCCAATAGGGGCAAACCGACCAACCAGCCCTTTGAAAGCATACAAAGATGGTCCTTTCAAGAACACCTGTGCAAACCAAAAGCAATGCAATCAAGCCTGTGTCAATAACTTCGAATGATTCTCAAGTGATAGTTAATCGCCACAGCACGTAATTGGTCAAATAGATATTAGTGAATAATGATCTCACATATACGAGAAAATACTGCTAACTAAGTTTGTCATACAATTTTCTAAAGCTGTTAAATTTGCAAGTCTACACAGAAGAAAGAAAACAAACAAAGCAAGTAAGGATGTAAAATGATAACCTCATATCCGGAACCCATCAGAACAACACCTAAATCCTGAATGGATGCTCTGGGAAGAGTGTCGGAAAATTCTTGCTTCCGGATAGCCTCAGGTGATTGTAAGAAGTTCCATCTGCATTTTATTTATATATAGCTGGGGTTTAACATAAAGCTTCTCCAATTCATTCCCATTTGAAGACTACAAGAACCGAAAAACAAAAAACAAAAAACAAACCTTCTTGCAACCTTAACTAGGGGGATCTGTGTTGTGTAAGTGCAGGCCATGAGTGACATTGCCATGAGAATCAACGATCCCAAGAAAATGGGAGATGAGAACATATGATCGAATCCAAGTGTGAGAATCCATCTCCAAGTGAAGAATCCCCACACAGGATTATCTTCAGGGTACTTCTGGAAATAGAAATCCGGGGCCTCACCTTGCTCAATTGCAGTACCTATTGAAAGCATTGATGAACACAACGTCACTCAAAAGACTACCAATAAAACAAGGTTTAATCAAGCTTTTAGTGCTCAATAATTACAAGTAATGGATACCTCCAACATTTCAATTAGAACAATTTTCTACACACAATTGCATTTTCAGACCAAAAACCAAGTCAATGAAAACAATTTTCTCTAATTTCATACACACCACATAAAAAAAACAAAACAAAAGAGAACCCAATTCACTAAATCACAAGCAGATTCCAATGAGACAACAATGGAGAAAACAAGAATTCAACTTACCAATAGCCATGAGAGCAGCAATGAAGAACATCTCTCCAATAGCCAAAGGAAGATTAGAAAAAACAGACAACACTTTTCTAGGCAATCTCTTTATAAACCCAACAACACTTCCCTTACTACTACTGCTGCTCTCTACTTTCGGCTTTGAAGCTTCCTCGTTCTTCAGTGGTGGCGGCGATGAATCCGATAAAGCTATCTTCTTTGACACGTTCTGGCTCTTGTTTTTGACATCTTGCTGAGAAGTTCTCAACTTGCAGGAAATGGATAAAGAGAGAGTTGTCGTTGTTAGTGTTCTTTTGTTGAACAGAAAGTGGAGTTGGGGATTGAATGTAGAGTGGAGAAGAGGGGTTTTCAAGAAGTGGGTTCCTGGTAGAGATGGGTTTAGAGCTTCCATTTACGGAGAATGAAGAGAACTGAAGAGAGTTTCAGTTGCAAAGTGAAGTTTTCAGTTAAAACTTAAAAGAGAGAAGACAGACAGTTAGCTGTTGGTTTATCCAACAAAAGGAGATTTTTTGTTGGTGTAGCTTTTTTGTAGATAACAGACCAATGAATACATAACATGTCAGCATCATTAAGAGTGTTAGAATCTTTCTTTCCCTCTTAATCTTCATTAGTCAATCACTAATTTCTCTCTTTAAAAAAAAAAAAAAAAAAAATTGACACCAAAAGTATCAGAGGTAAGAGGTCAGGTCTATCGGACCGGTTGAAATCAAATATTACATACGCTGTCTGGATATCTATTTCTATAATCCAAAGATATCTGCTCACGTATACTTGTAAAATGTAAATGGTGAGACTTGAACCATATGCCACTAACATGGAAGAGGAGATACACATCTCTATGCCATCCAAATATATCTATTCACGTATACTTGTAAAACGTATATGGTGGGACTTGAATCCACCGCAGCTAATGTGAAAGAGGAGATGAATGTGTCTTTTAAGAGGGAACGTGCACTAATTGCTCTTGTTAATTTATTCCGAGATAGGCATAATTCTATTTTAGTTTATTTTTAGAACATTGCTTGGGTACTGAGTCAGTATCCAAGGTATTAACCCCACCAATAAGGTGTTGCCATATGGCTTTTTTTTCTAACATTGGGTCGGTACTCAAGCAATTTCCTTATTTTTATACTAATTATTTTTTTGGTCACTTGAGTTTCAAAGTAGCTTTATCTTGTCATGCACATATCTAAAAAACGACCACACAAAACTCAGCTTCACTTCACTTGCAGTTGGTTAAAACAAAACACCAAAAGCAAGCAATGCTTATCTCCCTTCACCTCTCCAATTCACTACCCAAAACCCCAAATCTCTCTTCTTCTTCTTTTTCTTCTTCCTCCTCTCAAAACCCTCCTCTTTACCTCAAATTCCGAACCTCTCACCGCGAAAACCTCCGGTACCTCAGATCCCTTGGCATCATTGACTCCAACACTAAACCTCACAAGCTTCCCTCCCCACAAGTTGTACAACATTGTCTCTCCACCATTGATTTCCTCAAATCCAGAGGCCTCCACAACACTGACTTCTCGCGGCTTGCCTACTTATGCCCTCAACTTTTTGACCTTAACTTTGACCCTTCTGAGATCGAACCTGTTCTGGACTTCCTGATAACGGATTTACAGGCTTCAATTCAAGAACGGCGAGGCTTAGTAGTGAACTGTCCTCAAATGCTTTTCTCAAACGTCGAATACTGTCTCCAACCTACACTCAGCTATCTCAGGAAACTTGGGGTGAAGAAACTGAACGTGCCCAGTACACTAAATGCACATCTTTTGAACACAAGAGTGGAGAAGCTACGCAAGACGTTAAGGTTCTTGAGGAGCATAGGGTTGAGTCATGAAGAGGCAGCAGTATTTTCTTCGAGAATGCCAGCGATTTTCGGGTACGATATCGAAGATAACTTGAGAATCAAGTTTGAGTTCTTGGTTTATGAGATGGGGAGGAGTTTGGAGGAATTGAAGGAGTTTCCTCAATATTTCGGGTTTAGTCTGGGAAAGAGGATTGAACCAAGACATTGGCATTTGAAGCAGAGAAATGTTCAAATCAAGTTGAATAGAATGTTGTTGTGGAGTGATAATAGATTCTATGCAAAATATAAGTGAAATCTCTTCTCAATTCTCTTTCATTCCATTTCCTTCTATGAAGATTTCAACATGTTTGACAAAAATGTATTTATAAATCATGAAAAACCCTGTTTGGAATGAATTTGCTCTGATCTTTTAATCAAACCATATTATAAGGAACAGAGTTTCTCTAATTTTTTGCAGGTGCTTTACACACCTAAACGGAGTAAATTTGGTACAATTTTGCCCTAAAAAGCAAGTATGAAATTTGTCTACCATGAATTACATGGGTCTAAAGTACAGAATTATCATTTTGGCATAAAAATAAACGAAAAGAAGACAAACAAAAACCCTCAAATGTCCTGCTAGAGTCAATTTCCGGCCACAAGTATATCCCTCTCTTGATAAATTCTTCTGTAGATCAGTCTCTTGTAACCGGCTGCAATGTATGTACTTACATTCAATCGACCATCTTAGCAATCATCTTTGGTCGTGTTTATCATTTTGCAATCCTGCAAAAGGGGGAAAATAAGTGGAATTTATATATGTAGAGTAGGCATAACATGAGAAAGCTAAGAATAGAATCTTTCACCGGTTACTAACATATTAACTCTGCTTCGTCAACAGTTCAATGTCAGCTCCAACCTCGGAAATCTTCATTTCCTTAGAAGCCTTTGCTATTTTGGCAATGTTCCCTACATCGAAGTCTATTGCTATTCTTTTCACAAGACCCTCAAGCATCTGTATTAGAAAACACAGAAAAAATTAACTAATCAATAATACACCAGGCATCTCAGAGGAAATCTGATATGAAAATCAATCGAGTTACGTCCAAATACAAAAATCTGATGCCACATCTGCTGCCTGCACTTTATTTGTTGAAACTTAGTCAACTAGATTCTCTATATTATTATTTCTGAATGGCTTGCATTTCAGATCTCATTCGCACCTTAGATTGTTGAGCATATAACCTCTCTAATTGTTTCATACTTGGAATGAAGTTACACAGACATTAAACATGACCTTTATATAATGAAATAATAATAATAATAACAATAAATAGGGAGATTAATATGATTATCTTTTCTTAATGGATCTCCTTAAACCACCAAAACTGCATTTTAAGTAAAGTGACCATCACTGCAGAGCAAAAATATAAATGTTAGGTTTAAAGAAGATACCAGTGATCCAATAGAAACTAATGCTCGGAATTTTGAATCAGCTTCTATTTTCTCCTCTTCAGCAATCTGTGGGTAGAAAAAATAAGGAACAAAAGTTTATAATTTCCAAAATTTATAACCCTCTATTACCATTGAAAAAAAAAAATGAATAAGTTCCATCTCAAATTAAAAATGAAAACAGAATGCCTGATTATATCATTTGAAATGATGAATCAAATCAGAAAAGGAAGGAGAGGGAGAGATAATATGCAAAAAGACATCCATTCTAAGACGTGTATGAAAATAGCGGAATAAAACTTACCTCAAGAGCCGCTGAAAGAACTTGAGATTGACCTTCTTCATCCTTCTTTTCAATTAACAGCACTGCATAACTGTGAAGTACAGAAACAACTTCAGTATCATAGTAAATTAAAAAAAGGCATGCATGTCAAAAAGAGAATACTTACTTGAGAATCAGGGTAGTATAAGACAACTGCAAATTCTTATTTGGAGATGAGTAACAACTTGAAAATGCATCAAGAATCTGCAAGGAACGGCATCAAATTAAACAAAATACTATATCATGAAGTCATGAACAAATAATACTGAAAAGTTTCATCTGAATGTGAGAATTGCTCGGTATAAAAATTTGCAGACCTCTCCATGACAATCATTTAAAATTAAAAGACACATTTTTCTCTGTTATAAAACTTCAATTCTCTCTCAAGAAACATTTTGCCTAAGGCAAACCTTGATGATACAAGAGAATTTATCATAAGAAAAAAAAAAAAAAGAGTTATAATTTATAGTCTCTCAAGAAACATTTTCAAGTTACTCCACAACTAATAATTATCAAGTTCCTATATGTAACATAAAATCAGAATATAGATTAGCTGTAATAACCTCACTGCGATTTTTTTGCAGCCAGTTGTGGTTGTTAGAGTTCTTGAACAGGTTAGACACAGCTCGGATACTGGTTAAAAGATTTGCAGGAATTGCAGGATTTGTGGTGACTTTCTTAATCATTTCCATCAGTACATCTGGTAAAGCATAAGCATAAAATAAAGATCAAACTTGAATGAGTAGAAATGCCAAAGAAGAAATACATGCAACATATACTCATGTCCCAGTTTCGGGTGTCCATTCCAGGTTCTATCAACAGATTAAACATCGTTGCACATAATGACATAATTAAAGCATATCGTAAAACTATTGACACTATGGTAAATCTTTATGTCAATACCATTTTCATTTTCAACATGCTTGAGAAGTAGTCTTGCCCCGTCAGGATGCAGGATGATCATTCTCAGAACATCAATAACTGCACAAGGAAGAGAGACGGTGTTTTAAAAAGTGAGTAACAATTAAATGCCCTTGAAATGTAAAAGAAATGAAGTCGTTCTGTATTGATAGGTAATAAGTAAAAAAATATTATAAACTATAAAACAATTGACTGACTGCATCCAACCAACAGAAAAAACTAAAATCGCAAGAAGAAACTCATAAAGGAACAGTGACTAATAGCCTAAAATTCCAACACACTGACCTGGAAATATCATAGCCAGTGGCCATGTTTTTAGCAATTTCAGCAACAAAGAAATGTCAACATCTGCAAAACTACTACTGTGGTAATGCGAAGTGTCCTTCAAAATTTTCACAACAGCAGCTAGTCTTGATATCTCGAGCTCTGTCAGGGACAAGTTCTTTTTTTCCTTCAAAATATAGTCAACAGATCCATTATACAGGAAACTATATATGAAATGAAAAGGAACAACAATGAGGAAATAGTAAACTACAAAACTTAAAAACAATTCAAGACCAGTCTGCTGGCCCTCAGATTGGTCTAGATAGATATACCAATAATGGGTATTTGCAAAAGTAATATATTAGACAGCTTATGGAAAAATGGTCCCATGCAAATAAATATGGTCAAGGAAAGAAATAATCCATAAATAAATAATTTCCAAGGAATCAAGGAAACAAATACTATGATAAGACTCAACACGAAATCAGCAGCAAGAATTGAGAGAATACAGTCAGAAAAAATAAAAAATTTAACTAAAAACTGTTACCATACAAAGAACCTACCGAGTCAGATAATAAAGCATTGTTGAACTCTGTTATCTTTTTAAGGATCCCATCAAACTGAGCAGCATCAAAAACAAGCATTCCTTTCTGGAAACAAAATTATGAAATAACAAAAATGAATAAGATGACCAGAGAATCTACAGGCCGAATACCCAAAATAGTATGGTAGATATACATAAAAAAAATATTATCAGCAGGGTGATTCCAATCAAAGTTGATCTTGAAAGATTCAGCATAATAATGACTAACATTTGCAACAGGATTTTTTATGCTAAAGGGTCCATTAATGTAGTAACTGTTTTAGGATGAGGTGTGACAACGTTAACCTCAAGGGGTTGGTCTAGTGGCTGGAGTGTGGGGATTTCCAACCAAGAGGCCAAGGGTACAATACCCCTTGGGTCAACCCACCTAGGATATTAAAAATCTAAGAGTTTCATCGCTACCAAGGTTGTAGGATCCGGTAGTGACCCCCAGTTTAGAACCCACAGAACAAAGGAAAGATCATGAGAGTTCTAGGTATCAAAAAAAGAAGTGAGAGTGTTTTACATCATTAACAAAATTCATCAAACCACAAGGGAGTTTTTCATCTTTGCAGTTTTATTTTGAGACATATTTTGGTTAGGAGGCAAAGAGTAGTGAATTGAAGGTATATTGGCTATGCATAAACTAACATATGGATAATGTAGTAATCTCTAATGTACATTTCATTACAAACTTTCTAACCATAAATATAAGAATCACCCACCATGATCATATTATCAAAGCACAAATCCAAACCTTCTGACTGATACATACGTCGCTGATCTTTTAAAATCAAAAGCAGTAAGGCATACCTTAGGTATATGCTTGAAGGTAGGTTTTGCTGACATAGCTGTTATATACACAAAATTGTGAAAAGTATTAGAGCTCAGAGCCTTACGTTAGAGATGGTGAAGAAAGTGTAAGGTGCTTAATAAGAAGAAGGTAAATTTTCTTTTTCCTGAAAATGAAGACATACCAGACGTTCTAGAAGGTTCTCCAGGTACATAAGCACTCGCTGGAATGAAAACAGATAAAATAAGGACTACAAACCAGTAATACTATGTCAAAATGCCAAGAAGGCAATGTACTTACAGCCAGTGTAGGGATCACGAAATGATGGATTGAGATTGAAGTCCCTTTGTCCAGTATTTTGCAGAATAAACTCTACAATTTGCTGTCGGTATGAAAGAGGAAGATTCTCCTTGAGAAGCCACTTATCAGCAGCATCATATGGATTATCTGGAAGTAATCATATCAGTTATGCCATTAGCACATACATGCATGTTTCATTTGTAGTAAGCAATTTAACAGTCACACACACGACAATTATGATATTTTACAAAATTAAGGAAATTGCTTTGCAAGGAGGAGAGGGAGAGAGAGGACACTTGAAGCTCCACACCAAGCTTACAGTAAAATATAACTGCATGAATGTCAACAACAGTATGCCAAAGTTCCTCTTCGAGAGCATTAATATTTCCATTCCCCTATTTTTTAGCAAATTATAAGCAACTAAGGGAAAGTAGGAGGGCTATAAGCTCTACGATGTAAAAATGATTTATATAATGTCACCAAGGACAAGACTACCTTCACCAAAGTTCAACATGTTAAACAAATAAACATACACATATAAAGTGGAGTGTGCAAGAGAGATGTCATGGTTGGAATGGACAGCATAATTAAGTTTAAAAAATAGTGAAATCTAGGCCAGGAAAAGGTGTGGAACAGACACCTATAGCAAGATAGGACAAATTGCAGAAGAAAGTGGGCAAGTTCATTCAGAGGAAAATTAATATTCTGAATTTTACTAACAATGAAGCAAGCTAACTTCATAAAAATAACAAGATCACAAATAAAGGGAAACGTTATATCCAGAAATAATTTGAATATACAGTATTCGACTGCTAATCCAAGAGTATTATTAGTAACATATAACTAAAAAATGACATATCAACTCCTCAGATCATCCTAAATCTCAACTTTTAAACAAAATGAACTCTGAAGCATCATCAAGTTGCAAAAGAAACATTTCATTATGCATTAAATTCGCTTGATTTGTTTTCTTTACAGATAACATAGTTATAAGGACTGCAATGAATTACAGTCACATGAAAATAAGAGAAATATGTCCTAAAGTGACAGCATAAAATTCAGTGCCCATAAATGTCGGTTGTAGGAGAGGAACAAATAATAAGGTGATTACTATCTATCAAACAACCAAATCAGAGTAAAAGACGAAGGAGAAGAAACATACCTGAACGATTATAGGGCAACTTACGGATAGGCTCCCCATCTCCAATATCAACATCAAAAACTGTGTCAAGAAAGTAAAAGAATTAAATTTAAAAAAAAAAGCATGTATAAAAGGTTTAAAATAAAATAAGAAGCTATGAAAGATGTAAAACACCTACCATAATCATATTGACTTCCATCAAGAACAGGACGATTCATGCCATCATCTGGTCCATCAACAACTTCGCCAATCTAAAAGTCAAGCAATAACCAAATATAAATTTCTCTGGCATGAAAGAAATAATAACATACATTAATTCAAACTAAACAGAAACTCAGCGCGTTAGAGTATAAAAAAATAATAAATATAAAAAGGAAATGATGGGGATTGATGAAATTGAACAAATACGCAAGAATCTCATTCCAAGTGACTTGGTTAGTTGGTTCACATGACAAGCCTATGTGTCTGCACATGAGAGAGTGTGTTTGAGCTTAATATTATTATTTGGGCTCAAGCTTAAGCTTTTGGTGAAATGGTAACTTATTAAGAGTAAAATTACACATACAAGATATATGGCCTATAAATACGTCTGAAATTAACAATTAATTGACACAGAAAAGATCAAATCCGAGAATGAGATTCCAAAAATAAAGCCAAAGAAAGGCAAGCAATAACTATTAATTCTATAAATGGATTCAGAAAACATGACCAGCAAAAGAAATGGATAATTGTTAGTATGACGAACATTTAAGCAAAATCATAAAGCAAAGGATATATTTTCCTCAGCCAAACCCATTTTATAATTTCCCTCCTATAAAATTTGTTCTTCCAATAAGAGAACCAAATACAAAGTACTAGTGACATAAAGTTTTATCTAAATGAGAACAAATAGAATATCTACAGTTTCATATTCTGATTCGGATGTAATTTCAGAAAAGAAAAAAGATAGACCTTAGTATTATTTCTCTTGAGATATAATTGCTCAAGTGTAGGACCTAATGTCACAGCAAGCCAAGGTACAAATTCGATCGAGTATTTGCCATATTATGCAGAGAAAGCTGTCCATATATTTAAGGACACATCCAAAACTGATAAAAGCCTTCCAACTACAAACTTAATATATGGCTGTTTTTCACTACATCATTCATTGCTCATTCCAATACATAATAAGACATAAGTAAAAATAATGCCGAAAATGGGAGCACCACCCTAGTCTGCTGCGTACATACAAGGAATGATGTGAGAGAGAGAGAGAGAGAGAGAGAGAGAGAGAGAATAATGCTGAAAATGGGAGCACTCCCTAGTCTACTGCGTATACAAGGAATGGCATCGAATATGAATATGAGAGGGGAGAAGGAGATAGAGGACCAAAATCTCACTAATGAATGAACTCCATAAAAATGCATGAATGAGCATACAGAGGTGATATCAATAACCTAAAGAACATTTTTATCTTTTATAAAACAAATAGATGAAAACTTTATATCTACAAGCAAACTAATGGCACATATACAATAGTCCCAGTATCACAGTAAAATAAAAACATAAGGCTGCCAAAGACCAAATCAGCAGAAGACATGAACACAAAAGGTGCAGAAAGTCACATGAAGAATATGATCATGAAATAAATAAATAAAACAACTTAGCATGAAATTGGAGATTACTTTATCCCATTTCTGTTCTTTCATATTCCACGAATATGCTACACCATTGTCCCCTTCTCTCACAATTTTTGTCTGGCCATCATTGGATCCTGATCAAATGCATTAAAATATTAAACAATATATAATTGCACCTTGCAACAATAGCAACCAGTCCAGTCAACACAAATCAAACTTCAATGAACTAAGCTTGGACAACTATGTGATAATAACTCAGCATGTATAAAGATATTGTTCTCTACTGCTCAACATAATTATCAAGACTTGCTTTCTAGAAAAATTTACCAGGCATCAACAATTATATTGGTATTCTCACAACCTACACAATCCTTTCACATTTGATATTCAACTTTAGATGGATTTCCATCCAGCAACTGCAACTTTATCATATATTTAACAATGAAAAAAATCAATAGTACCAACATATTATTTTACCACACACACCTACCCACCCCACCCGACACACAATACAATTAAAATTAAGTCATTATTCTAGGTTGCTGTGAAGAACATTGATCCCTAGACCTTCTGTTTTACTGCAAAAGATCTAACCAACTAGGCTATCCACTTGGTATACAACAAAATAATATTGAGTTAAATACTTTAGAACTAGATCACACCTGGAATCTGTAAAGCCTCAAGTCCCGGTAAATCTTCCAATTTCAATCCACCAACCCTCTTCCTGATACAAACAGTGAGGAACAAGTTATATATCAGGCAAAGCTGACCATAAAAGAGTAACTGACAATTAAATTGATCCTACTGGCAATCAACTTGCCATAAACAATCAGACTCAGACAAAATATTACTGAATATATAGGGATTATCAAGTTAAGAGATCAGTGATTATCACATGTGATAATCGGTGTAAAAAAATTTACGTTGATTATCACATGTGATCCCGCACCTGATAACTGCTCTCTCTCTCTCTCTCTCTCTCTATATATATATATATATATATATATCCTTAAAGACAATACCAGATATATTACAACAACAAAAAAATGCCAATATATATAGGCAAGTCAGGAGATCACTAGTTATCACATGTGATAATCAGTCCTTAAAGACAATACCAGATATATTACAAAAAAAAATGCCAATATATATAGGCAAGTCAGGAGATCACTGATTATCACATGTGATAATCAGTGTAAAAAAATTTATGTTGATTATCACATGTGATCCCGCACCTGATAACTGCTCTCTCTCTCTCTCTCTCTCTCTCTCTCTCGCTCTCTCTCTCTCTCTATATATATATATATCCTTAAAGACAATACCAGATATATTACAAAAAAAAATGCCAAATTTATTACAAAATACCAATATACAATACTAGGTACATTACTACATAAGATGATTATAAGCCATAAATCATTGACTTGAAATTGAGTAATGCCCACATATAACAGTAATACAGTATCACATGGCATTGGCCAATATTAGATTATAATACCTGCTGTTCTTGTATGAGGAAAGTTCAGAAGCATACGCATCAAGTTCCAGTGGGTCTGCAACCTTATCTGGTTCTAGTGTCCAAATACGTATAACTCCGTCTGAACATGCTGTCAAAATATCCCCACTTTCCAAAAATTTGGCATCCCAAACACAGCCAGGATGCTCTATGCTCTGAACACAGACTCCATCTACAAAAAGACATGATTTCATAGGTAAATTAAACAACAAATTTTGTCCATCTATTATCTTTAAGGACCAAAATTTTCATTTTAGAGGTAACTGAAGACTATTACTAACATTAAATATGATCATGCTTAAGTTAAAATTCACAAACGTGACTTGAGCCAGGCAAAACTAGCAAAATACAATTAGAGCACAAGCAAGAACCACAATTAATATCCAACATAGAAGATCGCGATAAAAGAGAAACACAAATATAAAAAGAAATCACCTTTCCATATCTTTGCAAAACGATCTTCACTGCCACTGACAATAAGTCCAGATGCATGATAGTCAACTGAATAGACAATAGCAGTATGACCAACCATCTCCATTAATACTTGGCCAGTTAGCGCCCACAATCTGATGGTGCTGATGCAATTAAAACACAGTAAAATAACATTGCTGATAATCAAGATAAATAAAATTGATTAAACAGAGAAACCTAAAAAAATGAACTAAAACAGCAAAATCACTGAGTTATCTGACCACAGAATTAGGCCACAGTTATCTCTCTAGATGAAATATTATTTCTTCAAAATGTTAACTACAACACCCAGTCAAGATGTTAGCACAGTTGTAGTGCATCAACTGCAACACACTTCAGTTGAAAATAACTCACAGAGACCAGAGCAATTAATCACACTCACACTCCAACCAAATTATCAGCCATTAGAAGGAAGAATGGCTCATATGTTCTAACTGTTAACTGTATAGCAGACTATCTTTGCTATATAACTAACCCAAGGGAAGGAATCTAAAGTAAAAGAGTCCAGCCGTGTCCCACATTTTCAAAAGAAAAGAAAGAGGGGAATTTATATCTTTAAAAACTATATAATTGGGAAAAGAACAAGCACAAGCATCTGTTGCTGATAATGCAACATTTCAATAAATTTAAGTTCACAACAGAGCTAAATTTCTACCCTTACTTTTCTTCAAGTATCATGCCCTTACTAGCAATGCAATCCACTAAGATTTAGATGTTAAACTGTTCATGTCCTTTCAACAATGCTAAATGCATTATGTAGGTATTTATTCACATAATCTGCAAATGTTTATTTTATCCGCTTATCTTTCAATTTGACTGCAAAACACTAAATCAATCATCCAATGACAACCATCAATGCTAGATAATAACAAAAAAAATTATAAAATTTCTCACCAATCATGTGATGCAGAAAGAATTCCCACACCAGGCATCGCTGCCAAACCTCGAACTGTATCTGCAAAACATATTGCAATGCATAAGTTTCTCTTTTTTGTCTATTTTTGACCTTAGTAAATAACAATCATGCACCTAAGAGAAATAAAGCAACCTCACTCTCAACCAAGAAGATATGGCCCTAGGCTCATAAAACATTAGACGCATAGGAACATGCATAACATTAAATATTTGATATCTTGTAACAAGACAATGAAGCATGTTGCATTGACCTTAGACAAGTCATAGGGGGGAGAATATCTTTGAATGGGAGAGATTTTACAAGAAGTATATCACTTGAGCAAACCACCCTTCATGAGTCAACAAGGTCATGACGTGGAATTTTTTTTTAGGTTTACAAATCATAAGAATGAAAGAATGTAGACTTTAATCAGAAAGAGGTGTAATTGTATGAATTACAAAGTAGACTTTAGCAAAGTTTGCAAGTCAAAAAAGTGAATGAGTATCAACTGTAATAAAAAAATGGGCAATATTACAAGCATTCAAAATATACAACTTAAACCACAAGCTGTGGTGCGGTTGGTCACCGCACTCCCAATGGGGCAAATGGTTCGGGCTCTGCCTGAGTTCAAACCCCACTGGAAGCACCTTGTGGCCACCTCCCGGCCGAAGCGGGGATTAGTCCCACTCGTTAACAATCAGTTGCTGATCAGAGTGAGGGATACCTCGTGGTCTAACAAAAAAAATATACAACATAGTAGGGGGGAAGGGAGGAAAGAGAGACTATGACATGCAGGCATGCAGCTTGAAGTGTGACATAAATCTCTCACGTTGAATTAGCCACATTGAAACATGTTTTTGTGGATAGCTTGTTCACTTTTTGTAATTATTCATACAATTTTCTCCTTTTCCTGTCAAAAGTCAATAGACTAGTAATAATAACAGCAAATATAAACATTATATGTATTCTTATTATGCAATCAATCAAAAGACTTGAAGAAGGCAATAAAAGCATTCTAAACACCCTGCCTACCCTAACAACAAATATGATAGAGAAAAAAGGATTTTCTTCTGAGAGTACAAAGACAAAAACCCAAACTGACAAACATAAATATATAGTAAATGCTAATTTATCAGTTATTATACATGTTATGAGCAGGAAGTGGAAAGAAAAAAAAACCTGTATGCCCAACAAAAGTGTGAGCACATGTCTTTCCTCTCCAAAGTTTCAAGGTTGTGTCACTTGAACCTGTATTATGCCAGAACACCAAATCAACACCATAAATTCATACAGAAGAAAAGGGCATTTGTGAAATTTGAAAGCTCAAATCCGATATAGCAAGTAATCAGAACTTCTATATTACGTTCAAGTGATGTAATTAAGTTGACCATATCATATTCAGAATTTCAACAAGGCCATTGGGTGCACGGAATAATATATACAAGAATAAAACTTTATTGAAAATAAAATCAAATTACAAGGAAAATATAAGATGATCAAACTTTTTCAGGATATAAATCCCAGATGTACCACCATTTCAAGAACATGGAAAGACCAAAACAAACCCCATGCAATCACATGGAACACTAAGAATATTTGTACTCTTAATTGAATCTCTACCACATTATGTACTAAAATGCACTTATATCAAAGTAAATAGATAAGATTCATAAGACAATAAAGCCGAAAAGAAAATATAAAAGATAAAAAAATTTGGCAATATCCACCTCAATCTTTAATAACAAGGAAAAGAAAAAGGAAGACCTGAAACAAGCTCGCCAGATGGCAGCCTTGTAACTGCTTGGATTGGGGCATTATGTGCCTCCCAAGACTCAACTTGTTGGCCATTCTTCCACCGTCTTAAAGTACTGCAATGGAGAAGCCAAACAAAAATTTATATCAAATATTGAGTTAAAACAGCATGCCAGGCCTAGATAGTACAAAATAAGTTGATTGTAGCATTCAAATAACTGAATAAGTTAGGGAAAATGAGACAGTTAAAAGATCATTTAGCATTTGAGCGATAGGAAAATTATTTGACAGTATCTATTAACAAGCTTGCATATATTATAAAACCTTCTGGGACATACTCATGAAAATATGAAGTTGATATTTTGTCCCAGAATATGTAAGCTTACCAATCAACAGAGGATGACACAATGTCCTCGTTATCCAATGCAACACCAGTGACTTGCAACTGATGACCCTTCAATGTGCGCACTTTCTCTCCAGTTCTCAAGTCCCAAACCAGAACCATTGTGTCCATGCCACCCGACACGATCCCACCTTCTGGAAATTCCTCATTTGGTGAAATCCATGTCAATGGACCCACAAAACTTGTATGCCCAAACAATATCTTCGAAGAAAGATACTTCCTCCTGTCCGATGGATCTAAAGACCAGAACCTCACGGATTTATCTCTTGATGAAGTTACTATACCCACATTGTCACACACACATATCCCACGAACCTAATTTGTAGCACAAAGATCCAAGAATTTAATACATATCCTTAAGTGTTGCTATTATGTGAGCAATGTTACCCGTATTCAAGTGATCAAATATCCCAGTTTATAGTACTATAATCCATGTCAGTATCACATATACACACAACATATGCTGGTTAACTTCAATGTCAAAAAATTTGTCACTACAACCACAACCCTGAATCCCTGATGCTCATATAATATTCTATCCTAATAAAGGGTATCAAAATTCATGCATATCTCAATGAATACTCAAAAGGGCATATGTTGAATGTTGATCAACCTGAATACTAAATACTTACATCTTCGATTCTAATTGCATCAATTTAAAACAAAATATGAAGTCAACCCAATTGAATTTCATTTGCATTGTGCAAGTGAGTGTGATGATAAAGTTGAAAACTTAACTTAAATCGATTAGATAATGAACACCCGTTCGTTTATTGAATCAGCTATGCTTATTATAAAATAACACAATAAGAAATAAAAGAAAAAAGAAAAAACAGTGGGAGGGAGATCTTCTTACGTCGTCTTCGTGACCCCGAAGTTCGCAGCTCAATTGGTATTCTTTGAAATCGATATCCATTGTCGAATGTCGAGCTTAGCTAGTGAGAGACACAAAACGAAATGGGGTTTTAGAGAGATTTTGTAAATGGCATCGCTTCGTTTCCAAGTTTTGATTTTGATTTTTTTTTTTAATACGAGTTTTGTCTTTTGATGCGATTTATCATTTATTAAAGAAAAAAAAAAGTTTGGTTTCATGTGGGTGGATGGATCCAATAAATAATAATAATAACTAATAAGAGAAATGGAAAAAAAATACAAAATAATTATTTTTCTCCGAGAAATCAAAAACAAATTTGTATAATATTTATGAATTTATATATGTTATGAGTTTATTTGCTTTATATATGTACACACTAGGGTTCTAAAAGATAAAGATTAAAAACAGACACCACATAAATATGATAATTACACCGATATTTTAATAAAAAAATTAATTATAAAAATATGGGGTAATTACCCTAAATGGCCATTAACTTTTGCCACCAATATTAAAATGACCACCAAATGAGAAAATTGATAGAAAATGGTCATTTTTGGTAAACATTGTTACACTAATGGCCATTTCATCAATTTAATCCATTTCCATCCAATTTCATCCAATAAGGGGATGACATTAATTTATTTGAGATGTTTTTTGGAAATCAATTTTTTCTTTTGTTTTTTGAAACAAATAATTATATTTAGTGTGTATATACGTATAGCATATCTCAAACATATATATATATATATATATGTATGTATATATATGTATTTCTTTTTTGAGAAGATTAAGGCTACAAAATCTAAAAATTCTAAAAAATATATTTGAGATAAGTTGAAAAGAAATATATATATATATATTCCTTTTTGAGAAAATTAAGGTTATAAAATCTAAAAATTCTAAAAAACATATTTGAGATAAGTTGAAAAGAAATATATATATATATTCATTTTTGAGAAGATTAAGGTTATAAAATCAAAAAATTCTAAAAAACATATTTGAGATAAGTTGAAAAGAAATATATATATATATATATTCTTTTTTGAAAAGATTAAGGTTACAAAATTTAAAAATTCTAAAAAATATATTTGAGATAAGTTGAAAAGAAATATATATATATATATATATATACACACACACACACACACACACACACATATATATATATATATATATATATATATATATATATGTTTGAGATATGTTATATATATATGTACACACTAAATATAATTATTTGTTTCAAAAAACAAAAGAAAAAATTGATTTCCAAAAAACATCAAAAATAAATTAATGTCATCCCCTTATTTACCAAAATGCCCCTTATTAGTTATTAGATGGAATTGGATGGAATGGTCATTAGTGTAACAATGTTTGCCAAAAATGGTCATTTTCCATCAATTTCCCTATTTGGTGGCCATTTTGATAGTGATGGTAAAAGTTGATGGTCATTAGGGTAATTACCCCTAAAAATATTCTAATAGAAATTTACCATAAAGACAAATTAGTTTAATTAAAAATAAATTAAATACTATGTACATAGCACACCCATTAATTACACTCATATCTCTTTAATAAAAAAATTTAAATAAATAAATAAAACTAAACTAAACCCTAATTAAACTCTAATTCTACTTCAAATATCAAAATCTCTCATTATCATATAACAAAGTAATAGAAAAAGAATTTCCAGAGAACTCTCGTCATATAGAGGAATATATATATATATATTTGTTATGAACTCTATCGATAAGCAAAAAGTGAGAAGTAATTTTTTATTTTTTTTAAGATAATAGTACATATCATTATGTATTCAGAAGATCAACGGTGGTATGGGGATGTGAAATCTGTTGTATTTGTTGTAATAGATATCAACAACTTGATTATTATCAACATAGCGATGCTTGAGATTTGTAAATGTTGAGAAGATATCTAATACAGTTGTTGGTAGCAAAGAACTTACTACGACTGTATTGTGTTTTCGAACATGGAGAACTTAAGAATTTATCATTTGTGAAATTTGGTAGGTTAATAACATAAGAGGGTTTATAAATAAATTGTATTAAAATAAATACATTCATTTAAATAAGGGTACTATTGGCATTAAGATTAGTGCTTATAGTAAGGATTTAATTTTAAATTTTAGAAATGGGTATACTTATAAATATGGGTGTGCTTATCATATTCATTGGCGTCAATATCCACACCCTAAAAATAATTATAAAGTAGACTACGATTACAAATTTAATATAAATATAATAAACGAAAATTATAATATGAAAAAATTGCAACAAATCTCGCGTAGTCGCATATAATAAATAACTCATTTTTACAATTTCGACGGAACTGAAACGGTCAAATCCGTTGAAATTTAGGATTAATAAGTACAAATTGGATCAACATATTCAGTTTCAAACCAAAACCGTCGAAATCGCCGAAACTTTCATTCTCATAGTTAAGCTACGAAAAATGAGAATAAATTGGGCTAAGATTAAAGTTTTTTAGCCTTTTTTTCATTTAATTTTTTTTGTTGCTTATATTTACATTAAACTTGCATTTTTATTTCAATTTATATTCATTGTTTTGTAACTTAATTATGAGAACCCGAGTTTCGATGTTTCGACAGAATCGGTTTGAAACCGAATCCTTTGAAACCACAAAAAAAAAAAAAAAGTTCTCATATGAAAGAATTATTGTCATTTTCTCATGTTAATTGTTATATTTACATTAAATTTGTGTTCTTAGTCCCATTTAAACTCATTAAAACCCGAGTTTCGACATATTCGGTTTCAAACTGAATCTGTCGAAACCCCCAAAATTGAGTTTTTATATTATTGGCAAGTTTTGTTACCATTTTTTCATTTGATCTTTTTTGTTGTTTATATTTACATTAAACTTGCATTATTATTCCTATTTATACTCTTTTTTCTTTTTTTTTGTAGCTTAATTATGAAAATCGAGTTTTTGCGGTTTCGACGAATTCGGTTTGAAACCGAATCCATTGAAACCACAAAAAATAGTTCTCATATACAAGAATTGTTTTCATTTCTTAATGTCACTTGTTATATTTACATTAAATTTGTGTTCTTAGTCCAATTTAAACTCATTAAAACCCTAGTTTTAGTGATTAAACCAAATCCATTGAAACCACCAAATTTGAGTGCTTATATTATAAGCAAGTTTTGTAGCCATTTTTTCATTTGATCTTTTTTGTTGCTTATATTTACATTAAACTTGCTTTCTTATTCCTATTTATACTCATTTTTGTTGTAGCTTAATTATAGAAACCCGAGTTTCAGTGGTTTTGACAAATTCAATTTGAAACCGAATCTCTTTAGACCACAAAAAAAAAAAAAAAAAAAAAAAAAGAGTTCTCATAAGTCATAAGCAAGAATTATTATCATTTTTCATGTAACTTGTTAAATTTACATTAAATTTGTGGTCTTTGTCCAATTTAAATTCATTAAAACCCGAGTTTCGACGGATTCGATTTCAAACTAAATCCGTAGAAACCCCCCAAAATTGAGTTTTTTATATTACAGGCAAGTTTTGTTACCCATTTTTTCATTTGATCTTTTTTGTTGCTTATATTTACATTAAACTTGCATTATTATTCCTATTTATACTCATTTTTTGTAACTTAATCATGAAAACTTGAGTTTCAGCGGTTTCGACGGATTTGGTTCTTCATGCTTGTTTGCGTAATAGCAATGAGATTCCCCAATATCATGCTAAGAATAGCTATGATTTCCAAAAGAATATGCCATTCGTTTGATGAGAAATAAAAAGAAATATCGAAAATTCGAGTGGTTGAAGCTGAAGCAGCTACTTTCGAAGTAACAGAAAGAAAAGCAACGACTGGAGTGGGAGAGTCAGAGTCGAAAAGAGGATTCCTCACTTCTTTCTCTCATTCAAAACCGTGCATAGAGCTTTTGCACATTTTCGTTAATCCATGAACAGGGTCTATATAGACACATAGATCCATGGATCCATACATCTCGATCGGAAAAGAATCAATAGAAAAAAGAAACTCTTATTACCTAATTAAGAGTAAGATATTTATTATTGATAAATATAGAAATCTAAATTCTATAGATCACTATATTCTATTAATCGTTATGTTCTATAATATTCAATATTTATTTTGAATTTGATTCTCTATTCTTTTCTTTATGAATAGCTAGGTTTCGACGGATTCGGTTTAGAACCAAATCCGTTGAAACCACAAAAAAGAGTTCTCATATGCAAGAATTATTGACATTTTTTTATGTCACTTGTTATATTTACATTAAATTTGTATTCTTAGTCTAATTTAAACTCATTAAAACCTGAATTTCGACAATTTCGATGGATTCAGTTTCAAACCAAATCCGTCAAAACCACAAAAATTGAGTTCTTATATAATAGGCAAGTTTTGTTACCGTTTTTTCATTTTATCTTTTTTGTTGTTTATATTTACATTAAACTTGCATTCATATTCCTAATTATACTCATTTTTTGTAGCTTAATTATGAAAACTTGAGTTTCAGTGATTTCGACGAATTCAGTTTGAAACCGAATCCGTTGGAACTAGGGGTAGGCAAACTTCAGTTCGGTTCGATTTTGGACAAAATCGAATTGAACCAAAAATATTTTGGTTTACATAAAATGAAACCAATTTAAAACTATTAAGAGATGATAACCGAATTGAAATGAACTAATTTTGATGGGTTTGGTTCGGTTCAATTCGGTTTTGGGTCTAATGGGCATGATGAGCTTAATGAGTTTTTTTTAATATATTTTTAAATTCAATGAGGTATTGGATACTAATTTTTGGTCAATACTTGATAGTTTTCATAAATTTTAATAGCCCAAAGCTAAAACATCCTAAATCAAACCTAAATAAAATATTTTTAAAAAAAATCAGTTAAAAACATATTACATAATAAAACATTCCAACAGCTCAAACCAAATTCTTTCACATCTCAAACCCATTCTATAATTACAAGAGATTTTACCCGTTAAACTAGTGGTTTTTTTTTTTTTTTGAAAGACCAGTTAAACTAGTTAATGGTTCATAAGAGCATCTCTAATGTTGTGCCAAATTATTGTGTCAATGCTAAAATTTAGCATAGGATATAAAAATCATCCTCCAATATAGTGTCAAATGATGTGCCAAATTTGACACAACTATAAATGCTCCATTTTTAATTACAAAAATACCATTATATATATATTTTAAATGAAATAATGAATACATTAATGAAACTTTGCATTGAAGCATTAAAAGAAATAATGAATGCATTAATGGTAAGTGTTTACTTTTATAATTTTAATTAATAAAATAATAAAAATGGCATTGTAAATAGAATTGTGCATTGAAGCACAATGCTAAATTGATGTGCCAAATATAGCATTTTACTCTTTTTTGTGCCAAATTTGGTATTGGTATTGACATTGACATTGACATATGCATTAGAGATGGTCTAATGTGTAGATTGATTTTCACGACTGATTGACAAATCGAACGTTAAATAAAACGGAACGTTTTCTTATGGTTATCATATTTCAATGAATGACAAACTCTGCCAAATCACACATTTACCTTAATTATATGAGTTGTACAAACCCACGTGTCAATGTTTAGAAATTAATAATGGCACTATCAAAGTTAATAAATGATTTTGAATTGATTATTTGACTTTAGGACTCAAATCAGCTATCAAATTTTGGTGTCCCAATTTGTGTCCAACCAACCAAATTGGGATATATGTGCACATTTATGAAAGAAGTTAAAAAATAATAATTAAATGTGCTATAAATATGTACAAATATCCCAATTTGGTTGGTTGGACACAAATTGAGACACTAAAATTTGACAGCTGATTTGAATCTTTGACTTTATATGAAATGTCAAACAATCTCCAAACATCACTACTTACTTTTCTAAAAAAGAATAATAAAAAATAAAAAATTGTTGAAGGTGAAAAAACAAAGAGAATGTCATTTCATTGTTTGATGGATTTTGTTTTCACTTTTCAAAAGTAATCCTACCTACTTTAGCATTTAAAATAATTTAATGAATCTTTATTATACAGTTGAGAGTGATTGAAATTTGAAAGAAAGAAAACTAGAAAAGGGTTAGGGCCCGTCCTGCAAGCCGTTTTTTGTTTTTGTTTTTCGAAAAGAAAAATGAAAATGAAAATGAAAACAGTGTTTTTGGTTTTGTTTTTGAATTCCGAATACGCGTCTGGTAGCATTTACTGGAATCCGTATTTTAAAAATAAAAACGGAAAAAACGCGTCTGGTAGGAAAACAGAAAACTTTCGAAAATTGAAATATCAATTTTTACATTTTGTTTTATATTATAATAATTATAAACAAATTGATTAAATAATTAACTAAAAAAAATTGAAATGTAATTTTTAAATTAAAAAAAAGTTATCAGTTGAAGAGGAAGAGGAAGAGGAAGAAGAAGAAGATGAGTAGATCGGCGACTCAGTAGAGCAGATCGGCGACGTCGAGTGGCGATCGGCGGTGAGAGGCGACGCAGAGCCGATCGGCGGCGAGCGGAGGAGGAGGAGGAAGAGGAAGAAGAAGAAGAAGACGGCGGCGATGGCAGCAGCGAACGGAGGAGGAGGAAGAGGAAGAAGAAGAGGAAGAAGAAGACGGCGGCGATGGCAGCAGCGAACAGAGGAGGAGGAAGAGGAAGAAGAAGAAGAAGACGGCAGCAGCGACCGGCGACCGGCGGAAGGCAGCGGCGAGCGACGACCGGCGGCAGGCAGTGACGATCGGCGGCAAGGAGGAGGAGAAAGAAGGTGAAGAAGAAAGAAGATGAAGTGCAGTTCGTCTGTCCAAGAGAAAAAAAAAAAAAAATTTGTTAATTTTTTTGAAATTGTATTTGAAATACAGAAAACAACTTTTTTTTGTTTTTCAAAATTTCCACTTTTAACACTTGACTTTGTTTTTGTTTTTGTTTTTGTTTTTGATTTCTGAAAATAAAATGAAAAACGGTTTACAGGACACGAATTCGAAATCATTTTTAGAAAATAAAAACAAAAACAGCTGAAAACAGCCTGCAGGACGGGGGCTTAGTTTTTATTTTTTATTTTTAGAGTAATGCTAGATATCACACCTAAAATCATAACTTTTTCATCACAACACATGTGATCGTTGATGTGTCAATTGATGAATAGATATATGGATAAGTGAGATAAATCATTATTAATATATATGCATCCACTCACCAATTAACAAATCAGCTGCAACCACGTGTTATGATAGAAAAATTGTGATTTTAGGTGTAATATATAGCATTACTCTTTTTTTTTTTTAATGCATTTCATATCGGTTCAAACCGGTTTTGGAAATCCAAAACCAAACTAAACCGAAAACTATACAATTTTCAAAATTCAAAACCGGTTTAAACCGAATTTAAGTTACGAACTAAACCGATCACCCTTTTTTTGGTTCGGTTCGGTTCCGAACTTTGTACCAACCCAAATTAAAATAGAAACTGATTGCATAACGTAATAAACTCTCCAATAAAACCAAATAAATACCCTATTTTCATTAATAGAAAACGAACAAACATTCCTGGGCAATCTATCAGGACCAACGGCTCCACATAGGGAAGACAAGACTCAAGCCAAAAATAATCCCAACAAAAAACAAAGATAACTTAGATAAACTATGCGCGGCTGAATTCACACCTCTAGGAAAAAACGAGACAGGAATAACATGACATTTAATTAAAAGAAGAATATCACTAATAATAATCTCCATGACAATAAGAGGAGCAGCCCCCAAAGTCACCATATCGACAACATATTTAGCATTTGATTCAATGATAGTAGGCACCAAGCCAAAATTAATCGCAAACTGGATTATGCAAAGAATGACCATAGCTTTAGCCACCTAGGGAGAGAAATATGCATCTACTGCATGGAAGAGCCCATAACTTGACCACCATGGTCACGCACAACCACCCCAAACCCAATCCGGCCAGACCACCATATACCTTTAGGTTGAAATCTTATCTGGTATGTAAATATTTTATCTGATTGGATTCTTTTGGTAGCTTCAAACAATCTTTAATGTTTAAAGTTTGTTATGCAGTGAATAAAACTTATGAGGAGTCAAACTATTCTTAGCCTTCTTAAGATCACTGAAGTGGTCTCATTAATAGTGAGTGTCATTGTATTTTATAAGCTTTTGCTTGTTAATTTATATCTTGAAGGTGTTTGAAATTTATTATAAATTTCAATATTCAGGTTTCTGCGATGACTTTTGACTATTCAAAGCTGTTTGACATGGTTATTTGGAAAGTTCAAGTAAGTGATTGTATTTGTTGACGATTTTCTACTACTTTGCATTGGTGCCTCTTTATTGCTCCTTGTTCATTTTCATTAACTTGGTGGTTAATTATGTAGTTAAATAGTTTAATCAATATAAATTCATGCACCTATAATCATTCATATATAAACTATACAATTACATGTATAATCAGTCGCATACTCTCATAAAGCCGCATAAACATGTCGTAAGTCGTAGCATATTTATAAAGCCGCATAAACATGTCGTAAGTCGTAGCATATTTGATTGATGTGTGTTTGGTTGATCTTATGATAGTATTCTATGGTTGATCTTATGATAGAATATCACACATCAACCAAACACACATCAATTAGATATGCTACGACCTATGACAAGTTTATGTGGCTTTGTGCTAGTATGTGAATGATTATACAAGTGATGGTACAATTTATATGTTTGCCAAATTAATTGTATTCCACTATATCTTCTGCAGGCCATATTTGCAATACTAATCATCACATGTATAAGATTTTTTATGGGAATACGCTTTGTTAAGAAATATTTTCTTTGTAAGAATGGGAGGGTGAGAGTTGCAATTGTTGTATTGGTTAAAGGATTAATATTGAGCTCCATTATGATTACTGGTTTTATATGATGTAGGGCTATTTGGATTTCTTTAAAAAAAAAATTTACTGTAATTTGAGATATGAAAATATGAAAGGGCTATTTTGATGTATTGTATGGCTATTAGGATTTTTTTTTTCTCACTTTTTTTTACACTATTATAATGTATGGCTTGCTCTATATAAAATATGAACTTGAGTATAATTTTATAAATTAACAAGCAAATCTGACTATGTCAAAGCACAAATAGCACAAATAATCTTCAACTTATAACTCCTCCCCTGACAAGCAAATCTAGCTAAACAATGAAAAATAATGGTCATATATTTATTCTTAAAATGAATACAAATTAGCACTTGCATGTAAAGAAAACAACAATTTGCAAATAATCCTACCTTCTAGTTCAATCATGTCTCTCTGTCTCTGAAATCTACTTGCAACATAAAACAAGGAGTGAGAGTGAAATTGGAGCACACTCGGTATGTGTATATATTTGCAAAAGCATGTAATATGTAGCTCTGAGTGTGAGTGCGAGTGCGAGTGACAAGCAGTTTGATTTATAGGCGCACAGCCGCGCACTCGTGTGTACAATGAGAGTGAGACAAAAAGAATGAAAGGGCTCTTCGGACTGCTTTTAAATTTTACGAAATATGTTAATTTGTATATCTCAAATATGACATTTTTCGGATTAAAATTCGGATTTGGATTTGGACATTTTTGGATCGGATAGACTTATGTTGGAATTGGATTCTGATTTTTTTTTTTTGGATTTTCGGATTATAAAATAATAATAAATTCCATTTAAAGTTATTTATTGGGAAGACTAAATTCATTGAAAATAACCTAATTAATAAATAAAAAAATCTGCAAACTAAATTATTAGTTTTTTAACTGATGGATTTAGATGAATTCCGTAGATTTCATATAGATTTTGTTAAAATTCTCTATAGAGTTTGTTAGACTTTTACACAGAATTACATAGAATTGGATGGATTTTTAATGATCGTCTTGAAAATTTTTTTTTTGATAGTTTATAGGTAAATAGTTTGAGACATTAAAATATATATATATATATAGTTTCATTAATTTCAATACATTTCGCCAATTGTTTTACCGAATGACTCTCTTTAACAAAACAAATTTATATTAATATGAGATTTTGTTTATGTTAATCACTTTAATGAATATTTGATATTATAAGAAAAATGATTTTTTTTTTAACATTACCAAACCTTTTTTATTAATTTTAATTATCAAGACCAATTGTTGGATTTTTTTTTTTGTTAATTTCGATACATTATAAAAGTTAAATACATCGAAATCTATAAATGTTAGGCAAGATTTGTTATAGGATTTTTTATTTATAAATTTAATTTTAAAATTCATCCCATTCCAACACACTTGGAACCACAAAAAAGAGTTCTTATATGCAAGACTTATTGTCATTTTTTTATGTTACTTGTTATATTTACATTAAATTTGTGTTCTTAGTCCAATTTAAACTTATTAAAACCAGAGTTTCAGCGATTTCGACGGATTCTGTTTGAAACCGAATCCTCGAAACCACAAAAATTGAGTTCTTATATAATAGGAAAGTTTTGTTACCATTTTTTCATTTTATCATTTTTTTTGTTGCTTATATTTATATTCAACTTGCATTCTTATTCCTATTTATACTCACTTTTTTGTAGCTTAATTATGAAAACCCGAATTTCGTCGGTTTCGACAAATTTGGTTTGAAACAAATTCCGTTGGAACCACAAAAAAGAGTTCTCATATGCAAGAATTATTGTCATTTTTTTTTATGTCACTTGTTATATTTATATTAAATTTGTGTTCTTAGTCCAATTTAAACTCATTAAAATCTGAGTTTCGGCGATTTCAACGGATTCGGTTTCAAACAGAATTCGAGGAAACCACCAAAATTGAGTTCTTATATTATAAGTAAGTTTTGTAGTCATTTTTTTTCATTCTATCTTTTTTGTTGCTTATATTTACATTAAACTTGCATAGTTGCATTCTTATTCCAATTTATACTCATTTTTTTTGTAGCTTAATTATGAGAACCCAAGTTTCAGCGGTTTTGATAAATTCAGTTTAAAACAGGCTCCATTGGAACCACAAAAAGAGTTCTCATGGCAATAATTATTGTCATTTTTCATGTTACTTGTTATATTTACATTAAATTTGTGTTCTTAATCTAATTTAAACCCATTAAAACCAGAGTTTTGGGGATTTTGACGAATTCAGTTTCAAATTGAATCCGTTGAAACCATCAAAATTGAGTTCTTATATTATAAACAAGTTTTGTAGCCATTTTTTTTATTTGATCTTTTTTGTTTCTTATATTTACATTAAACTTGCATTCTTATTCCAATTTATTCTCATTTTTTATAGCTTAATTATGAAAACTCGAGTTTCGGCGGTTTCGATGGATTCTGGTTGAAACCGAATCCGTTGAAACCACAAATAAGAGTCCTCATATGCAATAATTATTGTCATTTCTTTATGTCACTTGGTATATTTACTCTAAATTTGTGTTCTTAGTCAAATTTAAATTCATTAAAACCTGAGTTTCAACGATTTCGACGGATTCGGTTTCAAACTGAATCTGTCGAAACCACCAAAAGAGTCCTTATATAATAAGGAAGTTTTGTTACCATTTATTTCATTATATATATTGCTTACATTTACATTAAACTTGCATTCTTATTCTTATTTATACTCATTTTTGTAGCTTAATTATGATAACCAGAGTTTCAGCGGTTTCGACAAATTCGGTTTGAAACCGAATCCATTGAAACCATAAAAAAAAAAAGTTCTAATAAGTATGAATTGTTATTATTTTTTTCATGTCTCTTGTTATATTTACATTAAATTTGTGTTGTTGGACCAATTTAAACTCATTAAAACCTGTGTTTTGGCGATTTCGACGGATTCGGTTTGAAACCGAATCCGTTGATATCACCAAAATTGAGTACCGAATCCGTTGATATCACCAAAATTGAGTTCTTACTTCTTATATTATAAGCAAGTTTTGTAGCCATTTTTTCATTCTATCTTTTTTTGTTGCTTATATTTACATTAAACTTGCATTCGTATTACAAATTATACTCATTTTTTGTAGTATAATTATGAGAACCTGAGTTTCGACAGTTTTGACATATTCAATTTGAAACTTAATCCGTTGAAACAACAAAAAAATGGTTCTCATAGGTAAGAATTTTATCATTTTTCATATTACTTTTTAATTTACATTAAATTTACGTTCTTAATCTAAATTAAACTCATTAAAACCTTATGGGGGTGTATTCAATTAGGATTCTTGATGACATTTAAAGACATTTTTTAAGTGACGGATTTTCATGGATTTCTACATACTTTTATAAATCCACATAGACTTTCATTGATTTGTTTAGACATCTATTTTAGACTTTTATGGATTTGTTTAGATATCTATCTCAGACTTTCATGGATTTGTTTTTTGAGAAGAATCTGTGTTGAAATTAAACTTACTAGTAATTGAGTATGTATTTTAAATTTTTATTGCTATCTTTGCAAGTGATGTTGCCTGCTTATGGTAGTTACTTCTTCGAGGCATCAGAGGCATCATTTTTCTTTTTCATTTTATGAACTATATGATTGATTATTTGTTAGGATTTTGAGTCTAGTTGGCATTATTCTACATCAAAATGGTATTTCCTTTGTATTGTTATGTTGTCCTAGTTGTACGGTTTATCAAGCTTTAAAGAGGATGGACAATGTCTCAAGCAAAGTGAAGCCTTCGTGCAAGGAAAGTGTTATTGACTACAAATGTAATAAGACCTCTTTCCTTTTACAAGGCTTAGGCGTACACACACACAATTTATTCATTTATGTCCTTGCATCGTAGTGCTAAATTAGTATAACACATTCACATGTGTTTTTAGTATGCTCATGTATTAGTCTCAAATTGACAAACATTGTAGAAATGCATGTACTAGGATTATCTCTAGGCAATTGCATACTTGTGTAATCTTGTGTTTATTTATTTGTATTTTAATGATTTGGACTTGAATATGTTCTCAAATAATTCCTTATTGAGTTCTGATCATTTCGGATACTCACTCATTAGATTTGGAGTTCAAACTAGGAAGTTAAGAAACTTTACGTTCTCTTACAATGCGTTTTCTTCGTCGTCATGTATCGAGTTGAGTTAACATCAATTTATTAAAGTTTCGTAGTCGTCCTCGTGTGTTAGTGAGTTACGGTTCGTAATTCGAAAACGGATTCAAATTCCGAGTTCGGAGGCCAAATGACGATTGAAGAACACGAGGGGTGCACGAGGAGAGAAGGCCAACATGGGAGGCCTTCCCGTGGAGGCGCGTGGCCACCACAGGGAGGCCGAGACCATCCTCCCATGTGGCTCCCACTCTTTTTCATTTTCCCTCCCTTTCTCCTTTAAGGATGTGTTTGGTAAGGAAGAAATAAAATAGGAAGGATAGAAAGATTTGGAGGGATAGAAAACATGAGAGAAGGAAATAAAAATAATTTTCCCTCGAGTTGTTTGGTAAACAGGAAGGAAAGAAGAGATCTTTTTTTTTTATCAATTTTACTATTTTACCCTTATATTATATTTTATATATATATAAAATGGACAACTTTGTAATTTTAAATCAACCCAAAAACCCTTCCCTCTTTCCCTCCAATTTCCTTCCACTTTTGGGAGGATTAAAATTTGTGGATCCCACCTATGATTTTTTCCTCCTACTCTTCCCTTCCTTCCATTTTTCTCTCCATACCAAACACATATTTCCCCATTTTCTTCTCTTTTTTCCCTCCACCCTTTTCTTTCCTCTCCCTTTTCATCCCTACTAAACACACCCTAAATATTCCCTCTCTCTCACTTTCACATTTCAACCATTTTCAAGAGAGAAAAGTGCAGAAATTTTCTCTAAGATTTTCTCAACTTCCAAAAACCATATCTCTCTCATCTTTCATCTAATTTGAGTGATTCAGGTTGGAGAATCTTCGTATTGGAGTACTCTACAAACCCAAGCAACCTTGAGGTCATTTGATCAAGTTTTCATTTAGTTTCACACCAAATTCGGACTGCACTCCATTGTTCTAGGTAATTGTCAAATCCTTTGTGTTCTTGAGCTTAAATGTTCTTCAATTACCTTGGGCTTTCTTCCTATATATGTGTATGGTCTTGATCATATGCTACTAGGTTTGTAGGTTTCAATTAAAAGCTAATTTGATCTTAATTAGAATCTTGAATGTGAGTTAGGTTTTTCTAAACCTATGTTTTCACATGCTTGTGAGTTGTATTATGATTAGTTTTGAATCTAGGATTATTTGTGCATTGATTGAGAATATTCTAATGATCAATAATTCCTTGTTGTGTTATATGTCTTTGATTGAACATATTTGAAAATAGCACTAGTTGTTGTATGTGTAGAGCATTGATTAGATTCACTTGATTGATTTATGAATGTATGCTCTAATTGATTTCTAGAGAAGTTTGTAGATCTAATCTCATTTCTCTAGCATTTCAGTTTTTGTACTAAAGGCTTGAATATGTGCTTCATGAACATGTGTTTATCTCAAGCTTTAGTTGCATGAATCAAGTCTAGGATTACAGTATGTTTGGTGTATTGGCATATCTAGATTTCGGTTTTCATGTGTTTATGACCTAGACTAATTTTGTTGTGATCTCTGTTGACTAAGTCTAGTTCTAGATGAAGTGTACATAATCCATACATTTCATATGTTCATGCATCATCTTGTGTGATAGCATATTTTGGATTGTAAACTAGAAAATCATACATTGTGTGCTCATTGTCTAATTCTAGTTTCCATAGCTCATATTGATCATATGTTCTATATTGGTTGTGTTTGCATCATTTGCAACACTTAGATCACTTGCCTTGTAAAAGGTGGAAGTCTCATATTGGGGTGGATTCCTCAATAGTGAGCAAGGAAGTCTTGGCAAGGTAGGTGTGGTCTCAAGTAAGACCAAGCAAGAGAAGTCTTGGCAAGAGGCGTGTGGTCTCAAGTAAGACCAAGCAAGAAAAGTCTTGGCGTGTGATCTCAAGTAAGACCAAGCAAGGAAAGTCTTGGCAAAAGGTGTGTGGATTCTAGTAAGACCAAGCATGTATACTTTCTAGAGGCATGCGATTTGTCTCGGTTAGGAAGTATGCAAGTTTCTCTCTAGTGGGAATAGGTAGGAGGGATATCCAATAGATAGTGATACATGTGAGTTGGTCACTTTTGAGGGTGTATTCTTATTTAACTAGTGAAAAACATTTTGTCGGTAGTTATGAATTTAACCTGTGGATATTTCCTCTTCAGAGGTTTACCATGTTAAAAATATCGTGTGTTAAGTTTCTCTTTCCTTATCTCTTTGATATTTGTTGAATCAATATTTGTCTCTTGTATCTTTGTAAGTGTTTGAACATTGTATCTTGTAATATTCTATATCAAGTTGTAAAGCTCTACTTAGTGAATTTACATTGTAATATTCAATGTACAACTTGTGGAATTTGCTTTGCATTGAACATAGTTTTATATGAGATACATTGTCTCTTGTCATATGTTTTGTAGACTAAGGGTGGTGAATCAAGCATACATGTGATTATTGTTTTCTCATAACAATCATATTAAAGGTTAATTTGTATGTTCACCAAGGTTTTGACAAAAGCATCGAAAGAGTTTTAAAATTAGAGTGTCAACCTATTTACCCCCCTTAGGTTGTTTAGTATAACCTTGTAGGCATTTCATTATTTATCTGTTTTTTGTTGTACAACTAGAACTTATGTTGCATGGCTTGGATGATTTTTCAGTCTGCTATGTTTTTTTTATGCAACTGAATTTGTTTACTTGAAGTGTTTTTCTTTGATGATATATTTACATTTTTTTTTAGAAATCTCCTATGCTTTATGGTCATGAGCGTTGGACGCTAGGTGATAGCACCAATTAATGTGTAGTCACAATTTTATAAATTAGTGTCTGCCATTTTTTCAACAATTTTTGTGTCAAGTTTGCGTTTTGTACTTCTGTGAGTTAATAAGCCTTCTTGTTGACTGTTTATTGTTTATACAATTCATTCTCATTGATATATATATATATATATATATATAGAGTTTTGTGAAGTTGCGTACTTGTTATAAAAATTGATTAGTTTACATCAGCTGATGATGGTCTATCATCTTTCTATTATTGAAATCCCCATCATGTTACTGGGTGTTGGGTTGGAGATTGCAAAATGAATTACACTACAAGCTTCAAATCTACCACCATTTATCTTGCAATAATACACTTACTGCAATTCTTGATTCTCTCTTGCAATAATACAATTACTACAATTCATGGAAGATTTAATACAATTACTACAATTCATGGAAAATTTTAAATCCTTAATTAGTTTTTCTCTCAATGTCTTATCGCGTGTCCTTTTAAATATACACGTACACTTGAATTAGTATGTACCATAGGATGTGATTTGTTTTTTACATTCTAGTTTTTTTTGCTAAACATTAAAACATAAACATCAAATTAGAGTAAGGAAGAAGACAGTGGTGTTGTTGGGTTTTTTGTTATTTTTGATTTGAGCAGAGAAGACGTGAGAAGAAACAACATGTTTCTGTTTTGTGAGAGAGAGAGAGAGAGAGAGAGAGAGAGAGAGAGAGAGAGAGAGCGTAAAGTTTACCAAAATCTTTGGGGAGAAGGCCGAACATGTTATGGCATTTGATATTTATATCTCTTACCGTCAAGTCCACCAAAATCCATGACCTAAGAAAATCTTTTAAAATCTAGTCTCAATTGAATACACATTGATTTTTACAGACATTTTTAAAATCCCAATTCAATATACCCGGATTTTGATAGACTCTTTAAAAGTCCATAGAAATCTTGAAACCTTGGATAACTATAGATTTTTTAAAAGTCTTTAAATGTCCGATTTGAATACACTCGGATTTATAAAGTTTTTAAATATCCTTCAAAATCCTAATTCAAACACCCCTCTTAGTTTCGGGAATATAAGCTCATTAAACCTATTAAAACATGTTAACATCAATTTAGCAAAACTCATATTTCAGTATTTCGCAGCATCACTTTGCATCGACGACCATTTGATGATGATAATACTTGATGCACATGTCAGAACCATATCGATGGAAAAGATGGGCATTGAAACAAAAATAAATGATTACATTTGTTGAATGTATTGATATTGTTTGAAAAGATCCATATTGTTTTTGCATCACACAATAGTTTAATTTCGGGTAAATATTTGGGATTTAACAATAATATATCATGTTATACTATGTTGAAATGAGAAATAAATTATTATTGATTTTTTGTCTTTTTTTTTATTAACCATTCGAACTTAAAATATTGGCATATTGAATAAACGTTTTTCTACCACCTAATTAGCCACATTGAGGGATGGTAAATTATTCGATTTTATTATTTAACATTTGTAACAACATATATGGAGAGAAGTATTGCATAATTAATATGAGATTATTATTTTGTTATTTATTAAATTAGTGTATTTATAATTCATACAATTCTTTTACATTCCTCTTTTTACTCATTTTTAACTTGTAAAAAACATATTATATATATATATATATATATATATATATAACTTGTAAAAAACTTCAAAATTTTCAAGTCCAAAAATGCAGATTTAAGATCTCAACCTAAACAATTTTGATTAAAAAGATTTTATTTAAAATAAATTATAATTTTTTTAAACTTGATAAATATAAATGTTGAATTTTATTAGAAGTAATTATAATTATTTTAGAAGCTAATTTAATCTAATTATATCAAATTAAAATTTATGCATCTTTTATACACTAATCTAATTATAAATTAGTGTATTTATAAGATTTTTTTATATTTTTTTATATTTTAAAATCGTAACACATGACCATGACCACATAAACTTTATTAATATTATTACTAATGTGCAGCAAGGGCTTTGTTAAAAAAATTATTTCAGATATTTTATAGATTACAATTTTGTCAAAAAAATAAAATAAAATAAAATTGATTTTTTAATAAGATATTAAATCAAATCCACTTATGTCAGAATATACAACATCCAAATAAAATAGCTTCTATCCAAGAAAACCTCAATTATCTCTGTTGAAGCTCCATTATTAGATCTATTATTCGAGTTCTTACCAGAATCGTACCATGCTTTTACATTATTGATCATGAGTTGTTAGGAGTTTGGTTAATTCTAAACTAAATATTTTTTTATTTACTTTATTAATTTTTGATATTGTGATTTGCATGACATATTGATCATTATAAGTTTTTTTTTTTTTTTGAAAAGATCATTAGAAGTTTTTTTTATATGTAATATGTGATATGATTTTTGTATATGCTAATTATAAGTTATTATATATAATAAGGTATTTTATATAAAACGTGATATGATTTTTATAGGGGACAAATGACATAATCTAATTGAAAGAAAATTATCTTTATATTAGGATGATAATATATGAATATATGATAAACTATTTTATATAATAAGTGACATGATTTTTGTAAGTATGATGAGGAGACACGTGTTGGGTGGTATATGATTTTTCTTTATTTATGCCAAAATGCACCACCCAAACAAAGTTATAGAAAGTTAAAATACAATTCTCATCGTTTACAGTTTATCTCCCTTATAAAGACTGATAAGCACTGATAATTTTTTATTTCCATGATAGTTATGTTTAGTTCTTGATTACCGGTCAAGAGAAGGGGGACTTTAGTAACAAATGAAGGACTTGTAGGATTTCAGTGGTGTGTTCTTGTTTTGGTTTGATTGAATATATGTTTTGTTGAGATTCTTAATGCTCCCATAAACCTAGGGCACCTACCAAATTTTTCTCTTTTAAGAGATCAACAATGGTGACATGCAAAGAATTTGCTAGCTTCCGCAAAAGCAATTTTGTTTCCATTCTTATCCAATGGAAGCTTTAACTTCACTATATATATATATATATATATATATATATATATATATATACAACCACAAAACTTCACATGAAAATTAATGTACCAGAAGCAACAAAAATTTAGGAAACAACTTAATAAAAGAAACAACACACAAAATTATATGGATGGTCATCGCTTTCTTGTTTGTGTTCAACTGGCTTCCTGCAAAAATTTAAAAACAAATTTGCTACAATCGTACAGTTTTTCAAATTAAATATATAAAGCATTAGAATTATTTTAATTTCTCAAGAACAAAAAAAAAACGAGTATTTAATTAACCTTAATTTGTTGATGCCAAAATGCACCACCCAAACAAAGTCATAGAAAGTTAAAACACAATTCTCATCATTTACAGTTTATCTCCCTTATAAAGGACTGATAAGCACTGATAATTTTTTATTTCCATGATAGTTATGTTTAGTTCTTGATTACTGGTCAAGAGAATGGGGACTTTAGTAACAAATGAAGGACTTGTAGGATTTAATGGTGTGTTCTTGTTTTGGTTTGATTGAATATATGTTTCGTTGAGATTCTTAACTAGGGCACCCACCAAATTTTTCTCTTTTAAGAGATCAACAATGGTGATAGGCAAAGAATTTGCTAGCTTCCGCAAAAGCAATTTTGTTTCCATTCTTATTCATTGGAAGCTTTAACTTCACTATATATTTATATACAACCACAAAACTTCACATGAAAATTAATGTATCAGAAGCAACAAAAATTTAGGAAACAACTTAATAAAAGAAACAACACACAAAATTACATGGATGGCCATCGCTTTCTTGTTTGTGTTCAACTAGCTTCTTGCAAAAATTTAAAAACAATTTTACTACAATCGTACAGTTTTTCAAATTAAATATATAAAGCATTAGAATTATTTTAATTTCTCAGGAACAAAAAAAAAACGAGTATTTAATTAACCTTAATTTGTTGATGCCAAAATGCACCACCCAAACAAAGTCATAGAAAGTTAAAATACAATTCTCATCGTTTACGGTTTATCTCCCTTACAAAGGACTAATAAGCACTGATAATTTTTTATTTCCATGATAGTTATGTTTAGTTCTTGATTACCGGTCAAGAGAAGGGGGACTTCAGTAACAAATAAAGGACTTGTAGGATTCAGTGGTGTGTTCTTGTTTTGGTTTGATTGAATATATGTTTCGTTGAGATTCTTAATGCTCCCATAAACCTAGGGAACCCACCAATTTTTTCTCTTTTAAGAGATCAACAATGGTGTCAGGCAAAGAATTTGCTAGCTTCCGCAAAAGCAATTTTGTTTCCATTCTTATCCATTGGAAGCTTTAACTTCACTATATATATATACAACAACAAAACTTCACATGAAAATTAATGTACCAGAAGCAACAAAAATTTAGGAAACAACTTAATAAAAGAAACAACACACAAAATTACATGGATGATCATCACTTTCTTGTTTGTGTTCAACTAGCTTCCTGCAAAAAATTAAAAATAAATTTACTACAATTGTACAGTTTTTCAAATTAATTATATAAAGCATTAGAATTATTTTAATTTCTCATGAACAAAAAAAAAAAAGGTATTTAATTAACCTTAATTTGTTGATGGCCCTTTGATTCTCCAACTTCTTTAATTTTCACATGCCATCTTGGACTTTTGTGTTTAGGTATATTGTAAAGCTCTATATATATATAAAGAGAGAGATAGAATATGATATGACTTTGGTTTATAGAAGATGAATGGTTTGTAATTTGTCATTATAAAAAATAATAATTAACAATTATGATATGTGTATCATGAGTATCTGAATATAATCGGTTACCAAAAACTGATGGTGATTATAAGAGATGAATGATTAATGCATTTATGGATATTATAATTGAATATTATATTTATCTTTTAAAAAACAATATTAATAAAATAAAGGCATTTATGATAGATACATGTGGCTCCTGATGAGAAGAAACTATTTTTATTATATATATGATTAAAAAAATACTTTTATATCATATCATATCATATAAGCATGGCATTTTAAGTTGCCACATGGCGGGTAAGTATTTATTAAATTGCCACATGACGGCATTATATTAAAAAAATACTATTACTATATATCATATCATATAATATGATTATATCATATCATATAAGCATGACATTTATTAAGTTGCCACATAGTTATGATTATATGATTATTATATGAGTAATACTAGACATCTCAATTTTTTTTTTCAAATTCCGTCACAATTGATATGGCACGTGAGGTGTCAGCATATTATAAATCATGAGATTATGTGGTAACTGATGTGATGTTGACACTTAACATGCCACATTATTTAGGACAAAATTTGGGAAAAAAAAACTAGGATGTCTAGCATTATTCTTATTATATATGATTTTATTATTGTTTTGTAAGCATTAAATAAGATGTCATATGTCAGCTTTTGGTTCAAAAAAGGATGTTATTATATGATTATATATGATATAATATGATTATTTATTAAATAATAAAATTATTCTTCCCTCTATTTTTTATTTATTTTAAATTCTGTTCGTAAATCGTATCTATCTATAAAACAATTTTGAAGAAACCGATTTTAAATTAAAAATAAATAAAAAAACGTGGCTCCCAATGCTTTACACGTGGTCTGTCCGTACAATTGTAGTTAGAGGCAGAATGCGTAAATTCGAACAAATCATATTCTTCTTCGTCTTCCCGACAAAAAGCCTCCCACTCTGGACTCTACTACAAGTCTACAATGCAGTGTTGTATCAAAATTCAATGTATCAACAGAACCTCTACACAAGGTAACTGCATTTTTTTTCATTTTTTTTCGTTGTTATTTTTTGCTAAAATAGTAGCTCTGTTTGGCTTCCGAGAAAGTGTGAGAAAATTAAAACATATCGATTTATTTTTTTTAGCTCACTGTTACTTGAAAAGGCTACATTCAATCTTCAAACGAACATTTGTTTGTTGTTTTTTACATTTTTCAGAAATTGAAACGCTGATGAAGTGATATTCAAATCTGCTTGTTGATATGATCACAATGTTGTTGTTATTACACTTCTGCAAATTTTGAAACTTTAGATTTAGATTCCTTGAACAGTGTTATTCAGATCTGCAGTTTTGTTCAAAACTATCGTGAAATGGTAAATCTAGCTAGATTTTTCACCAAGTTTGTCGTGTCATTACCTTGTGTGCTCTCTGAAGGGAAATTCTGATTAGGGATACTCTCATAGATAGTACTGTGGTCAGGTGCTTATGCGAAAGACAATTTTTCTTTCGAATAAAAAGGCATTTTCTTGCAGAAGCACTACCAAATACACCTTTTTCATGTTACTAATCTTATCGCGTCAATCGGAGTTATTGCTGTCAATTTTGTGATTTGTTTAGCTGAAAAGGAAAAAAATTAAATCAGTTTTTGTTGATATTTTCTTGTGGTTTTATTGGTTTGCTGCATTCACATGAGTGATGAGACTTACTGAACTTGCTGAGATTATGTTGTTGCATAAAATCTGAGTACCTATATATTTACTTGTTTGAAGTTTTATTTTAGGAATATGATGGGGAATGGTTTATATTCGTTTGGTATTATGCGTTAACTTGGTGAGAAAATATAATGAGATTTAGAATATCATTTCTTTGACTTAAGAATTTGTATATTTACTAATTTGACACAATCTATTTTGTGATCCAGAAATAGATTGTATTTCTTTTCATCCAGAATGAGGCATGCAGTATGGTCATACTAAGAATCTTCTCAACTCTCTTTTTGTAGGGTAAATATATTATTCCCTGATCTGGCCAGTTCAGTGGATAACGTATTTAGATCTTTCCACGATGACAAGGGTGTCCTTGGGTGAGCAAATGAATGCTAACTTTATAAGGACTTGGACTTTCAGTACTCAAACGTGAGCCCTTACTGCTGGCAGCTTACTTGGCTCTTTGAGGCCTAAACATCTTGTTTGTAGATATATCTGGGAGAGGCGTTGCAGCTATTTTTGACAGGGAGTTTCTAATCGTATTTGGGGGGATATGGAAGTAAAAAGTGCTTTGAGCTCCAATGATGAAAGAAGCCATCGACAGTTGACCCCATTAAGGGTTTTTAGGGGTCTGAGTTGTTTACTGGTTCTACTTTCAACAGCATTTATGATGTTAGTATATTGTGGCTTTCTGGGTGCTGTTATGGTGCGACTTTTTAGCACACATTACAGCAGGAAAGCACTATCCTTTTTCTTTGGGGGTTGGCTAGCTTTGTGGCCTTTTCTCTTTGAAAAGATAAACAAAACTAAGGTTGTTTTCTGTGGAGAGACTGTTCCTGCAAGGGAACGCATTTTGCTTATTGCAAATCACAGAACTGAGGTTGATTGGATGTATTTGTGGGACCTTGCACTGCGGAAGGGATGCATAGGATATATTAGGTATATCCTTAAGAGCAGTTTGATGAAATTGCCTGTATTTGGTTGGGGATTCCACATTTTGGAGTTCATCTCAGTGGAGAGGAGGTGGGAGGTTGATGAATCAAACATGCACAAAATGCTTTCAACTTTTAAAGATCCTAGGGACCCCCTTTGGCTTGCTCTTTTCCCGGAAGGCACAGATTTTACGTAATTTCTTCTTCATATTTTTTAGTAGTTTGGATACTGCAAAGGTCCTCAATTAGTTTGATATCCATATTCATGATATTTGAGGAATATACAATTTCATTTTCTGCTTCTATGAATTTACTGATCTTCTTCTACAGCTTACTGTATGCCATAACAACTTGTTTCTAATACCATTGCTTACATATTTAAGTGTCAGCATATGATGCATTCAATCTCTAAAGTACTTTTCTTTCTTTTAAATGAAGTGAACAGAAGTGCATAAGAAGTCAAAAATACGCAGCTGAAAATGACTTGCCTATCCTGAAAAATGTGCTGCTTCCAAAAACAAAGGGTTTTTGCGTCTGCTTGGAAGATTTGAGGGAGTCTTTGGATGCAGGTTACTTATTCTTCTAAACTCTGCCGCTTGACATTATTTAATGCATATATTTTTACTTGTAATACTTTTCATTGTTCAAAACTCACCCATTGATTTAGGTCTCCAAGGAGATTATTTCAAACAAACTGTAACTGCCGTGAATGAAATATGGTTATTCTGCCAAGTTAAAAAAAGAAAGAAGAAAAAGTCTATATCTAAGAGGAGAGGACCATTCTACCTACTAGTGTGATATGAGCGTGTTCTGAGGAAGCCTAAGTGCTTGTGCAAATACCACGTGACTGGAAATAAATGAGTTGATTTTTGCTTTTCTGAATAGCCTAAGTTTTGTTTTACCATCCATGAGACATCAACATTATAATAGATCATCTCAATCACACTACTAAGACCTTATAGAAAGATGTTTTGTTCCTTATAACTCCCAGTTCAATTTCTTCACTTTATTCTTTCTTTAAACTTACTGATTACAACATTTTAAGCTCAATGAATGTCAGTAAACCAACAAACCTGTTGCCACTTGCAAGTCTTAATGTTGATATGACCTACCTACATTTGGATCAAACTTCAGTTTTCTGTATTGGTGGCTTGTATTTCAAGACTTCACGTGGGGCCTTAATTTCTTGTCCATTAACAGCTGGGAAAAAAATAAATTTTAGTTTATCTTGATTCTTGACTTTGTATTTTGTATTTTAGAATTGTCAATTCTAAGGAAGGCCTTAACTCTTTATTTTAGTTCCCGATTTTCTGTTTTCATTATTGTTGCTTTAGAATGTTTAATGTTGCTATGTTTGCATCTCAAACTGGTTGCTTGCACAATTTCTTCGGTGGAATAATATATCAAGAAAATGAGAATAATAATTACCATGTATGTCTTGAAAGTTTGACTCCTCTTACTACAATTTCCTCTGAATTTAACGTATTGGTTTTTGAAAGCAATAATTAGATTTCTTTTGAGTTTTATTGCTATCAGGGAAAGTTTAGTGATAGTACATATTCTTTTCTGAACAGTTGGGGAATGTTGGAAAACTATACTTAGAAGAAACGAGGAACTGCATCCAACATCTTAATTGGCTTTAGGTGCTTGTTATTTTATTTTAGACACAAAGGTCCAAAAAATGTATTGTCATTAAAATCCAGGTATGTTGGGGCAGTTACAAGGTTTTTACTCAACTCTTAGACAAAGTACACAAAGACATCAGCAGCTTGAGTTCTATGCATCTCTTATGGCTCTTATAGGTCCAGAAGTTAGATCGAAACTAGTTCATTCAGTTACTTTTTATTTTGTGTATGCCTTCTGTTTGGTTGAATACGTAGTTGTTACCAGTTACCACTATGCAAAATGAAATTAGACTACTTATGGATCTAAAACTTTAGCAAATGTTTCATGTGACTCTCCCACTCTCTACATAATTGTCACAATATTGTTTTGTATTCAACTCACGGCTGCCAATGACATGATCATTTCGTATTCATGTCTCCTGTTTGGTTGATTAGCCAGTCTTTCTGCAATGCAGTATAACAGATTAGTTTTAATTCCTAATCAATATACAGTTATAACATTTTACCAGAGCATCCTTGTGACTTTTTTCTTGATGTACATCTTTTCAAATTTTTTGTTTGTTTTGTCTGCTTCTGCAGTTTATGATGTGACCATTGGGTACAAGCATCGGTGCCCAACTTTTTTGGACAATGCCTTTGGGGTAGACCCCTCTGAAGTTCATATTCATGTCCGACGTATACCTATTGATGACATCCCAACATCTGAAGAGGAAGTTGCTGCTTGGTTGATGAATACATTCCGTTTCAAGGACCATCTGCTTTCAGATTTTTATTCTCAAGGTCATTTCCCTCACCCAGGATCAGAACCAGAGCTCTCTACAGCTAAGTGCCTTATAAATTTTGTGGCAGTAATTGCCTTGATCGGCACATTTACATTCTTCACGTTTTTCTCATCCATTTGGTTTAAGATTTACGTGTCTTTGTCGTGTGCCTATTTGACATCTGCTACCTACTTCAATGTCCGTCCAGTGCCAGTTCTCAGCTTCTTGAAAGCTACGTTTCTTCGCAAGCTATTCAAGTATTAAAATCACTATGTTTAAGACTTCTGTATCCAGCTTATAAACGTCACCGAAGAACTTCAGATATTTTTTTTTTTCACATGTCTTAACATCTCTTGTATTGCTAGATTCATAGTTGTCCATTGAAATAAGACAGCACCGCAATTTTCATTTCATTTCTTTGTTTTTCCTTTGATCTCGATAGGAAATGTTTAATGTTAGATGGCTAGTTTCCGTTTCAATACCTATATCGAATGTGATAATATCGTAAACATGCCTACCCAACTCGAAAGAAAGATATCTAACTTTTTGGTTCTCTTAACGTATACTCTAAAGACGTAACAAATTAATACAAGACTCACAAGAATCAGTAAAAAGATGTTGTCTTCTTTCGGAATTCTTGATGTTAAGAGTTTGTCTTTCATGTTTATTGTGTGGACACATTTGTTAACATAATCTTTTAAATGATATGGATGTTCATCAGATTGGTCAATTACTAATAAGCAGAGTCCTGGAAGCAAAACAATACATATCAAATCTGTTGTGATTAACAACTAATTAATTATGATTACATTGACAACTATATTAACTGTCAAAACAGAAACTGGAAAATACATATCCATAACTATAATTCACTCCCTAAACATAAATAAATAAATTTGAGTAGTCAGATAATAAATGTACATTATTTTTCAGCATACAGTCTATAACAAATCAATGAAATCTATCATCGTTGTGGTTGTCGATTAATATCACAGAACATGAAAATCAGATAAACAAACAACACCTAGCATAAGAGAGGGATTAGCAAATTTTAATTAGTGATTAGGGTGTTTTATGATCCTCTGCAGAACCACAGTTCTTGCCCTTCGAATGTCGCGGCTGCAGGTATCGGCTTGAACTCCCAAATCCTCGACATTTTTCATGAACGCACCCAGCTTCTTCTTGATATCCTCTACACCAATCTTCACAGCCTCTTCTTCAACCACAAAATCCACATTCTGCAGAAGTGCTTCTATGTCGATCTCCAATCGATCAATTAAAACCCGGATGTTATCCAAGTCCTTGATTGCAACATAAGTACCCACTTGCATTGCACAGATCACTTCCTTCTGTCCCTTCAATGCATTTTCATAGTTTTTCAACATAGAATCGATCCACTTCCCCATCGAACCAAGTGGAATAGAAGTAGCCGCGGCTAGAGCAGCGGCCACAGGAGGAGCCGCCATGGCTGCCGCCACAACAGAGCAGATCAACACAGCAGCAAAAGTGGCAGCAAAGATAATGCTTGAAACCTTCCTCCAAGCATGAACATACTTAAGCTTCTTATCAAGCTTGTTCTTCCTGAGCTGCAATTTCTCGAGCATCGAAATCTGTTGCTTGTAAACAGATTGAAAGATTTGAAAGAACTCTTCAGTGAAAGGATCACCAGCTGCCTTGAAATTCTTCAATTCCTCCAAAGTCCTCACATATCTATGCTCACCAGTCTCGTTTTCCTCCTCAAATTGCTGAAGCGCGACATGAATAAGCAACTGGCTATCGCGGGCACGCTTCAAGCACTTCTCCAAAGCAGTACAGAAATCCAGAGTCTGCAAACTACTTTCAAAGTACTCTTCAACCAAATCAAACAACTCCTGATTCTTCCATATGTCTTTCTTGCATTCCAAGATAACTTTCACAACCTCCTGGTTCATCTCCAGAAGGCATTCCGTTACCTCTTTCAGAGAATCGAAAGACAGTGCTCGAACCTCAACCCCAACAGCTAGAGAGTTGATCACATGATTGGTCCGCGCTTGCAAGGTGGTGTCAAAGGTCTGCAAATCTGTATCAAGCCTGCACGCCGCCTCGTAAGAGCTGAGTTCGGTTGTGTATTGAGGAGATGAAGATCCCTCTGTAGGCTTCTTGCTCACATTACTTCCCATAACTTCTTCAATTCAAATCTAAACAAAACACCAATCGAAAATTCGAAAAAAAAAACAAAACAAAACAAAACAACAACTTCTTTTTATCAAACTTGAATCACACCAGAAGATCAAAAACCACCATTAAAAAAAAAAAAACCCAGAAGATGAAATCAAAGAAAGATGAAAACTTTTTGCTTGAAATGGAAAGAGAAACAAACAGTGAAGAAAAACAGATTGGGGGTTGATGTGTATAAAAAGGGAAAGTGAGTTTGATATAATAATAAAAGCAAAAACAGAGAGAGAGAGAGAGAGAGAGAGAGAGAGAGAAGTAGAGGTGATTGAGGAATGAAGAAGCTTAAAGAGAATTAAAACCGTTAAGGACCAAGAAAACAATGATGATGATGATGGGTTTTTTTTTTAGTTTTAGATTTGAGAATAGCTTGCACGCATGAGAAAAATTTCCAGAGTAAATAACATATAATACATTGATGGCCTCAAGCAATAACTGTAGAAAAAAAATATATCTCTTTCTCTCTCTAGAAAAAAAAAATATCTCTTTCTCTCTCTACTTCCACAGTTTCAACGCGCAAAGACTTTTACTTGGTTGAGGTGGGGCGGCGAGGAGCTTCTCTCTGTAGAAGAAAGCTAGAAGTGCTTTTACAACGCATTGAATTGTAAACAGAACAAAACTAGAAGTGCTTTTACGACGTTAAAATAAAAGACTTAAATGACTCGTGTTTATTATGTTTGAAAGAGAGAAAAAAAATGAAAGGGAAAGTTTGTGAAGCAAGCTAGCCGCAATTGTTTTGGGAGATTACGGAAATGACCTTGGTTTTGTTAGCATAACATTAACATAGATTGTTTGATTAATTATGGGAATTAAAGCTTATCCGATAATTAATTCCTGTTTAGAGTTTTGTTTAGTGGCCCTTTTCTAGATGAAAGATGTGAATAAAATGCTAGTAAGTATGAAAAGATTGTTTCTTATAAACGTAACGTGTTAGTTTAGTTTAAACACCCATCGTAATATTCTTAATTTATTGTGTTATTGATATTTTGAGATATTTTTCATATTCTTCTTTAGTGACCTAATAAGGGTCTAAATCCATAGAATTCAATTCAATGGGCTAAAAAAAAAAACTACGAGAAAAAAAATTCTATTGAGATTGTAAGCTAGGTCGTTCATTTGGCATTAAACTTCAAAAAAATTATCACATTTATATGAAATCTTCCTCAAAAAAAAAAAAATCATAAGAGTTGAGCAAATATTCAGCCTCCATAAAAATTGAAATTCCAACAACAAAATATGAAGAAGAAAAGCATACCTCTTAATTAGTAGCACCAAAACCACTTGCTAATAATTATCAAATTGAATCAACTCCAAGAGTCCAATAATCTTGTGATTTGATGTTTGAATGATTTAGCACTTTTTTTCTTTTCTTTTCTTTTCTTTTTTGAATTAGAATGATTTAGCACTTATTAGCTTCTCCAACACTACATATTTATACCATTTTGAAGTGAAAAAGACAGTAACTTGCCAACCAAGAAATTTAAAACTTTTCCCACTTTTTAGAAACTTTAATTAGAAATGCATCCTACACTTATCAAATTATGAAAGTAGATTGGATATAATCTATGTAATTAGCAAGTTTAGTTATCTATACGAAAATAAGTAAGTGTTTAGTTTGTTTAATGTCAAAATTCACGTAATTTTATATGCAATTTTAATTATTAATACTTAACTTATGTATCTATAGATAAATCATAACGATTAGTGCCAAAAATGATAATATACACGTTATCTATATATATATCGAACAAATCAATAGTTCTTAAAACCGATTATAATGGCACATCCATTCTTAACTAAGTGGTGTTCACCTTCCTATAAACATTAGTAGTAGTTTAAGTTCCACCATACACATTTATCGGTATGTAGTAATTTATATTGGATCCTGATAGATTTTTGACATGTTTGGTGTTGATTTCAAAGTAAGATATATAATTTTCTTCTTTTAAGTGTTAAATACAATTGTAATCTAACTTTGAAATTAAATTATCTAATCCAATGGCAGTTATGTAAATTTTTTAAAAATCCAGGGGTGTTTTGGGAAAAGAATTCATGATGCAAAAGTCGAAACTGACGCGAAGTCGTTATCTGGTGACAGCTCCACCGCGTCCGCGTTCACTTAGCCGAGTCACAGCCACCGATTTTTTTTTTCCTGGTTCGAGATGACACGTCAGCGAGAGGACGCGTGGCACAAAACTAGTGGACACCACTCAGCGAGCGTTCAAAATTTTTGATTCCACGCTACGTCACCGTGGAATCCTCCCGTCACGTGCTTTGTAACAACACTTTGGCTTCTCTTCTTCTGTTTTGCTTCTCTTCACAAAACACGTGATTTGCTTGATTAAATTAAATTAAATTAATTAAAATTAAATTAAATTAAAACATATAAAAGATGATCTTGTTAAATGATTTTTTTAATTTTTAATTTTTTTTTACCTTAAAAACAACTGGAATTCATCCTCCACATTTTCTCGGAATTTGTTTGGTTGATTGGAAAAAAAAGCTATTCAATTGTGTATCTTATGCTAGAAACTACATAAATATTGAGAAACAAATATAAATAATTTAGATTATATTTGTAATTTATATAGTTTAAAAAGTGTTTATAATGATTAAAGTATTTTATTTTTTATTTTATAATTATCATTTTTCAATAGATATCTTTCTCCTCATAAAACTCGTGTTCAACACGTAAGAAATAATGAAATGTTTAAAACATGTGATAATCGTAAATGAATGATAATCCTAAGTCGTTACCGTTAAAATATTAAAATGTAAATTAGATACATTGAATCGCAACAAATATAAACTTAAACCAAAAAATTAATAAGGGTGCTGACATATTGATTTAGACGAGTAGTTGCTCCTATTTTGAATTATTTAACATGATCTTTCAATCAAGCAAAATTAAGTGTGCAAGTTGGGTATATTAATTATACAAAATATAGGCAATAATATCATGCAATCCAAGCTAAACTCGACTTGCATTTTATTAGTGTAAATAAATATAAAAAAAATGGGTTTATATATATGAAAAATTTTCAAGTCAGTGCATCCTGATATAACTTAGTGAGGATATTGAATGTGAGCCATTTATTTTACATAATTTGACTCAAGTGTATATGCACTTGTCAAAACTAGTGGCTCACATTCAATATCCTGATAAAGTTATATCAGGATGTACTGACCAGATCGGGACTGATATATATATATATATATATATTTAAACAGTTTTTCTATTGTCAGTTCAAACTAATATAAAATACGAACTGATATAAAATATATCAGTTTCTTGCATGTGGACCATTAGATTTAAATGCTTTGACTTGGTTGCATGCACTTGTCAGTAAATCTTTTAAATTCAGTGACCCACATGCAATGAACTAACATATTTTATATCAGTTCGAACTGACAATAGAAAGAATATATATATATATATATCATAAAGAATATATATATATATATATATATATACAGTCTTTCTACTGTCAGTTCGTTCTGATATAAAATATATTAGGACGAAAAATGTGGAGCATAGATTATGGAGAAATTTTGACAAATGCACTTTGAGTCAAAGTATGTAAATCTAACGGTCCAAATTCTTCGTCCAGATATATTTTATATTAAGACGAATTGACAATAGAAAAATTATATATATATATATATATATGAAGAAATAAATATAAATTCGATGTTAGAAATGTGCACGTAAAAAAATGT